>JAQNBH010000004.1:31479474-31484474 GCA_028752905.1 Cladorhizidae sp. MBARI D1340-BT2 | reverse complement strand
AATATAAAAAAATATAAAAAAATAAATAAAAAAAATAATAATAAAAAAATATAAAAAAAATATATAAATTTTTATTTTATTTATTATTTTATTTATTTTTTATTTATTATTATATTATTATTATTATTGAGCAAACAGCAAACACAACATACCAAGTTCATTAACACCTAATTAACACATAATTATACTTATATAATAATCAATTACAAAAATACCTAAATAATAATTTAAAAAAATGGCGGTGAACCTGATACACGATGCGTGCGTGGTATGTTCTAAGGATGAAGAATCCTCAGAGGAAGGCTCAAGGTGGATTGGATGTGAAGGGTCTTGCGGGGGATGGGTTCACCAAAGATGTGTTGGCATGTCTGAGGAGGATATTAAGAGTTTAGGTGAGAAAAAATGGGCTTGTAGTCAATGTTGTGGGAGTTTGGATGGAGCAAGTGTGGGGAAGGGAGAAGTTCATGCTGAAGGTAAAGGAAAAGAAGTGCAGTGTGCTGATACGAAGAACCGGAAAGAGGCACGAGAAAGAGTAATGAATAGTGTAGTAAGTTGTTTCAGTGAAAAGGTTATGATAAGGAAGCAGGAGATAATAGAGAAAATTAAGGAGGAGTATCGGGACGAGAGAGATGGTGGTGGGTTAGTAGATACCAATGCCACCAACACTGTTCATATATTGACGAGGGAGGTGATAAAGAAGTTGGAACATAGAGAGAGTGGTGATGTATGGATCAATATGAAACTTATGGAAAATCTTCAAATGGGTGATGTGCTGGTTAATGTCTTGTTGAGGGTGGAAGAACTAGAAAAGCAGGTAGAGCATAAAAACAGAAGAATTGAAGTCTTGGGGAGGAAGTTAGAGCAGGTGATGGCGGAAGAAGGAGGGAACAGGAAGCAGGCCAAGAGGGTGGTAGAGGAAGTGGGTAAGAAAGATAAAGCTGAGAAGGTGGTAAAGGGAACAGGACAAGTAAAGCTGGTGAAGGACGGAGAAGGATGGAGGAATATAGATCAGGATATTAAGAAGAGGGACGAAGAAAATTTTCACGAGGTCTTGAACAAACTGGTGGGAAGGCCATTTATTATGAGAAAGACAGGAAGATACAAGAGGAGGAAAGAGAGTCTGGGGGGAAATGGAGTGTATATGGCGCAAGGGATGTATCAGCATCGGCATATGAAGAATCGCCAGCAAGCGAAACATCAGGAGAAGGCACGCAGGGAAAGAAGTCTGATTGCAAAAGGGTGGTGGAGCGAGGGGGGAGAGTGGATGGAGGCCAGGAGGAAAAATCAAGGGGAACGTATCTACTGCGATCTGGTACATGTGGGTTGTCAGGGGGAGAATCGCTGGTGGACAACAACACAGAGAGGGATCGAGAGAGGCAAGAACCGTCAGGTGGGGGAGCACCGGGAGGGGATTCATACAGGGAAGGAGCACCTGCTGGCCAAAGCAAAGATGTCAATGAGCATGAACAAACCCAAGCAAAGAGTATGTTGAGGAGGGTGGGGGTTGGGAGAGGGACCAAAGATAGGGAAACTGGGCGGTTGAGAGTGGCATTTGTTAATTGTAGAGGATGGTGGTCAAGGGAGGTGGATTTGAAGGTAGTGTTGGGAACGAAGAAGTTTGATGTGCTGGGATTAGCGGAGACATTTTTGCAGAAGGAGGATGAGGTGAGTGTGGCAGGATATGAGTGGTATGGCAGGAATAGAGAGGGTGGCAGGCGGGCGAGTGGAGGTGTGGGAGTTCTGGTGCACGAGAGATTGGAATCTAGGGTGAGGAAGTCAAGAGAAGGTTTGCTGTGGGTGGAGTTAAGCGGAGCGGGGAGAAGAAAAACCATGGTAGGGGTAGTGTATGTGAACCCAGAAGGAGTGAGAGTGAGTGAGACGGAGGTATTGTTTGAGGTATTGCAGGAGGATGTGGTGAAGTATGAAGAGAAAGGGTTCGATGTTGTTATGATGGGGGACTTCAATGCAAAGATTGGATTAGGAGTGGAGGACAACCCTAACAGTAATGGAAGGCGGTTGTTGGAGTTGGTTAGGGTTGGAGGTCTGATTGTGGGGAACGAGTTGCAGTGCTGTGAGGGCAGGTGGACGTGGGAATGTGGGGAGAGAAAGTCGGTCATAGACTATATGTTGTTTAGTGAGAACATGGATGTAGCTAGGGTGGTAGTTGAGGACTCAGGCAAGCTGGATGTGGGGTCGGACCATAACATTATTTGGGGAGAAATTACGTGGGGTACGAGAGAGGTACAAGTGAGAAGAGAGCGACAAAAATGGAGAGTTGACAATAGGCTAGACTGGATGGAGTATCAGGAGGCAGTGGAGGAAATGTTCATGGGGTGGGAAGAGGAGGTGAGAGAGCTTGAGCAAGAGTTGGGAGGAAACATAGTTGAAGAGGTGTGGGGTAGGTGGAAGGAGAAAGTTTTGGCTGCAGCGGAGAAAGGAATTGGAAGGAAGAAGATTACAGACAGGTCAGAGGGATGGTGGTCAGGGAATGTGGAGTGGTTGATTGGTGTCAGGAAGGAGAAATGTAAGAGGCTAAAGGAAGCCAGGAAGAGAGGGGAGAGAGAGGCTACATTAAGACAACTATGGGATGACTATAGAGAAGCAAGAAAGGAAGTGAAAAAGACTATTAGGATAGAGAAGAAGGAATTGAGGAAGAGAACTATAAAGAAGATTAGAGAGCAGGGTGGGACTAGTTGTAAGCTTTTTTGGAATGATTTAAGAGCAAAGAGGAAGGAGAGAAAGATAAAAGGAGTGAGAGATGAAGAGGGAAGGATGGTAGAGGAGGAAGTCGAGGTGTTGGAGGTGATGGCAAAACACTGGGAGGAGCTGGGGAGGAAAAAAGAGGATGCCACAGCACAAGAAGTAGAGATGGGAGAAGTGGGTGGGCATGAGCTGGGTATGTGTGAAGAAGTAAGCTGGGAAGAAGTAGTAGAGGTATTAAAGTGTTTGAAGAGAGGAAAGGCACCAGGCCCTGATGGAATGTTGAATGAGATGCTGATGTATGGAGGTAGAAGGTTGGTGGAAGTGATGGTGCAGGTGATGAATGTGGTGATGAGGATTGAGTGCTGCCCAGTGGACTGGAAGAGGAGTTTACTAGTACCTCTCCACAAGGATGGTGACGAGGATGAAGTAGGGAATTATAGGGGAATTTCATTGTGTTGTAATGTGGTGAAGGTGTTTGCGAGAGTGTTGGCAAGGAGGTTGGGAGTGTTCGCTGAGGATAAGATTTTGACGGAAGCACAAGGAGGATTTAGGAGACAGAGGAGATGTTCAGACCAGTGGTTGGTGTTAAGAGGAGTTTGTGAAGTGAGGAAGAGCGAGAAAAAAGCTTCATATCTGGCTTTCCTGGATATAAGTAAGGCATATGACAGTGTGTGGAGGGAGGGACTGTGGCAGAAGTTGAGGCAGTATGGAGTAGAAGAGAAGCTTGTGAGGACATGTGTAGGATTGTATAGTGGGGTGGAGACGACGGTGGTATTGAATGGAAGGAGGTCAAGGTGGTTCACTGTGGAGAATGGACTTAGGCAGGGATGTCCTTTGTCTCCACTTCTTTTCAATATATATCTGATGGGAATGGCGGAGGAATTGGAGAGAGCTGAGCTAGGAGTCAAAGTGGAAGGCTGCTGGTGTGGGGCACTCATGTATGCAGATGATGTAGTTCTTCTGGCTGACTCAGGGGTGGAACTGCAAGCTATGTTGGATGTGGTACAGGCGTATGTGTTAAGGTGGAAGATGAAATTTAATAGCAAGAAGAGCAAGGTCATGGTAGTAGGGAAGAAGGAATCAGAAGTGCATTGGAGGATTGGTGAGGAGATATTGGAAGAGGTCAAAGAATTCAAGTACTTAGGAATATGGTTTGATAGGAAGCTAAGGGGTAATGTTCAGTTAGAGAAGATGGCAAAGAAGGCAGAAGAGTGGGTTGGAAAGGTAATATGGATGAGTAGAGTGAATGGGCAGGTGGAAGTAGACAGAGGAAGAATGGTGTGGGAGTTTCTAGCGAGACCCAGTATGGAGCATGCAGCCGAAGTGTGGTGGACAGGAGGACGGAATGCTCGCAAGAAGTTGGAGTCAGCACAGATGAGAGTGGGTAGGAGACTGTTGGGGGCAAGTGATACAGTAGCAGGAGTGGCAATACGGGGAGATATGGGGTGGAGGAAGCTAGAGGAGAGGAGGGAAGAGATGAAGGTTTTGTTTGGCAAGAGATTAGAGGTGTTGGAACAGAGCAGATTGGTTAAAGTTGTTGTAAATAAACTACGAGAGGATGGAGGAATTGGATGGTGGGAAGAATATGATATCTTGAGGAGAAAGTACAAGATAAACAACGAGGCTGGGTCAGTGCGCAAGTGGAAGGGGAAAGTGAAGGTGAGAAATGAGAAGGACTGGGAGGAGGAAGTAGACGGGAAAAGTACGCTGAATTATTATAAATTGGCAAAGAATGGTGCAGGGGTGGAGAGGTATGTGAGGGCCATGCATGGTCAGGAAGGTGTGCGGCTGCAATTTCGACTGAGGACTGCATCAGCTGGGTTGTTAGAGGATAAGAAGAGATGTGGGATAGTTAGGGATGAGAGGTGTATAATGTGTGATAGTGGAGCAGGGGAGGATGTGGAACATTTCTTGGTGACATGCGGGGAATTTGAGAGGGATCGGCTGGTTCTGATAGATGAGGTACGCAGAATTGCAGGGGCAAGACAGTGGCTGGATGAATTAAGAAGAGTGAGTAAGGATGGAAAGGTGGCATTGCTTTTGGGGAAAGATGTGGAGGGAGTAAGTGATGCAGTGATGGAGGAGGTGGGCGAGTGTGTTATGTTTTGGGTAGGGAAGTGGTGGCAGAGGAGAAAGGAATTGTTGTATGGTCAGCTGAGGAATGATCTTTGGTCCACTCCTGTCCCCCCCTTCCTGAGCAGCGGGACACTCGTAACTTAATATTGTGGATAATTGTATTAATTAAGTACTGTTGACTTCTTTTTAAAATATAGATTGTTATTAGGTTAGTTACTAAA
>JAQNBH010000004.1:31054474-31474474 GCA_028752905.1 Cladorhizidae sp. MBARI D1340-BT2 | reverse complement strand
TTAAATCTAAAAGAACCTACAGGTCACTTTAACGTCCTCAAATATATAACTCTATCATCATTGTGCACAAGATCAGGTCTTGTAAAGTTACTCCACACTCAATCCACCACAATCAAAGTCAGCATTTCTTCTTTAATCAGCTCCCTCTCCTATGGAACTTTCTGCCATGTATTGATCTGAACATGTCATTGTCTAAAATTAAATATCTCTTAAAATCATATTTTCATAATCATTTCATTGATTCCAATAACTCATGCAATTTCCACTTTCAATGTTCATGTGTAAATTGTTCCCTCCCCTTGTAATTTCAAGTCATTACTAGTTAATTTCTAGCTACATCCTCGTAATCACTGTTCACCTCATCTGTAATTCATGTGTACTGTAAAGTGATGATGTATAATAATATAATAATAATAGTAGTAGTAGTAGTAGTAGTAGTGTAGTAGTAGCGATAATAATAATAATAATAATAATAATAATAATAATAATAATAATAATAATAATAATAATAATAATAATAATAATAATAATAATAATAATAATAATAATTAACAATAGTAGTAGTAGTAGTAGTAGTAGTAGTAATAGTAATAGTAATAGTAATAATAATAATAATAATAATAATAAGACCGTCTCCTGCCAAAGAACCAAATATACTGCTTTACAGTACATCAAATGCTTCCCAAATCCAGCATATAGAAGTTAGTAAAGTATTTTGATGTGCTTTTATTTACTATTACAGACTTTGTTAGTAGCTATTTCCAAAGTTATCGTTTTTTTCATTTGCTTTATTTAATAGTGGGAAATGTCATGCTCAATAGCTAAGAGGCTAATACGATAATATGATAAAAAAATAAGCAATAAGTAAACCAATACCTGGAGGAACATACTAAGGTGATTAAAGTTATTAAAGTAGAAGTGCTGATAAGGAATGTTGAATATAGTGCTTAAATTGTCCAAGTGCTATTGGGGAGAGAGTTCCAGAGCCTAGTATATAGAGGCAGGGAAAGTGAGAGGTAAGCAGACTGAGTTCTGTATGGGATTAGCAGATGATTAACTGGGAGGGTTGGAGGTTGTAGCAGGAAGTTGGTTGGCATGGTGAGAGGCTAGAAGGAAAATCTATGTTATTGTGAATAGGTTTGAAGAATTTTTTTTTTTGCATTACAGCAGCGAGAGGATAGAGATGGAGCTTAGTAACAAGAGAAGTGTAGTCCAGGGACCATTCTTTGCTATTCTCACATGATAGAAGAAAGATGGGCTGATTGAGGGTCCCTGAAGAAAGAACAGTACTCCAGATGAGGACAAATAAGAGAAGTGTAGAGACAAAGAAGAGTAGAAGTGTCTGAATAGCAGTAGAAATGACAGTAGAGAAGACCAAGTAATTTACGGGTCGAGGAAGAGATGTAAAAATGTGATTGGTGCAGAATAAAGATGAAGAAAAGAGGATTCCCAGGTACTTGAACTCAGTCACTAACTGAATTGGAGAACTAGTGATACTTAGAGGTGGCAGAGGTTTGGTAAGAGGAATAAGCATGCATTTTGACTTCATTTGATTTTAAATTAAAAGGGGGAACTATACCTTATACCCATAACTTGACAACCCTTCAAGTAAAAAAAAAAAAGTGTTGCTCATATAATAGGCAAACCACAGACCAATTTACAGCTTTTGGTTTGTAAGTACATGTATGGGTGAGAGGGAGGTGTGGGGGCAGAAGTGGTCATTTTCAAAATGCCTTTGATGTTTCTGCATGTATCTTCTGACAATATATGCCTATAAGGTATAGTTCCCCCTTTTAATTTAAAATCAAATACAGATTTATGGCGTATTCATAAATACGGCATCCTGCCATACACTCCCCAGTTTAGTTATTGCATTTTTGTCGCGTTGTGAAATCTGGGAAAGGTCCTTGTACCTGATTCTCCAGGATGACTTTGGATGGAAGTTCTCCGAAAAACAAGGGTGGGGTGGGGAGTTGGATGAAGGCACCAAATTTTCCAATAATTGGGGAACATTGAGTAGTCAGCAAAAGAGACTGGTGCTGATCTCGAGGTGTTTCTAAGACCCAGACCGCCTAGTCTAAGTGGAAGAGTAGCTTGAATCCAAGCGTTCTCACTAACTGGACTTCGTAGAATACCTTAAAGTGTTGATCGGAGACTGGCATCAAACTGACAAAGCTGGTTATCAATAAGGAACATTGGCACTGCCTTCAACCAATGGTTTATCTTGCAGATTCCGTAGTAGATGGAGGCTCACCTGTGCATCTTCCATGGTGGGGAGGATTGAGTGTAGGTGGAATACCTTATTAATACTTGCTGTGACAGTTTGTTAAAAGAACTCTTCAGTTCCCCAAAGAGGCGATCCTAGGAGAGTGATCCCTTCATAATCTCAGGAAACTCTGGAAATGAGGTGTCCCCGCTCGGCCAATAAACTTCACATTTCTCTATATTATGGTGTAGTCCAAAACCAAATCCGAGATCTGGTGGAGGATACTAGAGGCCGCTGTATGGGAATCAATGAAGGTGCCATCATCCAGATACCACATTTCTAGCTGTACATTTTGTGGTTGTTTGATTTTCTTCTTCAAGTGGGTGAGAACTAGTGAAAAAACTATATGGCCCAGGGGGTCATCTTGTTGTACTCCACTGGAGGAAATCAACCTATTACCAAATCTTAATTCAGCTTCAGTGCAGTAACAGTATTGGGTCCAGGCGAAGATATCAGGGATCAGTTCCTCCACAGAATCAAGAAAGAAGCTTCTATGACATTCATTAAATGCATTAGAAAAATCTAACTTGAGAACACACATGTCCTCATGCTCCCTGAGATGGTTTATATATAGCCTGGTGGTGTGCCTCCAAACCACCTTTAATTCCCACACCAAACTGACCATGAGGGAGAAATAACTCCAGGAGTTCTTGATAAACAGAGAAACAGCACAGGCGGCTCGCAAGTCTACGGAAACTGTCACCAACTGCTATTGGGTGATAACCCTTCCTGTTAGGCTTGACTAAGGCTGTCAACTGTGCACCACAGATCCATGGAGATAATAGTGGTTGAGCTTTCCCTGACAAGAGGAGGTTGAGCCATCGTGTCAACTCACCAAGGTAATTCTGTGAGGAAGGTGTAGGACAGTTACAAATAACATCCAATAAATGTTGAACCCTAAGCTGTGAATAGCCAGGGATAGAACCCTTGGGGAAGGATCTTAGGGTAGTTGTAACTTGGTTCATATCAACCACTAAGGGAGAAGGTGCATCTTTTTGTTGTGTTGAGCGGAAGAGCGAGGATGACGTCTTAATAAGTCTTCTAAGGCATCATGGTCACCAGGTGTGGCAATGCCTGTTGAGTCCAAAGCCCTGATAGCTTTACCGAATGGCCTTCTCTGGCAAAGTGCAAACATCTCTTCAGGTTGGCTGCTCGACTAGAACCAGCCCTGAAGGTTACACTTTGCTGAGGTCTCATTTGTAACCTCTTGCCACAAAGACCTGATATCATTGGCGACCCATCCCATCAGTCTACTTTTGATGAGGGAAGAGATTAATATTCTCTTCTTTCTACCTCCTCTTCTTGGGGCCCACAAAACACATTTTGCAAAAAGAAGTAGTCATACAGCACCCCATATAGACCCTCCATTTGCACACCTCAATTCTTTTGCCAATACTTCACCAACTTTAGGGCGGCATGACTTTGGGATATGGACAATAGTGGCTGCTCTAAGGCTATTTAGAAGAACATTGACACAGATAGGCTCATGTGCCACACCTATGGTGGAAATATGACTGTTTGCTAGAGCATCAAGTGCTGCATCCAATAGGTCGGCCTCACAAAGGCTGTCGGGAGGGCTAGTGTGATTAGCCAATGTGGAAGTCTGGTCAACATTTGACTGAGCAATAATTGTGGTGGCAAAATCCAAATGCTGGAGATGTTCTGGGGTAGTTAAAGCTCCCTTGCATTTGATCCCTGCTCCAAGTGACCTCTGACATCCTGATCCAATTCGCTTGTACCTGGTAGATCCAGTGACACACAAGCCTTTTGTAGTCAGTGATGAATTCACAAGGGGAAATTTTCCCCTTGCAACATGGAAAGTGTTAATGTGTTGCCATAGAGCAGGTGGAGGCAGATTATTAATCAACACATATGACTTACCACACACTGGACAAGGTAAATGTTGCTATTGAAGAGGTTTGATTTCAATCTCACTAGGCAACCTAGTTTCGTGATCCAGAAACTGAACTGATGGGGGAATGTTATCATATAAAGCCTCATATTCTGGAGCTGTTACTCTAAGGTCATCCATACTGCCATCACTCATACAAAAGTTCGGTTGGCATCATTGTTCAAGCTACTTTCATTTAAATCATCATCATACACAGTGCCATCGCTCGTCCAGTTGCTAGTGCTGACATCATTGTTCAAACTGTTGTTAGGACTTTCGTTTACATCGTCAACATACAGAGCTTCTTCGTACCACTAGAAACAAAATCGCTGGGCTCATAGCTGGATAATAATGTTTAAGGACTTCATCACCACGACCAACTCGTTTCTGTGAACTGATGGAACGCTCTTTTCCGTATACAAGTGGGAAGATAGAAGCCGAAAGAGTAAAGGGTTGGCCACGTCAGACTAAACCGTGTAGAAATAAGGGATCATGTAAAGAGCAAGACTCCGCGGGTATATATTTTAAAACGCACTTTTCTCTGCTTAAAATGGAGCGGTTCAGAAAGCATCAAGAAAGGATACTCGAAGTAAATAACAACTACCTCAGTAACAACACCAAACATGTTCATCATAATATTATTATTATCAATAATCATCGTATTATTATACTTTTTAGATATTTTCCCCTTACATTCCACCCTTACATTCCACAAGTAACAGACTTGCCAAAAGAGATTGACCTGATAGTTGTTGAAGCTGTACATAGAGCGCGCGTTTAAGATAAGCGGCGTATACCGCGAAAATTAATTGACGGCACTGATTTTTAGACTCTGGAGTCTTATCTTTACATGATCCGAAATAAGTTACTTCGCCATGGCGGGAGGGCAGCAGAGGCACCAAACTTGTGGAGGATTATGTGACTTACCACAACATGACCTTCATCAAGACCTCAGCGAGGACAGGACCAGGCGTGAAGGATGGCATTCTTCACATTAGTCCGGGAAAACAGCGCAGCACAAAAGGAGTCGACTGGAAGCTCATCTGCCACTGTCCACCGCCCACATTTGATCTCATCTGCCACTGTCCACCGCCCACATTTGATCTGGTCGATTGCGCATACTGTGGTAATTTCATGTGGCAATGAGGGGTTTTCCCTGTCAGCGCATGATGACGATGTCTCGCCAAGAAAGATTGCAAGAGTTTGATTTCCAAAACATACGAATGGGAAGTTAAGTATTATCAAGTAAAGAAATGGAATCAAGATAGGAGGCAAGGCATTTTAAGTTCTGGGTAAACAATCATGTAATCAATCGACTATCCCACACTATCCTTGACTAATGTTCTGGGGAAACAAAAAGGCCAGGTCCTCATCTTGTTGGAGTCTATGACAGAGGCTATCCCTTACTTACCAGTTCCTACAAAGCTGTTATGTGCTCTTCTTCACCCAGAAGGGTTAAAAGAAATAACGACTGTCCAGCAGTCAGCCAGACTGTTGCTTGTATATAATGGCCAATGCTCTTGCATTAAACTCTATCTGATACATACAAAACATGCTGGGTAAATACACAGTGTGTTGCATCTTGTCCATCGCTTCACTTCACAAAGAAGCTCACAAATTCCCACCCACTCCATAGCTGCAGAAGAATATGAAAGTGGAATGGCAGGTTGCAAAGTATGATGAATGGTAAACAATCCTAAAAGTGTTTTATAAGTGGTTTGGTTTGCCTGTTGCCACATAGTAAGTTGGCTACACGTTTATGGTCTTGTAATTGTATTTAATGGCTCTCGTAAATTAATAGCCTAGTATATAGCTATAGCTAGTTCCAAGTATGAAGCATCATTTCTTGTCTACCACAATCAGTCAGGAGTTGAACTTGTTAAGCTTTTTATTTTATTTATTTATGTATTTATTGTTAATAAGTTATTATTGTGGCATTTTTGTAATTGATTATTGTTATGATTATTGTTATAAATTGTATCCATGGTTGCCAACATTCATGCTTGAAGTAGACAATCCATGATGATGTATTGTCTGCTAAAAGTATGCATCCAGGGGTTGTGTGGGCAGTCTCTGGTTTGCTCACATACGCCAGGAGTTCTAGGATTTACTTAATTAAATATCGCTGTACCATATCACACGACCACATCACATTACAGACCTCCTTCAGGGTGTTCACACTAGCTTGTTACCATCCATCTTTTTGTTCCTATCACTTGTCTCTACATTATACACATCTAGCACCACGCCCTAGTGGAGTTCCAGGTAGAGTACTTTATATTATACACACTTAGCACCATGCCACATAATGGCCTAGTGGAGTTCCAGGTAGAGTACTTTAAATTATAGCAACATGTCACATAATGGCATAATCGAGTTCCAGGTCGAGTACTTTATATTATACACACTTAGCGCCATGCCACATAATGGCATAGTGGAGTTCCAGATAGAATACTTTATATTCTAGCGCCATGCCACATAATGGCATAGTAGAGTTCCAGCTAGAATAGAATACTTTATATTATAGCAACATGTCACATAATGGCATATGGAGGTCCAGGTAGAGTACTTTATATTCTATCTGGCGCTAGAATACATAGAAGAGTTCCAGGTAGAGTACTTTAATTATACACACTTAGCGCCATGGCCACATAATGGCATAGTGGAGTTCCAGGTAGAATACTTTATATTCTAGCGCCATGCCACATAATGGCCTAGTGCAAATCCATAGTGGAGTTCTATTCCAGGTAGAGTTCACCATGTATCACTTACCAAGGACAAGAATATTAAATAGTGAATGGGTATGCTATTATCATGTACAAGTATTATTATATATAACGCTTACTATTCACAGAAACTAAAAGTTGTAATGTAAAGATGGATAAAAAGTACATCTCTAATCTGATATTTTGAATATTAAAGGGAAGTTTCATCGACTTCTTTCTTTTCGTCTTGTCGTTCCTCTTTAAGTATATCTGTTGCATCTCCAATGTCATCGTCGTCCACACCCTCCTCACTCTTCTGGATATCTGCGTCGTCCACAGAAATACAGAAATAATCACAACCAAGATTGTAGATTAGGAAATTGTACGGTGCTCATAAAAACGAAATGCAGTCTAAGGCACGCACAACAAGCACACACTCATGGAACACCAGCACAGCGAGGGACGAACTCGGCAGCCTGGAGGCCAGTGGATCGGTGCCATGCAAGAGGCTTGATAAGTTCTCTCGACTGAAGAAATAACAAACTGACTATTCCCTATCTGTTTATAGTCTTTGTGAAACAAAATTCTTTACCAGCTGCTATATAGGGCTCAGAATGACTACCAACCATATACCACTTCCCCGTGACATTAGACTGTAGTCAGAGGTAAATAGGTAAAGTGTGTTTCATGATTTCTATTGTCTTCACATACATATTATATATACTTGTACTGATGGACAAAACTATATCATTTTTGCTTTGTACAGCAGAACCTCAGAGTTGCGAACCCCTTGGGGGAAATGAGGGTCCATAACTCTGAAGTAACTCTGAAACTATTACATCATAATGATGTCATGCATATTTAACAGTGCACGAGTATTAACATATCTACTTTTCTGCATGTATTTGTTTCACAGTTAAAGACTCTTTCACCTCCACACTTACCTAAATGCAATGCCACACGCTATGCAGGTATTGAATTCCAATCTCTTGTAATTAACTAAATATTACACTAAGTATGTCTGCATAATATTTCATTTAAGATAGTTAATAATAATAGAACCTCACAGTTATGAACCCCAGAATTACGAACTGTATCCACTAAAATTCTCTTCTCTTCTCTAAGATCTAATAATTTAAACAGATCAGTCACATGTGTGTTTGTTTTAAGGACTCATGTCTCTTCTTTGCAGCTAAAGATTGTAGTTAGCACAGAAGTAGCAAGTTCATCGATGTAGCTTCAGCTTGCTGTTCCAGCCATGCCAAACGAGTGAAAAAGCTTCTTCAGCCTCACTGTGAGTGATGGTGGCACCAGTTTGTTCTTCATCTTCCTCACTTTCCACCGATGATGCTTCAACAGTGCCTATGATAGCTCATTGATCTCCTGTGCACCAGCTTCACCTTTGTCCTGGTAAGCCATTCATCTCAGTATCAGGGACACTTAACTCTTCAAACAACCCAGGAAATTCCTACTGTTGGCTACCATAGTCTTCTCTCTGACTACTTTCTTAATATCTGCCATGGTTGTTTTGCCAATTTCCAAGTCCCCCCTGCCATTGGCTGACTGGTCCACCTTCTTCAAAATCTTCAGCTTCTCTTTGATGACAGCATAACTCGCTTACATTTCATTGAAGAGCTTGAGGCCATGGTAAAGAAAAGAGCGCACAAAGGTGGGAGAAACTGCAGAAGTTGAAACTTCATGGGTGTGCAGATGTGCAGTAAGTAGGTGTGGTGATACTTTACCCATTGGATGTTCACTTACCATTCTGTTGACCGGGGGTGTTCATAGCTGTGAGGTTCTACACTATATGTACAACACTATACATGTATAAATATAAATCACCATACTCTGCAATTATACTGCACCCTTGATTAGAATGTGCCCTCGATTATACCATCCTCGATTATACCATGCTATTTACTATCAAATTACGCATCCTCAATTAGACCGCACACCAGCAGCAAATACGATTGCTCCAGAGAAAATGCTCCGTCTGGAGAGGGTAAGCTTGGCAATCTGTTACAACTCAAGTGATAAGAAAATCCTTCAAAAGTTCAGTCGAGAGAGATGGTCACATGATGACACCATTCAGTGTTTAAAGCCCGGGAAAATAACAAAGTGCTGAGGAAATATCGTCAGTGAGACGGAAGAAGTTCGAGAGACTGACAATAACAATCTCTTCACAAGTAACAAGCTACAACGACTATGAAGACGAACTAGAATAGAGTTAAGCACGAACATGGCGATTATCAATAATCATCACCTTTTCGAGATCGGATTATTTCGTACTATTGTGTGCATTCATATTAATTATGTTCAAATGATAGAGCATGCCCTAAATTAGTATGTGGTCTCGAATAGTAGGCGTTAACTAATGCGCTAATACAATATAATCTCAACGAACTCTCAGTTCACATACAATGATTTCATCGATAATCAACTTAAATTTGCTCCTCGAAGTTTTGACTAGATGCCCTAGCCTTCACCAGGAACATAATATATGTAGTGTATACTCTACATACATCCATATAACATACACGTCCATACATACCCATTTTTTAATCATCCTGTTGTAGCTCGATCTCCTCAGCTACATTAACTCCTGCAACTGGAACATCAACTTCGCCATCTACTTCTCTGTGATGCTTTTTACGACTGAAAAATCCAAACTGCATTGATCAATTGGATAAGCAACACAGATTCAGTATGGCTTCATAATGTTGCAATATAAAAATCAGTGGCTCGACGTGGGGGCAGTAGAGCATACCCTTATTTTTGCAACTTTGGAACTCCTTAAATTCTCACTCTATGAACTATATAGCTCAAAAGATAGATCTCTCTGTGTGCTCTCTTTTGACACTAAAAACTGTTTCATGGGTACAATACAATATACACAAGGTACAGGCAGTCAAAGTTGAGCACCTCAAAACTTACAAGCCCAAGTTTTCTGCAGTAGCTCCTAAAGTACCAGTGGCTAGAGGAAGCTCTCTTCTATGCAACCAGTCTTTTCATTAGGCGCTAAAACGCGAGTACGTGGTCAAGCGTGGGGTGGAAAAATCAATTAAAAAAATTAATTTTCCACCAATGAGGGTTGACCATAGGTAGTTACGTTTTAGCACCTAATTAAAACACTCCTTGTATCCTCTAGCTACTGTCATGCATTTTCCAATTAGGAGCTTGAATATAATTGCTATAATAATCATCCCATAAACTTTTTAGTATTGATCACAATATATACACTACATAATAAAGTCACTGTCCATAGATAAAACTAACATATATATATATACACAAAAGAGACCTAACCAAAAATCCAAGCCCGCCCGTCTATCACAGGGGAGCATGAAGGGAGGCGACGGAGCCACATGCTGGCGTTTCCATGCCAAAGGCAGATTGCTAGACGCTGAAATAGATGGCGTGTAGCATCAGCTGGAGGAATTCCAAGGCGCTGTCCCTGAAGCCGCCCAATTGCCCTGATGGTCTCCACACCTTCCTCACTCCAACCCCCCAATGCCTCCATTGCCACAGGGATGAATTGACCCCCACTGAGTGGCAGGCACCTGAGTGGGCAGCCAACTTCCTTTTACTGGCAACGGTTAGGGCATGCCCTTGAGAGGTGGCAGCTCCAGTTATGGTCAACTGCTGGAGTGGCGAAATCACCGTGATATCAAGGGCCGCTGGTTGGCCCCTCTTCCAAGTGGGGAGAAAGACGTCGGCAGGACGGCTGGAGGACCCAGGAATTAGGGCCAGCACTTCTTTCCTGGGCGCCAAAGCAGCGGACTGAGCTGCCGAGAAGAGTGCGTCCCTGAGAGAGTCGTGACGGAGTATCCTATCCCCATTGCCTCCACAGCCGACCTGGTGGTCGCCAAAAGGGTCAGCAGTAGCCTGACATATGGGGCATTGAATCCCCTCCTCCACCATCCGAAGACCAAGCCAATATTGGAGGCAAAGGCGAAACTCGGCATCAAAGAGATGGAGACCGAGCGGTATGGACGGGGTAACGTTGAGCCAATCACCTGCATGAGGGATGGAGGTAGATAGAGCCAGGGCCTTTGACCGGGTGTCCGGGGCCTGCACTAGGAGACGATCATAAACTGCTTGATCAATGGCATGTGACAAAGCCTTTTGATTGAGAGGGACATCTACCTCTTGAAGGGAGCCCCAATCCGGCTTATCTGCAGCCAAAGCCAAATCAGCCAAAGCAGGGGCTAGTTGAGGAGGATCACTAGGTAAATGACCAAGGATCCTGGCGACTAGGGTGGTTGAACCTTTCAAAGAGCTAAGGTAGGCAGCTGGAGCATGCAATGCGGCTTGCCGGATGTTGAGCCCACCCAGAGAGGAAGGAAGAGTAGCCTTTTCCCACGACCAGTCCGACAAAGGGCTGCCAGCTAGGTCAGAGAGGGCATCCCGCATGATGTTGTCAAAAGCCTTGGTAGATTCTTGGAGATGGCATGGGGGACAGGTACGGAGGGCAAATGCTATCTTTGGCAAGGCCAGACAGGAACGCAGTAACGTTGTCTCCATCTGCGAGTCCTGCAGGTCAGGTAGACGAGTTAGAACCTCCTCCACTTTCCTCACCCTGTTCAGAACAGTAGCCTCACAGAAGGAGGGAGGGCCAAGAGGAGAACCCAAGAGGACAAACCCTCCATGAGAGATAGGAATATCAGAGGGGAGGGGATTAGGGAGGGGAGAGGAAGTCTCTGGTATATGTAGGAGAGATTTTTCACGGTTCAAATGGAGCCCACGGGTGGGACCATCTTCTTCTATGATAGCCAAAGCAGCACAGAGATCCTTGGCCGACCCACACAGGGACCCGTCGTCAAGGTACCAGGCATTGATCAAGAGGCCCGGCACTCTATCCCAGATCTTCTCAAGTAGGGGATGGAGAGCCAAAGAGAAGCCGAGAGGACCTAGTGGATCACCTTGCTGGACACCACTGCAGCTGAGGATGGACTGGCTACCAAAATGGAGAAGGGGTCTAGCCCCGTAGCACATCTCCATCCAAGCGGCCATCGAGGGGATCCGGGATCGCACTTCCTCAAACATACAGGATCTATCAATCCCATTGAAGGCATTTGAGAAGTCAAGTAGGAGTGTCCATCTCTCTTCGGGAGGGGTGTCCTTATCCTCATGCACTCTGGCCAAAGCATGAATGATGGACTCACAACCCAGAGGCACACCTACTCCGACTTGTAAGGGGGTCAGGACCCTGAAAGATTCAGAACGAACAGCTCTTGAAACACACTTAGATGTTAGCCGACGCAAAACTTCCCCAACAGCTATAGGCCGGATCCCTCCCCCCTTCTTCCTACTAGCAAGGAGGGAAGCCCCGCAAAGGTGAGGGACAACTTCTGGAGGAGCCCGTCCTGCGCACAAGAGATTGACCACTCCCTGAAGAGCTAGGAGAGCACTATTTTCCCTATCTGGAGAAGGGCTTGATATGGCTTCCTTGAAGTGATTGGCCCTAAGGCTGGATGGACCGGGGGCGGAACCATTAGGGAACGATTTCAGGGCACAGACAACTTCCTCAACCGAAACTCGAAGAGGAGAAGGAACGGGAGCATCTGGCATGATGGGTGGAGGGGCTTGGGGATGCTTGGCTATCAATACAGCGTAAGACTCAGCATCAGTTGGAGCCAGTCCATCTGAAATTAGGGCTTGGATAGCCTTCTTATACTGGCCATCTTCTACAGCACTCCGGGCCCTCCTAGCATTGGCTATCCTCTGTGACTCAGGGGTCAATTTAGCTAATTGCTGTAATAAATCATCCCATAAACTGATGTAGCTAATTGCTGTAATAATCATCCCATAAACTGTTGTAGCTAATTGCTGTAATAATCATCCATAAACTGATGTAGCTGTAATAATCATCCCATAAACTGATGTAGCTAATTGCTGTAATAATCATCCCATAAACTGATGTAGCTAATTGCTGTAATAATCATCCCATAAACTGTTGTAGCTAATTGCTGTAATAATCATCCATAAACTGATGTAGCTGTAATAATCATCCCATAAACTGATAGCTAATTGTTGTAATAATCATTTCATAAACTGATGTAGCTGTAATAATCATCCCATAAACTGTTGTAGCATACAATTGCTATAATAATCACCCCATAAACTATAATAATCATAAACTGTTGTAGCTATGAATACAATTGCTATAATAATCACCCCATAAACTATAATAATCATAAACTGCTGTAGCTATGAATATAATTGCTATAATAATCAACCCATAAACAGCTGCTTTACCATGCATAGCAGTTGTACAATATGTAACATTCATTACAATGCGATGACATCTGGGGAATTGCTAGATTGGCCATTCCCTGGCCTGAATCCTAATAGAAGAGCAGATATTTCCCTCTTTTCTATTTAGGAAATACCAGCTCTCCGGGTGGGATATTCGTGACCCACCTTCCACCCCTAAATTGATCTTCATCTACAACATTGCATTTGAATGCTGACCCTTTATCTGCCCTTAGTTTCCTAGTTTGGCTGTTATAAGCTTGGGGAGGTGTGTGTGTGTGTGTGTGTGTGTAGGAGGGGGGGGGGGGCGAGGGGGGGCAAGGCGTAGCTATGGGGTGCACCTAAAAACCTGGTTCAAAACCTTCCTGGGTTCAAGGGGTTTCCGATGTGTGGGTGGGCCCCTAGGTGGCCAAGCTATTAGCCACATAATACATACATACATGCATGCATGCACACACACATGCACACACATACACATGCACACACACATGCGCACACACACATATATACACACACACATGCACGCACATACACATACACATGCACACATACATATATACACACACACACATGCACACACACACACAAATACACACACCATATATACACATACATTTAGATGCACTTACAAAGTAAAGAGTAATGAAGAGGACAATGAAGATGATGATGATAACAATTCCAACCACAATAGGAATCCAAATTGGAAAAGGTTTACCTTCTAGGTCCACAAACAACGTCAATCTTAATGGGTCCTGGGTACATACATATACACGCACACACCATCATGTAAATACTCGTAGATCTAGAGTGGTGCCAAAAATGATACATGTATTTGGTCTTCAAGAGCTTAATCTATGATCTATGCATCATGTAGTTATGTATCATGTATCTATGTATCATGTAGTTATGTATCATGTATCTATGCATCATGTAGTTATGTATCATGTATCTATGCATCATGTAGTTATGTATCATGTATCTTTGTAGTTATGTATCATGTATCTATGTATCATGTAGTTATGTATCATGTATCTATGCATCATGTAGTTATGTATCATGTATCTTTGTAGTTATGTATCATGTATCTATGTATCATGTAGTTATGTATCATGTATCTATGTATCATGTAGTTATGTATCATGTATCTTTGTAGTTATGTATCATGTATCTATGTATCATGTAGTTATGTATCATGTATCTATGCATCATGTAGTTATGTATCATGTATCTTTGTAGTTATGTATCATGTATCTATGTATCATGTAGTTATGTATCATGTATCTATGTATCATGTAGTTATGTATCATGTAGTTATGTATCATATATCTATGCATCATGTAGTTATGTATCATGTATCATGCAGTTATGTAGTTAAGTATCATGCAGTTATGTAGTTATGTAATGTAGTTTTGTATCATGCAGTTATGTATCATGTAGTTATGTATTTATTTATCATGCAGTTATGTAGTTAAGTATCATGTAGTTATGTATCTATGTATCATGCAGTTATGTATCTATATACATATATATATAGCTATGTATTACATATATAGCTATGAATCTATGTATATCTAGCTTATTTCCCCCATACATAACTGTGTACAATATGTTGGTTCAGCATAAGTTTACTACTAAAATACTCCAAACCCTATTCTTATATACATACATATATAAGAATAGGGTTGGCAATAACATGTGCACATTTCCTTGATCCACTTTTATGCACAAAGGGTATTGACACACACAATATATATAATTATATTGAGTGCAGCATTCGTCCATCATGAGCAGTTAGTAATGAACAAAACATGTTGTATTTCATACGACTCGAACTCTGCGAACTTACAGTGGTGGCAATGTTGTTCTTCTGGTTTGTGTCTGTTAGAAAGGAATCGCTACTCTGGATGCGCGAGTAGGCCACAAAGACAAATGGAGCATCTTGATTCTGGAACAATAAGGGAGAGTTATTGCACTATAAAAAGGCAGAAGAGTAACAGATTGCATATTTAAGGGACGGTTACTGATCGTGATCGTGGTCGGAAGCAATGGGTGAGTCCTGAATTTGCCACTTAATACCTTCCCACGTTCTTCACAGTGATATACAAATTTAAGCTACAGCAACACGCCATCTGTTGTTCAAATTTGGTACTAAAGGTCAATACATGAGTAAGCTGGGAGGGGGGAGGGAGGGGGGGGTGGGCAAGAGATATTACGAGAGTTGGGGAAGGCACTGATCTGCCCCTTCCTGTACCACATTCAAAATTCTGCCAAGCTTTATGCCAAAATAACAGACACTCAAAATATTAGGAACTCAGTCACACAAAATTTAGGACATCATCAAGCATCGAACAGAGCAATCCACCATGGCTTTATGAGGTAGGCCTGAACAGCTGAATATTTAGTGCGTGGCAGTTGGTTGGGGCTAAGTTAATTGGGAAAACCCTAATAATGTGTCATTTTGTCGCGTATGTTAAAAATTAGCTGACCAAGATAATTCAAGCTTTCCATTGATGTTCAAAAAGGGAATGCAAGCTCTGCTGCTGGAACACTACAATACTCAGACCTTGAGGGAATGCAGCCTCTGCTGGAACACTAGAGTGCACAGACCTTGAGGGAATGCAGCATCTGCTGCTGGAACACTAGAGTGCAGGGAATGCAGCCTCTGCTGCTGGAACACTAGAGTGCACAGACCTTGAGGGAATGCAGCATCTGCTGCTGGAACACTAGAGTGCACAGACCTTGAGGGAATGCAGCCTCTGCTGCTGGAACACTAGAGTACTCAGACCTTGAGGGAATTGTTGGAACACTAGAGTGCACAGACCTTGAGGGAATGCAAGCTCTGCTGCTGGAACACTAGAGTACTCAGACCTTGAGGGAATACAACCTCTGCTGCTGGAACACTAGAGTACTCAGACCTTGAGGGAATGCAAGCTCTGCTGCTGGAACACTAGAGTGCACAGACCTTGAGGGAATTGTTGGAACACTAGAGTGCACAGACCTTGAGGGAATGCAAGCTCTGCTGCTGGAACTCAGACCTTGAGGGAATGCAAGCTCTGCTACTGGAATACTAGAGTGCACAGACCTTGAGGGAATGCAAGCTCTGCTGCTGGAACACTAGAGTGCACAGACCTTGAGGGAATGCAAGCTCTGCTGCTGGAACACTAGAGTACTCAGACCTTGAGGGAATGCAAGCTCTGCTGCTGGAACACTAGAGTACTCAGACCTTGAGGGAATGCAAGCTCTGCTGCTGGAACACTAGAGTGCACAGACCTTGAGGGAATGCAGCCTCTACTGCTGGAACACTAGAGTACTCAGACCTTGAGGGAATGCAGCCTATGCTGCTGGAACACTAGAGTGCACAGACCTTGAGGGAATACAACCTCTGCTGCTGGAACACTAGAGTGCACAGACCTTGAGGGAATGCAAGCTCTGCTGCTGGAACACTAGAGTGCACAGACCTTGAGGGAATGCAAGCTCTGCTGCTGGAACACTAGAGTGCACAGACCTTGAGGGAATGCAGCCTCTACTGCTGGAACACTAGAGTGCACAGTTTTATATCACCTTTATCATCACTTTATTTTTAACGTAGATAAAATCATCCATTTTCACACCCATAACATCGAAATTACCCTTTAATAAAAAGCATCAAGTTGAAAACCGGCAGGAAGATAATAATAGGAAGATAATAATAATAATAATAATACTAATACTACTACTACTACTACTACTACTACTACTACTACTACTACTACTAATAATAATAATAATAATAATAAGCAATTTTGGATTGAAAATTGTCAGGGAGCATTGGGATTTCAAAATTCTAGGGGTTGATGATATTGGGGGGGGGAAGAGACTAAGGGGAAGATATCCAAGGGCAACAACCCCCCTCCACCCTGTCTGGTTGAAGCACAGCCAGAATACCAAATACAATACAATGACGTTCTCAACAATCAACTTGAAATTAACTCTCCCGACATTTTGTCTAGTCTTCACCAAAGTACATTACTTGTACACTGACTCACCTGATAGAATCTGTCATCCAATGCAGCAGAAATCAGAATTGAAAGCATTTGCGATGCTGCAAAGTTTTCTATCCTGCATCTAATACGAGTGCACCTGCCACTTGCTCTCTCATTGGGGTCAGAACAGTTCTAATTATACACAAACATGGGAAAATTGAAATAAAGATATGCCAACAGTTATTAGTCCCTGCAGGTTGAATAAAAAGCATGGCATGAAAGTTGAAAAGCAAGTTCCTAGAGAATGTATTTTTTTAAAACTTATTATAAACACTTAAGTGGACTGTTCTTATATACAAGAGAACACAAAACGCATCTGGTTGTGTTTTATTGCTGTTAATATAAACCCATCAGCTATGAACAGAGAACGTGGTCACTCCTGTCAAGCACGTACTCAGCGGCCACGGGCACTTAGATGCTAAATATGTTAGCTTCATATATTCTCAAAACTTCAGTGTATAGACTTGATATATAGCTATTAAGATAGGTCTCTGTCTGTGCTCTCTGTTGATATCAAACATCCCTAATATTCTGCACACTTCACTGTAATGGACTTGATATGATTCGAATGATAGGTTTCATTATGTGTTCTCTATCTTAACCTTTCACCTTGAAAATCAGATGAGTAGGTGCTTGTTATGTAGAGTGGGCACTTTTAACATGAAATAATTCTAAATGATGTACACCCATGTTATTTTCATCCACACTAGGCGAGAGATTTGCTGGTTGTTTTAATGTCCAGCTGGTGCCTCTGCGTTAGAAATTATTGAGCTCGACCATCAGGTTCACTAAAACATCCAAGTCATCGACTTTAGTTCCATCATTTTGCAGTGGAACTTTCACCTTCCCCTCGGCTTTTCAGAGGATTTTAATAAAATCTCGGATCATGTAAAGAGTAAGATCTCCGGAAGTCGAAAAATCAGTGCGCGTCAATTAATTATCGCGGTATATATTTTAAAACGCTGCTTATCTCAAACGCGCGCGCTAAAATCACCGCGCTTTCAGAAAACAACAACCCCCAAAAAAGTAACACAACTTCATATCAACACAACTTCAAAGAACTTCATAAAACAACAAATGCAGCATCATGTGTTTTGAAAAGCATCAGCAGTTGTGCCGGCATTCCTCTCCCTCCACATAAAGTCATCGAGGTATGAAAAGGAAGTTGATCATGACGAACCCCCTTCATCCTTTTAAACTTTATCCTCGCCTGCTAAAATCAATTTATCTAACATACTGTGGTATAACTCACTCTATTCCAGTACGATTCAACATTTTGTGTGCACACCTGTGACTGGATTTAGGAACTCTATTGAATGGTTAACAGTCTGATGAGCAACCACTTCAGGCAGAGAAGCAACCTGTCTGTAAGCAGCCCACTGATCCGAATGGATTATCGCAACATGAGACCGTATGATAGGGAGTAATGTTGCAGCGTCTCTCCGGGGCATGTAACCTGAAAATTTGTGCTACATAGAATGGAGTGGAATTGTGATTGTTTACAGCATACCCAGTGCGCAGGAGTATGACTGGTGTCCACCAATACAAACACCCGGATGGTGGCCGGGTCCCAATGATGCTGTATCCACAATAATTATAATAATGATTCTATAATGATGCTATTCTGATAATGATGCTATGGCCACAAGAATGTACAGTTTATGTGACAATTGACAACACACTGAATTGGGACTCGTGATGACTCCAGGCCCACCTAAGATTATTGTTTTCTGCTGCAATTACGTTTGGCTGTTAGGGTTTTGGGGGCATGGCATGGCCAGAGGGCATGGTCTAAGGACCCAAAACAGTTACAAAACCTTCACGGATCTAATTAACTATAACTTATGTGGGTGGGCCCAAAGGCAAACAAGTCTATAATCACAATGTATGCCCAAACATACACACATATGCATGACTGCACACATGCACACACACATACACGCAGGAATTGGCATTTTGTTAACTTTGAATTTACAGGGAGACAATGGCATTTTTGGGGGGAGAGTGACCCACATGTTTTTTTTGTTGTGGTTACCACTTTACCACTTTATAACTCCGTAGATTCCGTAAACTTCATGGTATGGACTTGGTATGGACTTGATATATAGCTCAAAAGATAGGTCTCTCTTTGTGCTCTCTGTTGCTTCATAAGTATAACTATAGCCAAGTTACGGGAACTACAAGTGGAGGGAACCTCAAAAACCTGAATGCCTGAAACCTCCACATATATATCTCCAGGTTGCAAAGTGCTAAAGATTGAAATTAGCACTAGTGGCTAGAGTAAGCCCTACTCTATGCAATGAGTGTTTTCATTAGGCGTTAAAATGTAAGTATGTGGTCAATCGCGTGGGTGGAATATGAAATTCATTAATAATCCATAAAACTCATTCTCCACCCACGTGCTTGACCGAGTACTTACGTTTTAGCGCCTAATGAAAACACTCGTTGAATAGAGTAGGGCTTCCTCTAGCCACGGGTACTAATTTCAAATCTTTAGCTCTTTGAAATTTATGTGGAGGTTTCAGGCATTCAGGTTTTGAGGTCCCTCCACTCTAGTATGCCTATAGTTATACCTATGAAAAATATTTTAGTATTAAAAGAGAGCACACAGAGAGCAATAACTGTGTGAGTTCTTAAGTTCTTGCTCAGGATGGACTGAATCTTTCAGGTTTGAGATGAAGTGGGTCCTTCCTTGGTGTTGTCACTGGATGTGGGACGTAAGAGATGAAGGGAGCATTTGGTTCACGTGAAAGAGGAGGCTGGAGATGACATTACCGTCGCCCATAAGATGGTTAACAATGTTTAGTTTGGAAGGTATTGAACAGGTTCAACTTCTACTTTATTTGTGGTTTGTATAGTTTTAGCTATAAGATTTTTTTCAAGAACAAACTTCTAAAACTCATTAGAAAGCAAATATAATACTCCACATTTTGTGATAAGTATCAGCTGTGTTGAGGTAAGCAAACAAAAGTTACCATTACTATGTCTCTGTACGTCTACAACAAAACCTACCCACCAGCGACTCTTTGTGCAAGAGAGAAGGTGAATCCTAAGTTCCTGTGCTGCTTTCCACTGAAGAAAAACTAGTGGGAAGACATCATTCACGAAAGCAGTTGCGATCTCAGCCATTAAAACAACTTGCTCATTCACCCCTTCCAACCAGAAGTAAAATTTAAACCTATTTTAAATCAGTCCAGTGGGCATGTGCATACCAAGAATGGGAAGGTAATTCAGAATCTTAAATTTAAGCACAGTGAATTTAGATTAAAACTCAAAAGGAAACCTGTTCTGCCGAAACTATTATCTAGAGGGCATTTCAACACAGGAGAAGCTGTGGCGTTCACATTTCTACCGCACACGATCATCACCTGCAAACATTTGAACACTTATTAATACTTACGAATATATATGTATGTCGACCTTTTACCTGTTAAGAGAGTTTCTGATTAAGTAGTTGAAAAGACTCCTACAGTGGTGACCACCGACGAGCTCGAACCGTCGTTTTGAGCACGAACACGCCATGGCCGAGGTCAACGCCGTCGCCCCTAAGCTGCCGAGCTTCTGGACCGCGGACCCTGAAATGTGGTTCGCCCATGTCCAAGGGCAGTTCAACTCGAGGGCCCCACCCATCACCCTGGACGCCACCAAGTACGGCTACCTGGTGTCGGCACTCGACCAACAAGTCATCCACCGGCTGCGCAGGAAGATCCTCGACGCGCCGGGCGAGGGCAAGTATGACCACCTGAAGGCCGCCGTGCTCAAGGCCTATGGCCTCACAGAGGAGCAGAAGGCCTTCAAACTGGCTGGCATCACCTCCCTTGCCACGGGCATGAAGCCCACCGCCCTCCTCGACGAGATGGAGGGGCTGGCAGAGGATTCGTCATCAAAGGCTTTTGCGCTACACTTCCGCAGGGCCATGCCACCGGAAGTGACAAAGAGTTTGGCCGGCCGGGATTTCCCGTCCATATCTGACCTCGCCACCGCCGCTGACCGGGTCATCGAGGACCTCGCCCTCCTCCAGCCAACGGATGGAGCCATCATGGCCGCAGTGGACACAAAGGGCCGCAGATCCACACGTACTTCTCGCCCTGTCACCGACGACAGCACGGATAAGCCCTACTGCTTCTACCACACCAAGTTCCGGCAGCAGGCCAGGAACTGCCGGGGCACCTGCCAGTGGGCCCATGACCACTCGGGAAACGCCGATGCCGGCTGCCAGTAGAGCGGGCGGTCGGCATACACCAAAGCTCACCTCAGACCCTCTTGCTTCGGGGCTCCGTCTACGCCCTAGCCGACGCTGACCAACATGCTGTTCCTCTCCTCTTTGTGAGCGACCGCAGCTCTGGCCGCAAATTCCTCGTCGATGGTGGGTCCACGACCAGCGCTTTCCCAGCTACCCGCCAGGATCGGGACCAACCCCGCTCCGCACCACTGGTTGCGGCAAATGGGTCCACGATCGCCACGTATGGCGACCGGGAGATCCCGCTGGACCTCGGGTTCCAGCGAGCCACGTGGCGGTTCACGATCGCGGATGTGCTTCACCCCATCCTTGGCCTGGACTTCCTCTCGGCCCATGGGCTCTGCATCGACTTTGCGGCCCGCAGACTGTTCAACCGCTCCACCATGAAGGGTACGTGCATCATGCCGGATGTCCACACGTCCTTCGGCTCCAATGCCATGATGCCAGTCGATGACTGCTGGCGGGCCATCCTCGTGGACTACCCCTCGTTGGTGGGGCCGACTTTCCGCTCTCTGACAGTGCCACACGGGGTGCGGCACCACATCCCCACGACCGGGCCTCCGGTCCACGCACAGGCGCGGCACCTCCCCCCTGATAAGCTCGCTGCTGCCAAGAAGGAATTTGCAGCCATGGAGGCGGCTGGGATCATCAGGAGGTCTTCCAGCCCATGGTCTTCCCCCCTGCACATGGTCAGGAAGAGCGACGGATCTTGGCGTCCATGCGGCGACTTCCGCCGCCTCAACGCCACCACCACCCCCGACCGCTACCCTGTTCCAAACATCCAGGACTTCAATGGACACCTGGGGGGCTGCACCATCTTCTCCAAGATTGACTTGGTAAAGGGTTACCACCAAATCCCGGTGGAAGAACAGGACATCAGGAAGACAGCCATCACCACGCCTTTCGGCCTGTGGGAGTTCCTACGGATGCCATTTGGCTTATCTAACGCCGGCCAGTCGTTCCAGAGGCTCATGGACAACATCCTCCAAAGATTCCCCTTCGCCTACGTCTACCTGGATGACATTCTGGTGGCCAGCCGGACGGAACAGGAGCACCAGCAGCACCTGCGGCAGGTGTTCCGGATCCTGGCAGAAAACGGCCTCATCCTAAACATCGACAAGTGCGTGTTTGGACAACGGTCGCTGGACTTCCTGGGGCACCGGATAACAGCTCAAGGCATCATTCCCCCCCAGGACCGAGTGGAGGCCATTCGCCGTTTTCCACGTCCACACACGGCCAGGCAGCTGCAGGAGTTCCTTGGCGCGGTGAACTTTTACCACCGGTTTCTCCCACATGCAGCTGCCATCCTTCGCCCTCTCCATGAAGTCCTCCAAGGCAACCCACGCCTTCTCCCGTGGACAGCAGTGGAGCAGTCCGCATTCGAAGCAGCCAAGACGGCATTAGCAGATGCCACGATACTCGTCCACCCTCGCACCTCTGCTCCTACATCTGTGACCACGGATGCCTCCGAACTGGCTGTCGGGGCCAGCCTGGATCAGTTCATTGATGGCCAGTGGCAGCCCATCGCCTTCTTCTCGAGGAAGCTGAAGCCACCCAAACGACGCTACTCAGCATTCGACCGCGAGCTGCTCGCTATCTACCTGGCCATCCGCCGTTTCCGATTCTTCCTCGAGGGACGTCCGTTCCGGGTGTTCACGGACCACAAGCCGCTGACCACAGCTTTGGTCTCGAACGTCGACCACTCCCCTCGACAGGACCGCCACCTCTCGTACATCGCTGAGTTCACGACCGAGCTACACCACCTCCCTGGCAGGGACAACGTAGTGGCCGATGCCCTGTCGCGCTCTTACGAGGCCGACATCAACTCCATCATCCCACAGGAGATCGACTTTGCCGACATGGCGCTGGCTCAACGGACGGACAATGACATCCTCACCTTCAGGACCAAGCGTGACACCAGCCTGATCCTCCAGGACATCATGATTAGCGGCTCCCGACTCCTCTGCGACACCAGTCAGGGCCGTTCCCGACCACTGGTTCCAGCTGCCTGGCGCCGTCCAGTTTTCGATGCCCTCCATGGGCTCTCTCATCCTGGTGGTGCTGCTACCCGACAGCTCGTCGCAGCGCGCTTCGTCTGGCCGCTGATGAACCGGGACATCAAGAAATGGGTCAAGTCCTGCACAGCCTGCCAAGCCTCCAAGATCAGCACGCACGTGTCCGCACCGCTCCAGGTATTTGACACACCCGACCGCCGCTTCGACCATGTCCACGTCGATGTGGTTGGACCGCTGCCGCCAGCCCAGGGCTGTTCTTACCTCTTCACCATGGTGGACCGTTTCACCCGGTGGCCAGAGGCGGTCCCGATGTGCGACTCCGTCACACCCACCTGCGCCCGTGCTCTCCTCCGGGGTTGGATCGCCCGCTATGGTGTCCCCACGCGGATCACGTCTGACCGCGGTCCGCAGTTCACGTCCGAGCTGTGGGCCGAGCTGCACAAGCTCCTCGGCACCAAGGACTCGCATACCACATCGTACCATCCCCAGGCCAACGGCATGGTCGAGCGGTTCCACCGGCAACTGAAGGCCTCCCTCATGGCACGCTTGGGCGACAACCCGAACTGGATGGACGAGCTCCACGTCGTCCTCCTCGGGGCCCGGACTGCCCTGAAGGCGGACATCGGCTGCTCGTCCGCAGAACTGGTCTACGGCACCACCCTCCGCCTTCCAGGGGAGTTCTTCGACCCTCCGGTGGCCGACGATGGCTGCCCCCGAGAGTTTCTCCCTCAACTACGGGAGGCCATGGCACAGTTGCGAGCAGTCCCCGGATCCCGACACATCCAACACTCATCTCACGTCCCAGCTTCCTTGGCTGACTGTACGCACATGTGGATTCGCAGGGATGGCTACCGCCGCCCGCTGCAACGACCCTATGATGGGCCCTTCGCCGTCATTTCTCGGGATCCGAAGTTCTTCACGGTTGCCCTGGGCACCAGGGTCGACAACGTCTCCATCGACCGTCTCAAGCCGGCCTTTCAGGAGGACCTGGGTGTGTTCATGCCGCCGTCCCCATGCACCCTGGCTCAACCTCGCAGACTTCGCCCTGATGCACCTGCTTTCGTGCCGCAGGCACCGCCGCCGCCTGCTCTCATGCCCTACCCACAAGTTACTACCCGAAGCGGCCGAGAAGTCAGACGCCCCGTCCGCTTCCAGGACTGATTTCGGGGATCTCGCATGCTGGGGGGGAGTGATTGTGGCGTTCACATTTCTACCGCACACGATCATCACCTGCAAACATTTGAACACTTATTAATACTTACGAATATATATGTATGTCGACCTTTTACCTGTTAAGAGAGTTTCTGATTAAGTAGTTGAAAAGACTCCTATAAAGCCACACTGCTCTCACTGCTCTCACTGCTCTCACCAAGAACACTGCACACCTGCTGTAGCTGTCAGGCACAGAGCCCAACCAGTGTCTAGTGTGGAGGTTATCATTGGTGGTATATCTGCTGCACTCAAGTCATTCAGTGTGGTGTAGGATGGGTCCATTCTTATTAACATTTCAGAGCTTCTATAATAGAGAAAGAGAAGGGGATTTGTAACTCTGTACCTGGATAACCTAGATTGTTAGCCAGAAATTACTCATGCCTAAACGCTCACAACAGGACTGACGAACACTACAACACCTACTTGTGCCCCACTAAATCATGAAAGCATCACACCAGCAACACACTGGGAGAGAGAGGGTGAAGCCAGTCAATATTTAGAGATACAATGCGATTTGTAAATATATGTTTTCCCTTGTTTCGTTCCAAATCATACCAGAATTAATACAATTAGCTTCTTCCCTAACAAATTACACCAAGCCTCAAGGAATAAAATTAACTAGCTTCAAGGAATAGAATAGCCAATTACTCCTAGCCTCACTAAGAATATTATGGACAATTCTTCAGCTTGTAATGAGACCATGACAGGTAGTAGCAGTTGATGAAGAAAAAAATCACCTTCTTGTAATGGTTGTGTGTACAGTGCAACTTCCCTTATCCTTGGGCTCCTAACTGTGGGAGCTAGTTGTATTGTGTTGTTGATGTGTGCAGTGGAACATCCTTATCCTTGTAATCCTATCCATGGAAGCTTAGAGTCATGTGATGAAATTGCCTCCTTCATGGCTTGAGGGCTCTCTCAGCAAGCGCTGTTGATATGCTAGCTACCTAGCAACAATAAACAAAGCATTTTGAGGGTTTTTCTTGAGCGTGGTGACGATCATTTTTAGCTTTACGCTAGTCCCTCTATAAGCTAAGCCCTAGGATGAGAGACAATGAATTGAACAATGATCTAGGTTATATTTGTTTCAGTTGCTAAGTATTTTGCTGCCTTTAGCCGTCGCCAATATTATTGCCTACTTCTTTTTTGTTGTATTTTGTCAATGTCTACAAGGCATATTCATGTCACGAGAACCTTGGACATACTATTACATCATCTTTCTATGATGCAACATGACATCATCAATACTGAATTAATGGGACATGACTAATAATGATGTTCTTCGTCTTCAAATTTCTTCAGCAGGACAACCCAAGAACTGCAATCTGGAACGAACTCAACCACCACCAGGGACGCGTTCTAGAGGATTGAAGCGGAGCAGACCAGATAACCTAGAAAGTGGTAAGCTGTCAGGATTCTACTGATATATATATATATAGACTTGACTCTAACTTGCACTAGCTACACTACAATGTAAGCTAACTTGAGCTCAGTCAGCTGAGCAGCTATCAATACTGTTAGCTGTCTAATAAATCGCATTCATATAAGGATCTTAAATGAGAGATGACCAGAGTATATTTGTGGGATACATTTAATGCTTCATTAATTATTTTGTTCACAAAAAGTAGTCCATTCTGTATGCTTTCCAATGATATCTGTCTACTGGTGTTGAATTTAACTCGGATTGCCGGGAGAATAGAACCAGCTTCAGTTAAACATCTACACCAAGTAGAAATTCACTAAAGTCCAACTATATATTATGGGATAGTATTATTATTAATATATTAATAAACATTGTGGTCAGTGTTTGTGGCCACATACTCACCACATAAATGAATATCATTATCTTTACAATAACCTTCTGAACTTCAATTTGTATTCTCTCGACATTTCGACTAGATACTCTAGCCTTCATGAGACGCTAAATATATTCACTGTACAATTTCAACCCCAAGATACCTGGCAAGTGAGACTATTAGTAATTTACCCACATTTTATGTGGTATATGTTAAAAAGATACTTCCCTTTGAGTAGCCCATTCACAAACCTGAAGAGCCTTGTTTATCCTTCTTGTCCGAGACCAAGCCATCATTTTCTCTTGTGCCACAATGTTCATCCATCCATGTTCCAACAGTTTGGACCGCAATAGCACTGAGATCATAAAAATGTATTGCACCCTAGGCATCAACACTTTGCTATCGGTGTACCCACAGGTTTATGAATAATGAATTTCGTACAAAAACAGCAATTTTCCCCCTGTCCCCACCCCCACCCCACCCACCCATTATTGCAAATAAGGTGAGCACACAGACTGGACTTCATCTCATGAGCTAAATTTAAAGTTTTCGTTCAAATGAAACATCAAAGAAAGAGCTTGTAGTATTTGTGGTTACTCAGAAAGTGGCTAATCTTGCTGCTGGCACACTGTGAACATTGGGGGAAGGTAGTAGTTTCCTTTGCTAGGACTTTCACTTGTACTTTTTCTCATTAGTCACTCCCTTTCTCTATTGAGCTTTCTCCGGATATTTGTTTCCTTTCCTGCTAATGCTAAGTCTCTAGCTTTCTCTGTTCAGCTCTCTCTAGATGTTTCTTTCCTTGGATGATAATGCTGTTCCTCTCTGTCCTTACCACTTCCTATTAGATACTCTGATACATGCTTTTTAATTTTCATCTAGATTTGATTCTCTTGCCTCTATCTGTCTATTTCACACTTGTGCCTTTATGCAGGTTAATGACAGATGTTACATGTTGCACTGTGCTGCTCGTGTTACACAAATACATGTGTTTTATTACATACAAGACACTGAATCCTTTTGCTCTTGAAAGTGGATTTGGCCATGATCTATAAGTTTTATTGTAGATGCAGAGCAACATATTTGGTTTGTTGTAATAATTATATTTTTATTTTTAAATACATAAACTTCTCGAACTCTTCATAATTATCATTAGAATGTAAATATAACCAGCTGCAGTTTGGTATAGGAATCAGCTCTATTGAAGTAAGCTATTAAAAGCTATGTGCAGTGCTACTTCGCTATATGTCGAAACCAAAACCTACCGAAGGAATTCAGAGTGATTCCTGGTATGCATAAGGTGCTTGTGCAGGTTTGCTCTGAAGAAGAAATTCCAGAAACAGAACGAAAAGTCAGTAAGAGACCATTCACGAAGGCAGATGCAATTATCAGCCATTAAAAGTTTTTTGATTGCTCGTCCCATCCAACCGGAACTAAAGTTTAATAATTAATCAATCAGCATGTGCATATAGAGCATGGGAGCATAAATTTAATATATATATATATATTTTATTGGACGATTTCCAAGTTTGCACCACATGTGATAAGATCTGAGAAATCACCCCAAAACGGATTTTGCACACTAGGACCTGAAATAGCTACCAAGGTTATAAATCAATAAATTACCTCAGAGGCATCTTCAGTCATTGCTCTATCTTTCTGCAAAGTTTCAAGGCCTCCTTCCGTCCAAGCAAGTAGTTAGATAAAAAATAGAGAAGCCACACGAAGCTACCCTGCACATGGAATGAAAATACGGGCACGCTGGAATTTCCCTTCAGTTTCCTAAATAAATAGTGTAGTGATTGAAAACATGACACCATCAATGCGTGACGCATAGTTTCGCGTAAAACAACACAAGGAAAATTTCAATATGCATTTTCTCGTTTGAGGTACAGTTGTGAAATGGAAGCAAAACTGTGTATATATAACTTTGGAATGGTATTAGATCAAGGCACAATTCCAGTAGTACCATTCCACTTAGCTATCCTTGCACTTTAAAACCTCACACTTATAACACTTTATTTTTTATTTTTTGCGAAGTGGGCCATTTTCTCAGATCATATCACATATAGCAATTATTGCATTTATTCAGGTGGCTCCTGCATTGCTGGGGCTAATTTGTGTGTGGTCTATATCCTCTACTAAGTTATATATGTTACTCTAGTTAACAAGCAGTTATGGCCTCTCAAGCATACTTTGCTATTAACTTGACTGTTAGAAGTATGTTTATTCACAGAAGTATTTGTACATCATTAGGCTCAGTTTAACCCTCTTAATGATGATTTTTTAAGTGATTTGTTTTTTTATGTGATTTTCAAATTATTTTTGATGTAGGAAGAATGATGAAGACAAGTACCTAGCAACCATGTAACAGCTGATAGCTGATGAGTTGAAACCACATTGCTTTGATATAAGAAAAGGGAATTAAAAATGTTTTCCCCCGTAAAACTTGAGCTAGTCAAATTTTGATGTAGAACAGTTTGCCAACACCTATCAACTATTCTAATGTAAGATGCATTGAAGAACAATTTTGGTTGCTTAGCAACAAACTATATAGCCATAAATATTATAAGGAATTAAATGGCTTTTGGCAATATAGCTTGCAATGTGGTGACCATTAACTATGTCGAACAATTATTTATGGTCAAACTGGATGAGTTGAATGAGCATTACGATGAATTCATGTTGCTTAGCAACTAGTCACATAAAATATCATTATAAATATCCAAATAATGGCTCAGCATTTATACATTGCAAATTATACATGTACATAATGGGGTCAAACTTCACTAGAACTAAGTCTAGGAGTTTCTTCAGCTTGAAGATGGGTGTGTGCTGAAGGTGACCAACATGGTGCTGCTGAGCGCTATCAGGGAAGTGGAGGAAACGAAGCTGCTCAAACCTCCTAAGACGCGTGAAATGGAAATACAACTGTACTAATGATAGGTGGAGTGCTGTGTGCTCCATAGAACTCCAGACAGATAAGACCCCTGTTGTACATTATACACATAAATGCCTTTCTCATTAGTATCACGCCTGAGACAGGTTTGGGGCGTGCTATTGACAGTACAATTAGCATATATATTTGTCTAAAGCACAAATAAGTCTCACACATCCTCTGTAAAAATCTTGTTGAACAACCCATTAGCAGATCAGTTTGCACCTCCACAGTACGTAAAGTGGGCCCACATATCAACTTATAAGCAAACAGGTTACAGGGAGGCTCACCTTTAGTCCAGGAAGCTCTAACATCCCAAACCAGCAGATTGGCCTGGAGAAATGGCTCGACTACAGCCCTGATTAGCAAGAAAATTCCCTCTTATTTAGACTCGTCTGAGTAAGATAAATGAGGAGAATTGAGAAAGGACGAGCCTATTGGGAATGAACTATCCCATCAATATTATATGCATATAATTACAAGCAACAGAGCCTCTAATAGATTGGCCGGGAGCCATGGTTGGAATGCAACCACACCCATGTTGAGCCGGATTAGTTACCAGTGCCTCTAATTCATTTAGAGTCGGTTGAATGAGAATGGTTGAAAAATATTGTCAGAACTATTATTTCAATGTATTACTTGCTCAAAGTTGAAATTCCCGGGAAATTATCAGAAAAGGTGTTATGAACCACCTAGCTTTACATTTACTTATCTTAGGACGAGTCATGCTGATCGTCGTTGCCATCAGAATCTTCACTAAATAGTACAGGAACAGGCCTAGCTACACCATCATTGACAACTGCTCACCTTATGGCTGTTAGGCATTAAAATTGATTTCAAAGCTGCAAGGTGTACTTTCTTCCTCATATTCATTACTGTTTCTCCTACACAGGCTATAGTCTTCTAGAAAAAGTTGACTGGTAACATCATTTCAGGATGAAGCCATTTCTTTTCAAGAAACCGGAAGTGTATTTTGATGCCATGTTTACCATACAGTAGTAACTAAAGTTGTATATTGCTTATACTTCAAACAGTGCAATGCTCTGAGCATGCTCGGGTATTTTTCATATTTTCTACGTGAAAAACAGTTGAATTTTATGAATTCATTAGCAGCGACTATTGTTCCTCATGTCATATGCTGCTTATGCCAGTGAGAGGGTTAACTAAAGATTAGATCAATTTTTGTGACAGGCTTGCTGTTGGCATCCTTCACAATAGACAATTGTTAGGTCCATTGAGGGAAGGCATAGGTCACAGAGGAGTAGATACTTGTGCTACTTGAATATACTGGAAAAGGGGGTAGGCAGAAGTGGTCTACAAATGAGCAGCAAGGAGCTCTTCCTAAACTATATAGTTATAAAAGGTGTGGTCATGAAAAATTCTTGACTCAATATTTGGTGAATCCCTTGACAGTGAAAGTAATACACATAACCAATGCTTTTTCAATGAGATTGAGTCCATCGCTTCACAGCGAGATACCTAACAATGGTATTCGTAATACAGTGAGATCCCTAACAATTTTTTGTGCACTAAACATTGAGAGGTTTAACCACCAGAGTTTATGGTTTCTCTCTCCACTATTTCAAAGCTAATCACCCAATCCTTAATCAATCTAAACTTCTGCTATCACTTCTCCTCCTTGTGGCTCTCCATTTTTTATTCTTTTCTTTTGGTTTTGTGTGATGTGCAGGACAACGTCAACCATCCAGCCATCGTATTGAGGTGCAACATTATGATGCTATTGCTGGCTGTGTTACAAAATGGAAAACACTTGCTCGTTATTTTCGTATTGATCCCGATGACTATGAGGAAGAAACAACAAAAAAAAGAGAAAATAGTAAGGTTGTTGCAAGATTGGCAACAAAAGGAAGCTGAAAGTGCAACTTTTGAGGCATTGGCTGTAGCTTTGGAGAACATTGGTTGTCATAATGATGCAGGAAAGATTCGTGACCTTGGTAAGCATGAAATAACGTGTTAGCTAGGTAAATGGTAGCACGTGGACCTATACATGTGTAGACCCTTTTCCAAAGTATGCCCTTAAAGACAAAGTTGGGTTAATGTTGCCTGGTACTCTCATTGTACCCACTGTAGCTAGCCAGTTAGTTATAGCTTCTTAGCTTCTTTTATGGCTACTGCTCCAATACCTAGCTATCACTACTTATTAGTATTATTAGTATGCTGGAGTGTTGCATGTTTCAGAGCATTGAACAAAACTTTCAGCTGTGTGATGTAGAGTAGACATTGCATATCCAAACTCTATGGGGGTTAGGATAAGTGAAATTTCCAGACATGTGAAGCAGTTATTACAAGAATTAACATGGTTGTGTTCAGGAAAGGAGTGTAGTGGCAATTGTTTTAACTGGCATGTCTGCCTAAATGGAAGATACACAGAGAACGAAGGTTAGGCAAGGTCCTGATCTTTTTTTATTTTAAAGAAGCGGATAAATGCCCTATACAATAGACAACTGTAGTGCGATTTGTTGCTATTGACTTGAATATTAGCTGATAGCTGCAAAGTCTGGCAACTTAGTAGTACAGTACAATGTGTAGTAGTGGGCTTGAGGTGAGAAGCTAGTTAAGTGAGGTCTAGGGCAAGGGTCTACTGTACATGTAGTGGTGGCTTCTTAGCCTCAGGATAGCCTCAAGATTGTCAGTATTTCTTGGCTTGCATGACAACAGCAAGCTAAACTTCATGCTAAACTGAGTTTGTTGAGAGTTATTGCTGGGTATATAGCTGATGAGGCTCTCTTTGTAAGCATCAATAACAATACCTTGATGTAAGATGATAAACTTATCGTTGTTCACCTGATGTCTTTCTCTCAACATCTCCCAATGCAGAGTCCAAGCTGGAGTGAATGTCAGACGTGCGAGAATAACAATGTTTTGACTGGTAGTAACTTAAAATAAATAATGTTTGCATTGTTGTATTATGTATGAAGTGTTAAAATAAAAAGCCTGGGGGTATCAGATAAACACGCATAAACTCGGGTAATGTGATAAGTAAGTGGTGTGGTTACGTTTTGTGAAGTGGCTGCGACATTTTGTGTTACCCTCTTCACGTGTCTTGTGACATCACTTAGCTATCTGCATTTGAAACCAAGATCTCTACTCAAAGGATGCAATGTATCAGGACCCCCACTCACCTATTATGCAGGTTATTTCCATGCCATGTTGTAGCATGGCTGAGTCTGGCATTGTGTCAATATAAAGAAGAAGAATATATAGAAATTAAAATGAAAAATATGTAGTTGAATGACAAGATTACAATAGTCCTCTTTTCTGTTATTATTATTATTATTGTTGTTGTAGAAGTTGTTGTTGTTATTATTGTTATCATTATTATAAAACATAATATCATAATTTATTATATAAGTTGAAGTAATGATATTAGTTGAAGAAGTCTGTAGCGATTGACATATCGGCCGATAACCAACACTGAGGCCGCATTATCATGTTGCACAGCAACAGAGAGCCTCTGGATGAGGAAGGTGGTAGAACTCTCCTGACCCATAATCCAGGCTAGGTGGCGGCCAAGATCTTTCAGGAGTGTCAGATTGATGCGACCGAAAACCCCAGAAGTCTCAATGGCAATAGGGCTGAAGACATGGGAGGGGTCCAGGTGGTCTCCTCTGCCAAAGCTGCAACTGCCCCTGCCTTACAGGTGGCTTTGGAAGCATATGAATGAGCAAATGTATTGGGCATGTCGCATCCCACACTAGCAACTTTCCTCTCATCCAATGGGACCACTGTTACGCCATCTGGTCACTTTCCATCCAAGCGATAAAGACCAGAAGGCTCCAGCCGAGATGGTACTTTGGCTGAGGCGAGTGTTGGACAATGTCATTCATTGCAGCGTGACTGTGGTGATGGCCTGCACTTCTGTAACAGCTTAGACCATGTAAGCCCAGGCTGTCACGCCAACCCCACAATGATGACAGTTGTGGGGTCTGCACAGGAGAGCTCCCAGGTGGAGGCTGACTGCTATCCTGATGGTGTCATCACTCGTACGTAGACCAAGTGAAGAAATGGGCAACACATTCAGCCATGCCCCTGACTCTTTAGCTCTAGAGGCAAGCAAATGGGCTCTGACTTTTGTGTCTGTAGCTGATTCTAGCAGTGAATCAGCTAAAGCAGAGGCCTTGGCCAAGTCCCAGGCCTTCTGTCCATGTTGGGCCTCGCCTTCAGAAGGGTCTCCATCAAAACCTTCCAACCAATGGTCTTGAGCATCATCCAAATACGGCAGTGGAGAGTCTTGAAGATGAGGAGGGACTATGCATTTGACAAGGGTGGAAGAGGCCAGTACTGAGCTCAAAAAGGTGGAAGGGGCGACGTCCACACCACACCTGATACCCAACTCTCCCAACTTAACAGGAAGGGTAGCTTGTCTCCAAACCGGGTCATCTTCCCTGAAATGGATATTAATGATGTCTGCTACAATTGACTTTAGCAACTTGTTGTAGTCCTGCAAAGCAGGAGAAAGGAAGCAGGTGAAGTCCTTAGGTTGTAGAGGAGTTTGGGGAGGGAAAAGGAATGCTTCAGGAGGAGGAGTGCATCTTGTGAAGAGAAATGTTGGAGTCTGTCACCTATCTTTTACAGTGAGGCTGATTGTGAAGTTAGGGTGCCGGAAATTGATGTCACATCTCCAATGGAAGAACCCAAAACACTTGACTGGTGTGGGTTCATAACTTGGGCACCCTGTAGAAGGATGGAGTGTAGGGTATCCGTGTCTTCGCTAATAATCTCTGATTTGCTCCCATTTAACTGTATACAACCCTATCGCTCAATCACATCTAATTAAGGTCACCTACACTTCCACCTAATTATTATTAATATTATTACTAATAATAATATTATTATTATTATTATTATTATTATTATTATGTGCTATTATTATTATACAATGAAATAATAATACGTGAAAGTAATTTACATTTATTATTATTACAAACTAACTAACAATTACTAATTAACAATAAATACATACATAAATAACTAAAAAGCTAACATGTTCAACTCCCGACTGACCCCAAAACAGACAAGGCATCCCCCCGCTGGACAGCCACTGAGAGACGCTGAAGGAGGTAAGCACGGGCATTCACCTCCCCAGTTCTTTGCCTTATCCTGAGGCTGAGCTCCTTCAGGAAAGCCATCGACCTGTTTCCGATGACCCCCAATGACTCGATGGCCACAGTCACAAAAAAGTGGCAAGGATCTAGGCTGGCATACTTGGCCACTTTTTTCTACTCAGCCATAGCAGCCACAGCTCCAGGACCACTCACTGCTGCACCCCGATACGACTGGGAAAACGTATCTGGACAGGTTGCATCCCATACCAGTTGCTTGCCATTCTTCCATGGCACCATGGTTACCCCATCAGGTCTTTTCCCATCGGAATGAAAGAGACCCGACGGTTCCAACCTGGAAGGAGCACCGGCAGATGACAATTCCTGGAAGATGATGTCGTTCTTCTTCTTATTATTATATTATTATTATTGTAGATGCATTCTAGAATGTAGAAACATTGTTTTCTCCACAGAAATGTATTTATAAGGTCTAACTATTACTTCTTCATGCATACTGGTATATATCCAATTTCCACACATCCTTGTATATATAAGCCTTGTATAAAAGCCTTGTATTTTCAGTGTTTTCAATAACCGATTCATAGGAAATTGTTTACCATTTATAATTAGTGAATCGTTTACAGTGGGGTGTGCTTTTGTAAATCACTTGAGCCTACACTCTCTCAATTGCTTAGAGCACAAGGTAAAATGTAGGAAGGTGGCCTCATTCTGCTGGAATATGCCAATCGTGTTTTGTTTGATTTTGTTGTTAATTTCCTTTCTTAATTGTGTAAAAAGTTTCACATCCATTCCCCATTTCTGCCAAGCAATTCATTCCTTGGCCATCCTTATTCGAGATGGATGGAGCAATACTTTCTCACTGTTCATGCATTAAACATTGCGTGCCTCCAAGACACAGAAGCTATATACATATTTAGTCTTTTTGGTTTATTATTATTATTATTGTCATTGTTACTGTTTTTTAATTTAAAATTAGCATCAACATCTATTATAATAATATGCTTGTCTGTGTCTCATGACACAGTTGCAACACATCACATCTGTCATTAACCTGCAAGTCTGAGATAGAGCTATATACTGCAACACAGAGACAGGGCAAAGTAGGAATGATTTATCTAAGAGCATGTACCATAGGCAATGGGAAAGAAAGAGACGATCATTATTGTTAGATGAGGAAATAAACATCCTGGAAGAGCCTGGCTAATAGAAGGCAATGAAAGAAAAGTCTGGAGAGAACAAGAGAGAAAGGCAAAGACGAGCAAGAGCAGCATTATTGATTAATCAAGATGTTTTATAAAGGTGGTAAATGTAAAGAGTGAGTTATTATGGCATCAATTGGATAGAAAAATAACTGCAGAGTCTCTGTGGGTATCAGCTACTATTTTATTTCTTTGTTAAGACTTTCACCAATCTTGCACACCATGTTGATTGAATAGTCCACATTATATTATATAATATTATACAATTTTTTTAATATACAAGTGGGTATTATATGTGTGATTGGTAACTTATTATAATCTAAAACTCATAGGGTCATCTATACTTTATTTGTTCCAGAGTCATACACTTGAAGTAAACGGGAGAAAATTAAAACTACCGAGTATAAACCATTCCTTCACTGTCTTCTTTCCCTCTCCAGCCACTATACTTGTGCCTGATGGCCTCATATTTGGCTTCATTTCCACCTCACATGCTTGAACCTCAAAGGAAACTCATGCGAGAAGTTTGAGCGGAATTATTGGTTGCATATCTGTAGCTCAGTCTTGATTAGGGCAGTTACGATATTGACTACTGTTAGACAGATTTCTCACAATTCCCCCCCCCCCCCCCCCCCTTAAAAACACCATTGATTAGAGAGCCTAAGGGTAACCTGCACATATTATTGTATCATCAAATCATATTATGTTAAGTAATGTGCAAATGTAAGCAATAGTCAAGGAATAATAGGGACTTTCCTGCAGTAGGAAATTTCCAGGAGTCTTAGAGTTGTCCACGTGTGCTTTGAACTGTCTAGAAATATGAGAGCTGTTCAAAAGTTGTGTAGACTGTCAGAGAATGTTAGGAATTGTCCGGGGACTGTTGACATGTGCCAGGTACTGTCTTGGATTACCAGGGACTGTCCAGGACTGCTGGGATCCATATATTTAAATATATATATATATAATATTATATAATTGTACACACACCCAGAAATATATGTGTATTCTATAAAAGTCACAGAGAAGACTCATGGTGAGAGCTTCAGAATAAAACCTTGGTAACTCTTATCATGGAGCTGCAGCTGCAGAAAGGGGAGGGAGTGGGACAATGGAAATGTATGGCAGAGTTACGGGGGGAGGGGGGGGGGGGGTAAAGGAAGGTATGGGGGTGTCGGTTGGGTAGGGAAAGGATGAAGTAGGATAAGTAGGGGTGGTTGCTGCTGTCAGGGGCCGCCTGACATGGCCAAGCCTGGCCATAACCTGTAGCTAGAGGTAGCTTATATCTGTTAGTTCTAATTAGCTAACCATGGTTAATTACTGTTAATTGATGTGGTTCACACCTGGATTTATACAGGCTTATGTGTCTACCTGTCATCTTTATGTTTGACTTTGGACTGTGCATTGTAAGGTGTTAGCCATATGTCACTTACTGTGTGAGGCTGGGAGTGGCTATAAAAAACCCTGCCAGCCAAACTGTTTCAGTCTACTGTTGTTGCTTTGAGTAATAAAACTTAGTCTAACTTTATACCCTAAATTTCTCTGGGTAGACTAGGCGACTTACTCCTAGCTGTTAGGCTCTGGTGGCAGCAATACCTACCATATTGGGACTAGGCAGAAGTTGAACCCCAACACATGGTGGCAGCGGTGCTCAAGAAGTTCGATCAGCCATCATCATATCAACCGCTATTTCACAGCCATGAACCAGCCAAGACCCTACAACACTAGATCTGGACAGCAAGAGGAGCCAAGCGCAGGAGAGATGGCTGCTGCTTCCCAACCTTCAGCCCGACTAGGAGGGGAAGACTTGCCGATGGACATGCGCCCATGCCTAGATGACGACCTCTTCTCTGAATCTATGGAGGGAAACCCACCTTCTCCAACGCAAACTACTTCCCAGAATCCTATGGCAATGTTGGCGCAAGCTATGACTGCCATGATAGCCTCTTCAAATGATGACAAAAGATTTTGGAGAGAGAGTCAAATCAGGATGGAGAGGTTTGAGGAACTCAGCACTCGAAGAGGCAACACTGCAATTGAGGAACAAGCTAGAGCTGGGGAACGTAAGGAAGCATTGTTCAAGGCGGAACAGCTTGCCAGGAAGAGGTCTGACATACTTCACAATTTGCAGAAGTTGGATGACTCAACAGACCCCGAAGCATACCTAGAGACATTCGAGGCGGCCATGACAGATGGATCTTTCGACCAAAAGGACTGGCTGTCTGCCCTGAGGAAGTTGCTGATGGGTAAGGCATTGTCCTTATTCCAGGAGCTGGCAGTGACTGAGGAGACCCCCTACCTGTCCTTCAAAACCTCGTTTCTGGAACGGATGGGTTGCACTATCAAGCAGGTGAGGAAGACGCTATGGAGTAACCATCCAGGCAACAATACTAGCCCACGGGAACACCTTCAGCCTATCCTCAGAGCCATCACCAGGTTAGGAGAGAACCTGAAAACCAAAGCAGATTTCACAGCTGAACTGTTTCAGGGATGTCTATCTGCTTATTACTCTCCCGACGCAATCTACAACCTGCGGCATAGTGACCCAAAGGACTCCTTCCAGATGGTTGAGGAACTACAAGCTATGTGGGAATCAAAGCCGACATGGGAGGGTGGCAGGATGCACAAGCTGAGACCAGACGCCCATACCCTCTACAGCCAACCTAGACGTCACAGAGATGGATGGACTGCCCCCAAAGATGCCAACCGCACACCCTTCAGGGAAGGTGAGCCTCCTAAAAGTAAGGGTGGGGCCGGGTCAGCTGGGGGTAAGCGGGGAGAGGGCCGAAGGGAAACCCTGCAGGGTACCAGTTCTCAGGCTGGGCAGGCTAGAGGAGTTGAATGCTATAATTGTGGGAAGTTTGGAAACTTTAAGAGAGATTGTCCTGAGGCTAACACAACTCTGCGTATGATTCAATCTGAATCTGATGAGGATCCTGCTGGAAGACTTATCAAGCGAGTGGGTACCATAGGTGGTAGGACAGGTCACATGCTGGTGGATACAGGTGCTAGTCGAACCACTGTTCCTGCTAGATTCATAGACCCAGATCAATATACGGGTAATGAGAGAGCAAGGCTAGCCCACTTTGGCACTGTTGATATGCCCACAGCCACAGTAAACATCAAAGTGGACGGGTTTGCGAAGTCCATGGAAGTTTTTGTGGCAAGGAAAGATGCTCCACTTATATTACTGGGTATGGATCACCCAGTAGTAAAGGCTTGGGTTAACCAACGTCCCGTACTTGATCAGGGTGATGTACTTGATCAGTGATGTACTTGATCAGGGTGATGTACTTGATCAGGGTGATATCCCTGTTCCCATCCATGCCATTACTAGGGCTGGAAGCCAGGCATTAGATAGGGAGTCGGAGGAGAACAGACTAGCCGATGCAAGGGATGGGACCGAGCCCAAGGAGATGGAGTTAGCCACTCCTAAGCTCAAGACTAAGAGGCGAGGTAGGCCCAGGGAAGCTAGGAAGGCTCTAAGTACACCTGTCCCCCCAACTGATGTCCCAGTCCCCATCCCTAGTGTTGGGCTGCTAAGCAGTAGCATAGCTGAGCCTCTGGATGAAGGGAAGGGATGCTCCATTACCATTCCTAAAGGGCTATTGATGCTGATGTCAGTTCTGAAGTTGATGTGGAGGCTGATAGATTGTTGGATGAGTTTGAGGTGGAAGAAGTCTCTTCGGTGGTAGAGGCAGAGAGTCTTCATGGATTAGAGAGAGGTGATATAACTGAGATTGCCCCACACTCGGGAAAGGGACAGAGGATGTTAAGGAGTTTATCAAGCAGCAGTCAGAAGATGGGAGTCTGACCGAGTTGAGGAGGAAGGGAAAGAGGAGGATAGATGGCTATATGTTGGATGAGGGAGTGTTGGTACACACAAAGCCAGGAGGGAGTGGACAAGAGTTGTCGTTCCTATCTGTAGGCGTAGGGAAGTTCTTGATGTAGGCCACCAGGGCCTAGCTGGGGGACATTTTTCCCACAATAAGATGGTCAGTTCCTTATCCCAGCATTTCACTTGGCCAGGGTTACGGAAAGACGCCAGGGCATACTGCAGCACATGCCCTGAGTGTCAAAGGTCGAGCAGGTAGCTGCAGCCCAGGGCACCATTAGTGACCACCCCAATCATAGGCATCCCATACCAACGGTTAGCCTGTGATCTGGTGGATCCCTTACCTAGGACTAAGAGCGGGTACCGTTATATCCTGACAGTTATGTGCCTTGGTACTAGGTACCCTTATGCCATTCCCCTCAAGAAGGTTGATGCCATCACAGTAGCTGAGTGTCTAATGGAGGTAATAGCCCACACTGGAATTCCTCAGGAGCTATTATCGGACCAGAGCTCTGTGTTCATAGGACGGGTGAACAAAGAACTGTGTAGACTTCTCAACATAGACAAGTTACGTACCACTGCCTACCACCCACAAACCAATGGGATACTCGAGAGGTGGTATGGCTGCCTCAAGAGTATGCTTAGGAAGGTAGGAGAGGATCAGGAAGATTGGGCTAGACTGTTAAAGTTCTGTCTATTAGCTTACAGAGCGACACCCCATGCAGCTACAGGATTTTCCCCTATGAGCTTGTACATGGTAGGAATTTAAGGGGACCTTTGGAAGCCATGAAAGAAGGATGAGTGAGAAGGGAGGTTAGTTTCTCTAACACAGTTGACTGGGTCAATGACTTAAGAAGGACTCTCACTATCCTGCAGGAGGCTGCCCGGGAAAATGAGGAAGAGTTTAAAGCTAAGACCAAAGCTGTATGATGAGAGAGCCCAGGAGAGGCACTTGGAGCCTGGAGACATGGTATTATGCCATACACCGGGTCTTACTGGGAAGCTGCACAGTATTTGGGCGGGCCCCTATGAGGTGATTGCCAAGCTATCTGACACAAACTATAAGTTAGCTGTACCTGATAAGAGGTCCCACACCGAGGTAGTCCATATAAATAGGCTTAAGGAATGGAAGACCCCTACGGCCAGCCTCTTTCGGGTAGTGGTTGCTGATGAGAGTGGCGACTCCCCTGAGCCAATTGGTAAGGTGAGGATGGGTACACCTGTTCTAACGTCTGATCAGAAGATTGAGCTACAAAAGCTCTTGGAAGAATTTTCAGATGTAGTCACCACTGAGCTAGGGAAGGTTAGTGGGACTGAACATGTGATAGACACGGGTCAAGTCCAGCCCATCCGTACTGCTCCCTACAGAATTGCGCCAGGTTGGAGAGCCGAGCTGAAGGCTGAGGTCCAGTCTCTGGTCAGGCGAGGTATCTTAGTGCCTACCAGAAGCCCTTGGTCCTCACCTATGGTGCCAGTTAGGAAGCTCACAAGGTTAATCAGGCTATGCATAGACTATAGGAAGCTTAACCATGCGACCAAGGCCGATCCCTACCAGATGCCTGTAGTGCAAGACCTCTTGGATGATATCGCAGAGGCTACCTGGTTGTCGAAACTCGACATGAACAAAGGCTTCTACCAGGTGCTCATGCAGACTGGAAGCCAGGAGAAGACTGCTTTCTGTTCACCATGGGGTAAATTTGCATTCACACGCATGCCCTTTGGGTTAACAAATGCACCAGCCACTTTCCAACGGTGCATGGATCAGGCCCTAGATCAGCAAGCTGAGTTTAGCTCGACTTACATTGATGACGTTTTAGTCTATTCCAGCTCATGGGAGGAGCACATAGAGCACCTCAGAGGTGTCTTGGAGGCACTTAGGGAGGCAAGGCTAACTGCTAAACTCGACAAATGTGTCTCTTGAATACCTAGGACATGAGGTAGGGAATGGACTGGTGAGCGTACCTGAGGCAAGGGTGAAGGCCCTTAGAGATTTTGCTAGGCCTGTAGACAAGAAAGCGTTAAGGGCATTCTTGGGCACTGCAGGGTATTACCGGAGGTTTATTCCCGGGTTCGCCTAGATGGCAGGGCCTTTGTATGATGCCCTGAAGAAGGGGGCTCCCAACCTTGTAGGGTGGACTGGGAAGCATATTGGGGCATTTAATCATCTTATATGTGTTCTTTGTGATGCACACACCCTCACATTGCCGAGGGATGCTGACGCCCTGGCCCTCCACACGGACGCTTCGCTGGGAGGGATCGGAGCCGTGCTATCAGTTGTCAGGGACGAAGAGGATCTACCGGTAGCATACTTTTCAAAGAGACTGACACCGGCCGAGCGGAATTACAGCGTGACTGAACTGGAATGTCTGGCAGTTGTCAAGGCAATTGACCACTTTGCCATCCACCTGCTGGGACGAGAGTTTACCGTGGTGACTGACCACACTGCACTGGCAGCCCTGAAGCATTCTCATAGACTCAATGGTCGATTGATGCAATGGGCACTGGCACTCCAAGCGTACAAGTATAAGGTGGTCTACCGTCCGGGCGTTCTCCATCAAAATGCTGATGGGTTATCTCGACAATCATGGCCAGAGGCGAACGACTTGCTGGGTAAGGATGCTCGACAGTAAGAGGCACAGTGCCTGCAGCTGGGAGCAAGCCCTGCTGACTTACATGCCCAGATGCGGGTGGAACAATGACCTCCAGCCGGTTCCACCTTTAGTGAGGGGAGATGTCAGGGGCCGCCTGACATGGCCAAGCCTGGCCATAACCTGTAGCTAGAGGTAGCTTATATCTGTTAGTTCTAATTAGCTAACCATGGTTAATTAAAGTTAATTGATGTGGTTCACACCTGGATTTATACAGGCTCTACCTGTCATCTGTAAGTCTGTGCATTGTAAGGTGTTAGCCATATGTCACTTACTGTGTGAGGCTGGGAGTGGTTATAAAAAAACCTGCCAGCCAAACTGTTTCAGTCTACTGTTGTTGCTTTGAGTAATAAAACTTAGTCTAACTTTATACCCTAAATTTCTCTGGGTAGACTAGGCGACTTACTCCTAGCTGTTAGGCTCTGGTGGCAGCAATACCTACCATATTGGGACTAGGCAGAAGTTGAACCCCAACAGCTGCAATAGTAGTACAGTTTTACTCCCATGCTACTGCAGCAGGCTCTAAATGTTCCCGTGCTAGGATAGCATTCTCTAACCATCCACGTGCACAGCACATCTAACAGTGCCCATACTACTACTAATAATATATTACCATTGACAAGAAATGCTGCAAAAACAAGCCAAAAAAGGAATGGGGTGTAATAGAAACCAAATGACTACAGATCTAGTCGTGTAAAACTACTTTAAATATTCATTGTCAAGCCCTGAATAAAATATTTAGAGTACATATATATATACTTGGAATCACTTCACTTCTTCCAGTTGACATATGCTCTTGACACATGCTCTTGAAAGTATGTAGTCCTAATTTTTTCAATGATACCTAAAGTTTGTACCCACTACTACCACTAATACACCATGGTTAAGGTGTGTGTGTGTTTGTGTAGACATAATTATATAATATATATATATTTGGAGGAGTTTTTTCTGTTGCTTTCATGGACATCTCAAATACACATGATTTACAAATATATATCATGTTATTCATCTATTTATTTTAAAAATTTATTTTGGATTGACCTATTAAAAATTTATACCACAACCACTTAGATGACCCCTTACCATTTAGAATTATACAATAATTATGTTTCAAGTGGTAAGGTTCTAACTGGTTGTCTCCATTTCTGAATAATCTTTCAAAGCTTCTCTTCATCTTTTCCAGAGAAATAGAAACAAGTGCCGCACACTTCTGATACACACAGCCCACACACTTGCCACACATCTTTCCTCTTCTCACTCTATACAAGCCTAACATATGGAATGGTCCAGACAATTTATGACTACACCTACCCAACGCTTCTCAATAGTTGAGGTGTAATATCACCAATTAGTTTTATAGCTATCCTATATTAAAAGATAATTTGATGACTAGTGTGAATAAAAGCAAATAATCCGACAAGTCCTCATGCGTAGTATAAATCTCAAGCAAGATCTGAATTTGCTCCATGATATATACAATTTTTTTTAAAGAATCTCTCTACACAAGTTGTTGTAATATACCTGAGCACCAGTGGAAGTGTTCCTTAAAATGATGTACAGATTATAAAATAGTAATGTCTCATTATTCATTTAATAGCCTCAAGTTTCTTAATCCAGACCACAAACACAAGTAACCAAATTCCAAATAGTATTTTTAAAGCACTTAAAGAGATCTAATATTTTACGTTATAATAGTTAGGAGGGTAACATACAACTTATGAATGCTTGAACATTTACCATTCATTTTACTAACCGAGAATGTTTTTTTCCTTCCAATAAATTATTTTTATTTACATATGCATATATTTGTCTAACGCTGAAAGAAGCAGTGGCAATTGATGAGGCATGATTGTCCACAATCTTTATTCTTCAACCGTCTTCCCCAACCAGTGATCACTTTCACAGCTCAAAGTGATCATATTCATCAACTCTGCTCTCCTCACACCATACAATCTACTTTCTTAAGGTCAATAAACAGAATTTCATTTCTACATTGATCTAGTCTTATGTAAAACATTTTCGTAAAAATGGTCCCGTCCAAATTGTAAGTATTAAATGACGAGATTTCATTTTAAGCTTGTAATGCGTTCTCTGCAAAGAAGGTTACCAACTATGCAACTAGAGGTGTATCGAGTATATACTACTCTTATTATCAACTCCAATAATGCACCATGCCAAGAACATTATACCCATTCTGTGGCAGACTTCAAACACTTTGATGAGGTGGGAGCACACTCACTCAGTTTACCTTCTCAAGCCTGTGTCAAAAACAGTCTAACCTTCCAATCAATTTCCTTCAACATTGATAGGAATTAAGAAACGATCAATTAATTCTGAGTGGTTTATATTACAATAAGCTTGAGTATTAATATCTGCCTTTGGTCATTATTTTATTGTGCTTGATCATAGAGCTGAAGAAACACTTGTTTTAGAGATTGAAAGTATGCAACTGGTAAAGAACTGATAAAATCTTTGACACATACTTATGCAACGAGTGCTTGGCACACATAATTATATATAACTATCAGTAATGAACGTTGAACATTAATTGCTAATGCTTTAGATTCATTAACTCTTCTCCCGGTGAGTTTATTTGGAAAAAAATTAAAAATTGACCATTAAGTACAAATAAATTGATATTAAATCAGGTTAACAATAGTCCCTAGCAACCATATACCACAAGATAGCTCTACTGTTGGACATTATTGTGGTCAATTCATGTTGCTAGGTTACCATACCACACATGTATGAATATCGTTATAATGTTGTTTAATAATAATATAAAAAATATTAAAATTGGATTGTCGATTATAAATATCCTTCTATTTTCAGCCAACTTTAGGAACAACTGAGATATGCTGTGGTATGACAGACGTTTCCCTGTATAACAGAGAGGACATAATTTCTACTGTATAGAATTCCCACCAATATTATTGATACAATTCCCATATTGATACAATGTACACAGAATCAAAGAGCAATTATACAATAAAATACTCTGTAATTACATACTCATAGTCTGATATACAAGTGTCCTCGTGCAGTAAGACTAGCACTGGATGAAGGTAAGGGGGAGAGTTGAACATTCCTACTTCTGAGAAAAGTACGTCCTCGTGTAGGTCTACAAGACAAGCGTCCTCGTGCAGTATGGATGAAGAGAGTGGGGTAGGTGTGTTTGCATCACTATCTTTATCAGAACTCATCTGAACATGGGGAAGCTGTGCCATGTTATTATCTCCGTCATGGTCCATCACTTGCTCCATCAAACCTGAACATGATAGAGTTGTTATTCGTCAACTTATTAGACAAGTCAAGGAATCAAGTACAGCTAGAACTATAAAGGAAAGTAGGCTATTACACGGGTGTAACTACCACCATGATTTAGCTAGCTCCTCAGACTATCAGGCTTTATATATAGCTAGCAAAGTACATTGACTTACCAGGAGGACTGCCAGGATCAATGCCTTCGCCTCCAACAGCCATAGCTTCGTCCATACTGCCATGGTTTCGATTGGAAGTCTCTGCCGAGTAGCTCTACTTGGTCACGATCCAAACTGGGCTGTACACGGTAGGCTTCACTCTCCCCTTCCTCAGATTCATCGTCAGATAACCCGAAGTCGTCGTAGTTGTCGTCCAGGACCGCTGTGAGCACCTCATCAAAAGGCCTTTCGACCATTTTAAATTCTAGGCAGAATTGACCCCTTGAACTTTACGCGCGGGATTTCCCTAGTTACCATGGCGCTATTGCCGTATAATTATAATTTTGAATGTAGCTGCAGTTTTTTTTGTTTTTTTAATTTTTTTTAATTTTTATTTATTATTTATTTATTTATTATAATATACACTACACAATAAAGTCACTGTCCACAGATAACACTAACATATATATATATACACAAAAGAGACCTAACAAAAAATTCAAGCCCTCCCGTCTATCACAGGGGAGCATGAAGGGAGGCAACGGAGCCACATGCTGGCGTTTCCATGCCAAAGGCAGATTGCTAGATGCTGGAATAGATGGCGTGTAGCATCAGCTGGAGGAATTCCAAGGCGCTGTCCCTGAAGCCGTCCAATTGCCCTGATGGTCTCCACACCTTCCTCACTCCAACCCCCCAATGCCTCCATTGCCACAGGGATAAAGTTGACCCCCACTGAGTGGCAGGCACCTGAGTGGGCAGCCAACTTCCTTTTACTGGCAACGGTTAGGGCATGCCCTTGAGAGGTGGCAGCTCCAGTGATGGTCAACTGCTGGAGTGGCGAAATCACCGTGATATCAAGGGCCGCTGGTTGGCCTCTCTTCCAAGTGGGGAGAAAGACGTCGGCAGGACGGCTGGAGGACCCAGGAATTAGGGCTGGCACTTCTTTCCTGGGCGCCAAAGCAGCGGACTGAGCTGCCGAGAAGAGTGCGTCCCTGAGAGAGTCGTGACGGAGTATCCTATCCCCATTGCCTCCACAGCCGACCTGGTGGTCGCCAAAAGGGTCAGCAGTAGCCTAACATATGGGGCATTGAATCCCCTCCTCCACCATCCGAAGACCAAGCCAATATTGGAGGCAAAGGCGAAACTCGGCATCAAAGAGATGGAGACCGAGCGGTATGGACGGGGTAACGTTGAGCCAATAACCTGCATGAGGTTAGAATAGCGCAATTTTATGATATTTTTGTTTTGCAAAACAACCCAACGATTGATATTTTATGATTTTTCAAAAGCAATTACGCCATATGGCGCTTACACCGGGAAAAGAGTTAAGGAACAAGATCTTTCAAGTGTGATTTGAGTAATCCTTCGAGGGCTCTCCTCAAAATCATTAATTGTGGATCTTTAAATACAAACATTTTATCACCTTAAAGCTATTATGTCGTCCTTGACTATAAATATTCAAACTATGCTATTGTTCACCATTTAGCACTCCTTGGGTTGTTATCAGTGAAATAACTATACAAGCCAGAATGTGGGTCCTTGCTTCTTATAGCTATATAACATATGAATGCCCACATATGTGATACGATCTGAGAAAAGGGCCCACTTCGGCCCAAAAAATATATCGGCGTTATTGTCATGAGGTTAAAGTTCAAGGATAGCTAAGTAGAATGGTACTGGAATTGTGCCTTGATCTAATGCCGTTATGCACAGTTTTGCTTCCATTCTTCACTACACTTGTCAAACGAGAAAACGCGTCTAGAAATTTCCGCATTGATGACGTCACGTTTTTAATCATAAGACGACCCGTACCAGAAGTAGTTTTTGGCAAGAGTATCTTTGTGATCTAGGCAACGCTATAGATTCACCTATAGCTTAAGCATTATAATGAAAACGTATTCACTAATCAAAAGCTAGTCTTGCAAGGCATGACTAACCATTAAAAACATAACCTTTCCATGTATGCAAGAAAATGCCTCTCCTGTGATTTGCGATAGTTTATTATGCACACCTGCTTATTTCAATGTATTAGGGTTAGGTTATCTTTATAGAGTCATTAGCAGATATATCCATGAAATGCAGAATTTTATGTTCCAATAGATAGCATAAAGATATTGTGAAAGAGGTAACCATTACCAAAAACTTCCATAGAACTCACATGGTGAAATACAACTCAAGGCTGCATCTAACCCAACTCTAATAGAATTATATTTCAGTTGCTGAAATTGACAAGTATTCTTGTCATTGCATAAAACAGACGACTTAAAAAGTGAGTATAACAGTAGCTATATGTCTGAAGGCAGAAAATGATTTAATTTACTATAAAAATGCTCTGAGAGTAAATCATAATCTTCCATCTTAAAGCATAGAGAAGAGGGAAAGCCCGAGCTATAATGATGCTACTAAGGCTTTGCTAAATGCTAGTGGGCTAGAGAAGCAAAAAAATATTCCATGTGTACATGATAAGACCTTCACACACCATGAAGAGGGCACCCTTAACTCTCATTGTTACTATATATATTGCACGAGTTAAAGGCACACACATATTTTTTATTTCAGCCCTAAAAAAAAGATGTTTAATAAACAACTGAATTTCTTCATAGCGCTAAATTATGTCTTAACGAGGTCAATCATGACATTCAAAATTTATCTGCAGTGACCCAAAATGGCTATATATTTTGTGGAATGGAATAATCTATAGTGGAGAAACTTAACCTGCTTTCAGTATGTATGGTGCAGGTTAACTGTAACACAGGTAGCTACTGTTTTAAATGAACACATAATTGTATCATACCATAGGTGTGTGAATAGTTAAAGCCATAGTGGTGCTTGCAGCTGGCTTTGTAGCATGGCATTTCTTCACATGAAAGCAATATTGGCCACCAATGACTGCATGTATTATCATTTATTAAAAGTGGGGCAAAACCATAAAGTAGTAGTAAGTGTTTAAAAACTTGTGGTTGCTCCATAGATTCTGCAAACTTCAAGATATGGAGTTTATATATATCTCAAAAGATAGCTCTCTCTGTGTGCTCTATTTTGATATTATTTTGATATTAAAACCAGTTTTGCACACATGGGTTGAGCTGCAGGCACAGTCAGGGAAGGCTTTCTCGCCATGGTGCTTTAAATGACATCATGCACCGGACATTAACTGCTGCAAATGTCCTCTCCCGGCTGGAGCCCTCAGGTCTACTTCGGTCTGATGGAAAGAGACCTGATGGAATGTCCATCATTCCATGGTCAAGTGGTAGACTCTTGGTATGGGATGCAACCTCCAGTGACACCTTTGCCCCATCCAACCTTTTGGCTGCAGTCACTGAGGCTCGTGCAGTGGCAGCCCAGGCGGAGATTTTGAAGGGTGAGAAGTACGCCCACCTGGACTCGGCATACAAGTTTGTACCTGTGGTAGTAGAGACTTGTGGATCCTTTGGGCCTCAAGCAAAGGCATTCTTCAGGGAGTTGGGACGCGCTGCCTGAGGTCAGTGACTTATGAAGAGAACTCCCATCAACATCTTCTTCAATGGATTTCTGTGGCTATGCAGCATTGGAATGCAGCCTCAGTAATGGGATCTTTGCCATCAGGGTTGGGGACGAGCCATTTCCCTAGTCATCACTTGAACATTTGAACTTGAGGGGAAGGGGGTTCCATAAACTATATGAATAAGAGGACTAATGTTAAGCTGTTAAAAAAAACACCCTACCCCAACAAAAAATAAATTAAATTAAAAAAATTAAAATAAATGAAAGCAAACTATCTAAGGCAAAGTCCCCAACATAGCCAACGCTTTACCCTGCTGAACTTCAATGCTGGAGACAAAGGACTGTGACTTGGGCTCCTCCAACTGGTCCACAATGCATTTTCCAAGGTCAGCGAAAAAGGCTGCAGCTGCAAGGCGGAAAACTCCAAATGTCTCACTGGCCAGAGGCATAATAGATAGACAGAGTCCAACTCATCTTCTTTTGGTGCTCTGCTTCGGAGACCACACTGCCAGCCTCTACAACCGAAGCCAAACCGGATGGTGCAGAGCTGTCTGGGCATGTAACATCCCACACTAGTGACAAATAACACTTCCATGAGACCAAACTGATGCCATCCAGCCATTTGCCATCTGAACTGAACACTTCATTGGGTTTGAGTCGAGATTGGATATTTGCAGAGTCCAAACTCCTCTTGACCACCGCATTCAGATAGGCATGCCTTGGATAGCGACCTTGGTTTCTATGGCAATTAATTAAGCCCATGCATATCCTTTGTTCACCACAATTGCAACATGAATGGGGTTGAACTAGGGGTATATACATCTATTCTCTCAATCCCGCTAATATTTTTTTAAATAAATTAATAATAATAATAATAATAATAATAATAATAATAATAATAATAATAATAATAATAATAATAATAATAATAATAATAATAATAATAATAATAATAATAATAATAATAATAATAATAATAATAATAATAATAATAATAATAATAATAATAATAATAATAATAATAATAATAATAATAATAATAATATTAATAATAATAATAATAATAATAATAACAACAATAATAACAATAACAATAACAATAACAATAACAATAACAACAATAACAACAATAACAATAACAATAATAATAACAATAATAATAACAATAATAATAACAATAATAATAACAATAATAATAACAATAATAATAATAACAACAACAACAACAACAATAATAATAATACTAGTAATAATAATAGTAATAATAATAGTAATAATAATAGTAATAATAATACATGTAGTAGTAATAATAGTAGTAATAATAGTAGTAATAATAGTAGTAATAATAGTAGTAATAATAGTAGTAATAATAGTAGTAATAATAGTAGTAATAATAGTAGTAATAATAGTAGTAATAATAGTAGTAATAATAGTAGTAATAATAGTAGATATAATAATAGTAGTAGTAATAATAATAGTAGTAATAATAATAGCAGTAATAATAATAGTAGTAATAATAATAGTAGTAATAATAATAGTAGTAATAATAATAGTAGTAATAATAATAGTAGTAATAATAATAGTAGTAATAATAATAGTAGTAGTAATAATAATAATAATAATAATAATAATAATAATAACAATAATAATAATAATAATAATAATAATAATAATAATAATAGTAATAGTAATAGTAATAGTAATAGTAATAATAATAATAATAATAATAATAATAATAATAATAATAATAATAATAATAATAATAATAATAACAATAATAACAATAATAATAATAACAATAATAATAATAATAATAGTAGTAATAATAGTAATAATAGTAATAATAGTAATAATAGTAATAATAGTAATAATAGTCATCATCATCATCATCATCATAATAATTATAATTGTAATAATAATAATAATAAATTATTATTATTATTTATTATTTTATTATAAAATAGATATACTATAAAATACAAGTCAAATACACAATAATAAAAAATAAAATAATAATAATAATAATTATTATTATTTTATTTATTTTTTATAAAAAAAGATTAAAATAATAACGATGTAAAGCTTTGATTTAGATCAGTGTTCCCAAACTTGTTAGCCCAGGGGCCGGTGTGGACTACCCTGAGTGTGTCGAGGGACAGTGGGGGGGGGGGGGGGGATAGGATGGTGCTATAGCACGTGAATGGTTGGAGAATGCTATCCTAGCAAGGGAACAGTTAGAGCTTGCTGCAGCATGGAAATAAAAGTGTCTTCTACTTTTGCAACAACCACCCCTACTCATCCTCTTTCATCCTTCCCCCCCACCCAATCCACATACCCTACCCCCATAACTCTGCCATACATTTCCATTGCCTCACTCCCTCCTGTTTCTGCAGCTCCATGACAAGAGTTACTTTAACAAGGTGGTGTCTGTTGTTTTCCAAGAAATATTGATTTTGAACAATCACCATGAAGCCCCTTTATCTTGTCTTCTCTGTGAGTTATATATATATATATATATTTGGTTTGTATGTGTGTGTACTATAATATATATACAGATCGAAGCACATGGACAGTCCCTAGTATTCCCAGACAGTCCCTTGCCACAGACAGTCCTCAGCAATTCCAGACAATCCTTAACATCCCCTGATAGTCTATAGAACTTATGAAGATATTTCACATTCCTAGACATTTCAAGGCAAGCATGGACAACCCTAAGACTCCTGGAAAGTTCCTACTGCTGGAAAGTCCCTGGCACTCCTTAACTATTGCTTACATTTGCACATCACTTAACATAATATGATTTGATATTTCTACCATACCATTTGGTTCCATAACTAGAACCACCACAAACCAATAGCGCTAATAATGCTTGGTGAAATTATAGTCTTTCAGGAAGTATTTTTATGTTATGCACAGGTTAATTTTACATCTTAGGCACTCTAATCTATGGTGTGAAATCTGTCTATAGTAAATGGTGGACATTATCGTAACTGCCCTCATCAAGACTGAACTACAGATATGCAACCAATAATTCTCCCCAAAGAACATCTCACATGAGTTTTCTATGAGGTTTATGCATGTGAGGTGGATAAATACCAAGAACGCATATATAGGTGATGCAAACTGTGAGGCCATCAGGCTCAAATATAATGGCTGGAGAGGGAAAGAAGACGGTGAAGGAATTGTTTATACTCAGTGGTTTTACCATTTACTTAAAATGTATGTCTCTGGAACAATTCGAGTATAGAAGACTCCTGTGGGTTATATAGTTACCAAGCACACAACCAAATTGTATATAAAGTGTTTTTTGTATATATATATATTGTGTAGCTATATCTGATTCTTCAAAGAGCAATAGATTGTTCAATCAACATGGTTTGCAAGATTGGTCAAAGTCTTAACAAAGAAATAATGATACCCACAGAGACTCTTCGGTTATTTTTCTCTCACAATTGATGCAAGAAGCCACTAATAATAATAAGTGACTCACTCTATACATTTGACACTATAATGAACCTCTATAAAACATCTTCAATAATGCTGCTTCTTGCTTGTATCTACCTTTCTCTCAGCTCTGTCCAGATTCATTGCCTTCTACTGGTCAGTCTATGCCTTTCTCTGTTCTGCTCTCAACGGATGCTTATTTCCTCATCTAGTAATGATGCTCATCTCTCTGTTTCCTGTTCCCTATTTGTATATGCTCTTAGATCAATCATTCATTCTTTGGGCATCTATCTGTTGCAGTAGCTCTATCTCAGATTTGCAGGTTAATGACAGTTGTAATGTGTTGCACTGCGCATGCGATGTCGTGTGACACAGACATGGACAAGTGTATTATTATATAGATGATGATAATATTAAATAACAACAATAATACAAAAAATAAAATATGTACCTTCTGTCTTGGTGGCAAGCAATGTTTAATGCCACACAGTGAGGAAGCATTTCTCCATCCCCATCTCGAATAAGAAATTATTTTTGATGACCAAGGAATGGCGATCAACTCAAGGAATGGCGATTAACTCTTGGTAGAAATGGGGGATGGATGCGAATTTTTTTTACACAATTAAGAAATGAAAATAACACAAAAACAAACAAACAAACAAACAAAACATGATTGGCATATTCCAGCAGAATGAGTACATTTTACCTTGTGCTCAAACCAATTGAGAGAGTGTACGCTGAATTCAAGTGTTTTACAAACACACACCTAAATGATTAACTAATTAATAATGGTAAACAATTTCCGGTTAACTATTGAAACCCTGAGAATACAAGGCTTTTACAAGGATGTGGATGAAGCAGTATACACAAAGAAATAGACCTTAATAAATACATTTCTGTGGAGTAAACAATGTTTTTATTCTAGTAAACTTTATAGCGATCTACAATGCCAACTATTTGTAATTTTGTCGTTCATTTTCATTTTATCACCTAATATTCTTCTTCTTTATATTGACACAATGCCAGACTCAGACATTGGCATGGAAACAACCTGCATAATAGGTGAGTGGGGGTCCTGATACATTGGATCCTTTGAGTAGAGATTTTGGTTTCAAATGCAGATATATAGCTAAGTGATGTTTGCAATTTGACAAGACATGTGAAGAGGGTAATACAATGTGGCAGCCACTTCACAACACTTACCCACACCACTTACTTATAACATTACCCGAGTTTATGCGTGTTTATCTGATACCCCCAGGCTTTTTATTTTAACACTTCATACATAATACAACAATGCAAACATTATTCATTTCGAGTGGCTACCAGTCAAAACATTGTTATTCTCGCACGTCTGACATTCACTCCAGCTTGGACTCTGCATTGGGAGATGTTGAGAGAAAGACAGCAGGTGAAGAACGACAAGTTTATCATCTTACATCAAGGTAAGTATGAGCCTTGTTATTGATGCTTACATAGAGAGCCTCATCAGCTATATGCCCAGGATTTACACTCAACAAACTCAGTTTAGCATGAAGTTTATCTTGGTGTAGTCATGTAGGCCAAGATAATTATACTGACAATCTTGAGGCTATCTTGAGGCTATCATGTGGCTAAGAAGCCACCACTACATGTACAGTAGACCCTAGCCCTAGCCCTCACTTAACTGGTTTCTCGGTTTCTCGGTCACATTAATAGTACAGGCATTTTACGACATGATCTCCCACAAATTGCAACAGAAATGCTTTCAACTGTTTTAGTCTCAGAAATATGTTCTTTATAACATATCAAAAGTCGTAATCCAAGTGGTGGAAAGTAATGAAAAATACTGAAATCGGCGATGCCATAATTTTTCATGGATTTATGCATGTCTTCTTGTCTAATGTCCACACAAAGTGACAAAGGGTTCAGTACTGCCCACAAACAACTATGTATAAACAGTGTTTTATGCAGTTGGATGCAGTACAGTGCATGTGCATATGGCATTTTGTGAGAAAAAATGGGTGAACCTCACACAAATTGAAAAGAAAATCGGGGAAAAATTTCTTTCTTTTTTTACTTCCTAAAATAACCACTTTTTTGCTTCCTAAAATACCATTCTAAAGCAAAATCACTATATAAGTATACTTGTATACAAGGCAGCATGAATTGACACTATTCCATATAAAGGTTAGCATTGATAAAAAAAGCAAAGACAATGCACACACAAAGAGAGGTGATGGCTAGCCATTCAAAGAGTGAAGAACAGCGTGTTCGTTCCAGTGCAATCCAATGTTAGCCCAACATTTCCATTCATTTAAAACAAAAGTATGTAACTAGCACTTTATATTAATAAATGTTAGCACTGATGAACATAAGCTCATGAAACATGTTACCATTTAAGAAAATTTAAACATTTCTGGTCAGTTGCCTGGCTCATCTTCATCATCATCATCATCGTCATCACATGCGGTCACACATGAATTTGCACACCCTGATCCTTTACAGTTGCTACATTCAACAGAGCACTCAATGTCATGCTTCTTGCATGTGCACCCCAGACTGCTGCAGTCTGTCTTGTAGGTGCATCTGATGACCCGAAGGAGTTCCTGTGTAGATGGTGGTAAGTCAGTTTGGACAGTGACAAGCCCTCCATCACACTCTCTTTCCATCCCTATTCTTGTGGCGGCAGTAGTTCATCTATGGTTTCCTTCCACTGCTGCACCTGGTAGTAGAAGCAAAGACTGTGGTACTTCGCTGCTGCTGAGTAGGTGGCAAACTCTGTGGCTGTACATGAGAAGTGCTAGTAGCCACCTTCTCACAAAAGTGCTTGTGTCGCAGTGAGTCGAGTCCCAGGCTTTCCACTGTACAGGCAAAGCAAAGCTGCTGACACAACCTCTGCTGTGGAAGCTAACTGTGTGTCAAACCCAGTGGCTTGCTCACGGAAGTCACCACTGGTTGTGAATTTCTTTAGGGGAGCTCTTTTCCCAATGCGGGTGGTAGTGTCACACCCAGCTATTGCATGGATGAAGAGGATTTGGGTGCACACACTGGGACCCAGCTGCTGCTTGACAGCCTTGATGTTCCAGACACATGGCTTCTTCGTGCTCTTCCTCAGCTCAGGTTTGAAGAAGAGGTCGTGTGACTTGAGGTTGGCGTGATATGAGGAGGACTAGCAGATCTGTATCATCACCAATAAGGCTTAAAGCACAGTGTTTTTTTGTGGTGGCAGACTCCACTGCTTTTTGCACTATTAGGAGATCATCATCACACGGAGCATGGTAAATCTGACAGTTCTTCTTATGTAGGCGACCACTGACCATGTTGATGAACTGCTGCTTGTTTGTTTTGTTTGCAAGGAAATGGTCTTTATTCATTGTAATAGGCATGTACTCATCCATGGTTATGGTTGCTTCAGTTCTCACCTGCTCGCCTGCGGTGTGTCATGTCTTTGGTGGATGTGCCCTGATAACCATCGAACACTGGGTGAGTGCTATACTGTACAAACTTCATCATCCCAGACCATGCTGGCCTTGGTGAGGCAAACAGGATGGCTGTTTTCCATATGAGGTCCAGGTCTGCCGTCGGTTTCGGTGCCATCAGAGTAACAAGCTTCTGGTATGTCACTGCAAATGTTCCATGACTTTCTTCCCTGTCCAATGGAGGCAGTTTTCATGCCGATGTTTTTGCCAACAAGTAACCCTTTCAGTGGGTTCCTCTTCAGACTTTAGTGAGTCACAGTCAGGATATACTTTGTGGGATGTTTCCACAAATTTGATGTCATCTTTGATAAGTTTTGCAGCAGTTTCTATTATCCTCTTCTTCTCTGTTTCGGGATCAGCTTCCCTGTGAGCATAAAAGTCCTGAAGGATTGCTTTGGCTGTTCTCCTGAAGGTACTACATCTGGCTTCCCATTTATATTGGTTTCGATTATTCTGTCACTGAAATGTTCCCTATAGGTTTGGACTGCATGTGTGTGTAGCCATATGCTTCAAGTTCTGAGTTCCATCCAGCTAATGTTCATCGTCATTTTCTTCAAAGAAGCTCATAACTTCTAGAAAGGCATTGATTCTTTCTTTGTCTTGTGGTCAACCTAGTTGTGTTTCTTTTGGCCCCAGTTTCGCTGCTCTGATAATATGCTGGCATTCGCTTCTTGGTACAGAAATTGATGCTGCACACTTGGTGATAGACTGCATCTGCAGCATGCAGGTCATGCACATGCAGCAGATGGGATTTCACTGTGGCTGCCCAGGCATCTCCTCTTTCATCACAAGATTTCAAGATTGTGTCCTTGAACTCAATCGCCCTCACTGGGAATACAGGCACACCAGAACTCTTCCTCTTGGTCCCAACATGCGCTGAACTCCCACAGAACAGACAGTCTCTGTCATAATTAAACTCATGTACAGCTGAGCGTAAAACACGGCTGTGAACTTCCGTATCACATTTTGTTCTTGTTCCTTCTCCTTCAGTGCTTTCACTATTTGCTGTGGGGTTGGTATATTTCTTGCGGCAGTCTTGATGAACCACTTCCCCAGGTGATGTATGGATGACATCCTTTCTAGATGTACTTGCTTGGTTGATGGCATCACTTCCCTTTTCAATAAGGGTGGATGTTGGCTGTTCTCCCTCCGCAGACTTTTTACAGATCGCACATCTCAAAGGGTCAGCCATTCGTGCATGAACAGAAGATGGAGATTCATTCATCTGCAAAGCAAAATACAAAGCATTACATTTTCGAAGTTGCAAAATACCTTTTAAAAAGTTACAAAATACCTTTTAAAGAATTTAAGGACAAATTATCATCTGATCATAGTAAGACAGACTGAACTAGAGTCAGAGTGGTAGATAGGAGGAGTGTAACTACACATCTGATAGTGGAAGTGATTTTACTCCTACTTTACTATGATGAAAGTTTTACTATGATGAAAGTTGTGAAAAATGCACTCAGTTCAACAGTATTTGTTTCTTAGGTCCAGGACTAGTAGACATTTTTCAATCAGCTATAACTTATCCCAAACTCATGTTAAAGATCTATAACCCTATGTAGAATACCATAAGAATCACTAATATGAAATAAAAACAGTATTCATTGCCTTTTAGGATAGTTTTTGGGTACAACAAGTCTTTACAATGGAGTCTAGAATACACTTACTCATCTTTGAAGCTTTAGAATATGTACTCTAGTTATACTAGAACTAGAGCCTATTTAGCTACTATCTATGGATAGAGCACAACATTGTCCTATAATTGACCTGTTTCTGTTGGATTACAAGACTATGAACTCACTTTTTCTTCTCTTATTTCCAAAGGTCACCCACCTTTTCTGCTTGTCCAACACGTGCAATGTGTTAACACATCAAACACGCATATGCCACATATAGAGTGTATGTACTACATCAAGGTGTTAATTATGTTTCCACTCCCTCTTAATCTACTATCATTGCTATATACACACACTGGCAAGCAGTAATTTATTGCCTCATATTGAAAATCATTAGAGTTGTCAAAATACATGAAATGCACAAATGTACTTTGCATATAAGGGTTAATAATTGCCTTTTGCACATGCACTGTACTGCATTCAACTCGATGTCTCGTGTGAAACACTGTTACTGGTGGTTTGGGGTCAGTACTGAACCCTTTGTGTGGACATCAGACAAGAAGACATGGAAAAGTCTATTTTTTAACATGGGTGGCAATGGAAAATTGTTGCATCACCGATTTCAGTATTTTTCAATACTTTCCACCACTTGGATTACTTAAGACTTTTGATGTTATAAAGAACGTACTTCTGAGACTAAAACAGTTGAAAGTGTTTCTGTTGCAATTTATGGGAGGTTCACCCCTTTTTTCTCACAAAATGCCTGTACTCTAAAACTCAATCCCACTACTACACATTGTACTGTACTAAGTTGCCAGACATTGCAGCTATCAGCTAATATTCAGTAAATCACACTACAGTTGTCTGTTGTATGCTGCATCTACAAGTCTTATCTGCTTCTTTTCCAAAAAAAGATCAGGACCTTGCCTAACCTTCCTTCTCTGTGTAACTTCCATTTAGGCAGACATGCAAGTTAAAGCAATTGCCACTACACTCCTTTCCTGAACACAACCATGTGAATTCTACATGTAAAAACTGCTTCACAAACACCCATAGAGTTTGGATATGGATACATCACACAGCTGAAAGTTTTGTTCAATGCTCTGAAACATGCAACACTCTTGCAAACTAATAGATAGTGATAGCTAGGTATTAGAGCAGTAGCCATAAAAGAAGTTAAGAAGCTATAAATAACTGTCTAGCTACAGTGGGTAGAATGAGAGTACCAGGCAACATTAATCACCTTTGTAAAGTTAGGGCATACTTTGGAAAAGGGTCTGGTATTGGCACATGTGCTACCATTTACCTACCTAACATGTAATTTCATGCTTACCAAGGTCACAAATCTTTCCTGCATCATTATGACATCTAAAAATTCAAACCAATGTATCAAAGGTTAAATTTTCAGTTTCCAATTGTTGCCAATCTTTAAACAACTTTGCTATTATTTCTTTCCCCCCCCTTTCAACCTCATAGTCATCGGGATCAAAATCCAAACAATAAGCAAGTTTTTTCCATTCTGCAATACAGTCAGCAATACGATAATAATATTGTCTCTCAAAACGATGGCTGGATGGTTGATGTTGACCTGCACATCACACAAAACCAAAAGAAAAGAGCCACAAGGATGAGAGGTGATAGCAGAAGTTTTGGTTGAATAAGGATTGGGTTATTAGCTTTGAAATAGTGGAGAGAGAAACTATAAACTCTGGTGTTTAAACCTCTCAATGTTTAGTGCACCAAAAAATTGTTAAGGATCTCACTCTATTATAAACATCATTGTGACGTGTCCTTATGGTATCTCGCTGTGAAGGAATGGACTACATCTGATTGAAAAAGCATTGGTACATTTATTACCTTCACTCTCAAGTAATTTACAAAATATTTGAATCAACATCTTTGTATGATAACACCTTTGACTAACCACAATAATGTCATAGTTTCACGAAGAACTCCTTGCTGCTCACTTGTAGAACACTTCTGCCTACCCCTTTTTCTAGTATTCAATAGCACAGATAACTGCTCCTCAGTGACCTATGCCTTCCCCCAATGCACCCACCAATTGTTCATTGTGAGGATGCCAACAGCAAGCCTGTCGCAAGAATTGTTCTAATCTGTTGTTAACACTCTCACTGACATCATCATATGATAGAGCACCAATGGTCACTGGTATTGAAATCAAAAAAATTCAATTGTTCATGTAGAAAATATGAAAAAATACCTGAGCATGCTCAGAGCATTTACTTATCACTGTTAGAAGTATAAGCAATGTACACCTTCGGTTACTATGATAAACATCAAATCAAATTTCACTTCCTGAATGGCTTGTTCCTTAAATGATCAACTTTTTCTAGAAGACTATAGCCTGCTGGGAGAGACAGCAATGGATATGAGGAAGAAAGTACCTATGCTTACTGTCATGGAAACAACCTTCCATGACTTGAACTACAACACGATCCCGGAAATGTATTATTATGTAACTATTACACAATACACAGTAGTTATTACATCACCTATGTATACGGAGAAACAGAAGGTTCGGAAGGACAGATGGAAAGGTTTGATTGGACAGTCGAACCTCTTGATCTAAAATAAGATATAATAATATTATATCTTATTTTATAATAGCCTGTTAGACAGAACTGAGTTCTGGACTAGGATGTGATTTCCTAAGGGACTGTATTATTCTATCAAATGTTGTTAATTAAGTCATATTGATGGGAATAAACAAGTGGTCTAGCTAATGGAGTAGAGCTAGGCATCGCAGGGAGTATTCTGTGGTTTGGTCTATATGACCCAAGGGTACCAAGAATACATTTCCTGACACTTACCTTGCAGCTCTGAAATAAATTTTAATGCCTAACAGCCATAAGGTGAGATGTTGTAGCCAGGCCTGTTTCTGCACTATTTAGTGAAGACTCTGATGGCATCGATAATCAGCATGACTTGTCCTAAGATAGGTGATGATGAATACATGTAATGATAGATCAGCTAGGTGGTTTATAAAACCTTTACCTAAGAATTTCCTGGGAATTTCAACTTAGCTATAACTAATACTTCTGACAATATTCGTCACCATTCTAATTCGTCCGACTCCAATGAGTGAGTTAGAGACATTGGAAACTATCCCATCATAATATTGATGGAATAGTAGCTTTCTCAATACTCTGACGAGTCCAAATAACAGGGAATTTCCCCCCTGCTAATCTGGGCTATAGTCGAGCCATTTCGACAAGCCAATCTGTTGTTTTTGGATGTTAGAGGTTCATGGACTATAGATGAGCCTTCCAGTAACCGTTAGGGGCAGAACAACTCTAGCATCATCTTCAGCGTTCTCCTTCATGTGAACCAAATGCTCCCTCCATCTACGTCTGGCATACAGTGACAATACGAAAGAATGGCATACTTTATCTCATCCCTGAAAGTTAATTCCGATAGGTTTTGATTACAGTCCATACTGAGCCAGAACTTTTCAGTGTGTCATCTTCTGAGTACAGTGTTTCTCTTGTGCAAATCGCATGTTTGAGCATATCCGTACAAGGACATGTTTGATCCTGGCTGCATTTTAAGAAAGTCGTCTGCATGTGTTCTTTGACATTTTTGTCCGGAAATAATGTTCAAAACCCACAAACAAAATGAACTCTAGTATTTATTCTCAATTGTACTACTTTATTAAATATGGCTATCCACTTTAGAATTCTGCAATGCCTAACCAGAAAATGGATATTTCCTCGAGGTCCTTCAATACTATTTGCTCTCGAACTGTTTTTGCCAAATTTCAACAATACAAAAAAGGATTAAAAAAACAGAACATTATGTACTCAACACCAGATCATTAACCCACAAATGCCCAGTAGACCGCCTATATTTATCCAATAGTCATAAAACCCTCACCTCCGGATTTATTGGAGGAGGACAAGAAAAATGAAAAACAATTAATAATGGCAGAATGATCACAACTACCATCATGAACAGTCAGATATTCACCGCTGTTCAGGAAGCTTTTCTGCAGAGGAAAGCTCCAGAATCATCTATGCTTATCATGAATCCTTCACCTTTGGAAAACAGGGAGTCATAGATGGATCTCTTTGCCATATGTTTTGTTGTAGACTTAGAGTAAAGTAGTCATTTGTAGCTTTTGTTTATTTCCCTCAATTCAGCTGTCATCAGAAGCTTATTGCATTTACATTATAATGATTTGATAGTTTGAGCTTATTCATGGAAAAGGTTAAAGTTATCAGCTGTTCTAGCCGAAGAAATTGCAACATCTGTTATAAAGAACTTCATTATTAGTCATGACCTATTAATCCAGTATCGATGATGTCATATTGCATCTTACAAAGATGATGTGCTGATATTCCAGGGTTGTTGATATATGAAAAAAGAGATATATCTACTTGAACACCCGGTCTAGCCTTGGGGAGATTGGTACAGAGAAGGTCACTGGTGTTGGGCATAGTAGGGACCAGCTGGGACAGAGGAAAGGTGTTGGGTGGAATGTGGTCATGTACACACTGACTCCCTGTAGTTACCTAGCAAACACAGAATAAATCATATCAGAGAAGATAAATAATGGTTGCTTAGTTCAATATACATGTAATAGTTTAGTATCAAACATAATTTGTGTGTCTGCTTGTGTGCATGTGAGAGAGAGAGAGTGAGTGGCAAGCCTGATTTGATGTTGATCGATCTACGTGCATCTTGCACATACATGAATGGTTTGGGGCTTTTACATAAACCGTTTGGTGCCATAAATGGCAGCTTACGCAATTTGCTACAGGCTCTTTCTGATTCTCACTCAAAACATGATTTGCAAGTTGGCTATTTACAGTGAGTCTATATATGCTCCATTTTACAAGAAGTCTTATACTATAAACTCTCGTTGTTCATTGCCCACTTCTAACCACAACCTGCGGCCATAAAACCAGCGCTTAACTACTAATCAAACACCCTGCTAAATAATGCACACCGACATTGAAATTGAATTATTTTTATGCACTGATGTAGAATAGAGAAACTATTCTCTTGAATCAGAAGAAGTAGTAATCAAAATTAGAGCCACACTAAAGAGACCCTCTTGAGCAGATTTACGAAAACTACTCTCTCTCCCTCTCTCTCTCAAGACAAAGAAAGAAGGAGCTATCACTGCCTCAACAAACTGATTTCGCTCATAAGAATGTCTCTGTCCACAAAATGGTATGAAAACACTTCATATGGGAAGGTGGTTAGCAAAAGATGAGAACAAATCTTGTGACAGGCCACTACTAGCAAAATACTGCATGAGAAAGATACAGTATAATAATGAGATTCAGCTGACGGCATCACTCGTTTACACATTGGCTAAAAAAACATTTTAAGCTGATTAAGACAAAAAGGCTTTGCAACTTCAGAGACCATGGAGGAGGAGTTACCTGCTAGTCACAGTAGCAAAATTTTTTACAAAGGACTAGGAATCCTCAAATAAGCACCTATAGCCTAATCATGGGCATGGTGGTGCTGGTCTGCTTGCCTCATTGGTATAGCCTAATCATGGGCATGGTGGTACTGGTCTGCTTGCCTCATTGGTATAGCCTAATCATGGGCATGGCGGTGCTGGTATGCTTGTCTCATTGGTATAGCCTAATCATGGGCATGGTGGTGCTGGTCTGCTTGCCTCATTGGTATAGCCTAATCATGGGCTTGGTGGTACTGGTATGCTTGCCTCATTGGTATAGCCTAATCATGGGCATGGTGGTAGTGGTCTGCTCTCATTGGTCTATAATAAAGTCCTCACAGAGAAGCTAATACACGTGTTCATAACCAACATGCTTCTCTATGATGAATAAACCAGCACAGTGAGACACCATAAGGATGACTAACAAAGGTGGTTCATAACCGTGCAAAAGGGGCATTCAAGAGTTTGGCTTAACAACCAGAGTTAATGATATATCACTCTCCATGGCTATCTGCGTGACGGTTGATCTGGACAAGGCTAACTCTATAGCACAACACTGTGCTGATTTATACAGACAGAGCTGACTTGACATTGTGATGATATCATGTCGACACAGCTAATGGAGTGGAATTAACTGTGTAAAGATGAACCACTAACAGTGTTAGTTTCAACAGGATTTTTGAAGAGTGTAGACTTAAAAAGCGATTGTGAGGTCTATGATAAAGACAAGATACGAGTAAGACCTGGAGGGGTAAATTTGTAAATAAATTGGCAAGGGTGGCAGTATCATTATAACCTTCCTCTAATTTTTGTTTGTACTGATGCAGCTGCCAATAATACTAGGTAGAGGTGAGGATGTGCTCAACTGTAAACAATACTCCATCCCTTGATATTATTTCACATTGTTTATATCTAGACCAGCACTAATTTTTCTACCTTTTCTCGACAATATAAAATGAATTGTAACAAAGCTGGAAGTGTCTTGATGTGCATAATGATTACCTCTCTTGTACTCTGTAGATGAAATCCAAAGTTATAAAGTCAGAGGATGATACAATTCCACTATCAAATCCCTTGCCTGCCACATTAACTAGAAGGTTACATTGCTCAAGCAAAAGCAAACATATGTGTCTGAGGTGGCTTCATTATGCTGCGGTAAGCATTACCCATATAGAGATGACTTCATGTATGTGGGCCATTCAGTTATAGAAAAGTACCCTTTCTTCAAGCCAAATCCTTAGGTAAGTTACTACCTTTTAAGAGTCTCACCGTGTGTACATGCATAGTGTTTTACAGGGTGTTATGGTACACAGCATAATGAACGGGTTCAAAGAGTTCTGTTGTGTTAAGAAACCTAGATTGACACCATCTAAACCAAAGGGTAAACTTGTGTGTAACTTCTTGATTGCATTCTGGTGGCAATATATGGATATGACTGTGTGTTGTACATGTCACTATGACTTGTGTTGCCTGTACAATATTGAGTTTGTGTGGTGTGTATCTGTCTGAACAGACACTGGGTTTGTATGATGCATCTGTCTGTACAACACTGGGTCTGTGCAACCTGTTATCAATTAATTTTATGGTAATCTGTTATACATGCATTAAATTTTATTTATAACATGCAAAGTTTTTTTGAGGTGACAAGATCAGGTGATCGCGTGGAATAAGAAAGTCCGTGAGTCACCCAGTTCCATTTCCAGGGGAAGAGAATGTAAGCTATGAGTGACATATCTACCAAAACTCTATACAGGTATATTGAAAGGAAATTTTTTCCCCCCGAGTACATATTACAGGTGCAATTCAAGAAAATAAAATGGGATATTATTAAACGTTCCTTCGCCATTATTTTCCAGATTTCCATTCTTGCAAGAAGCTGAGACTTGTAAGTCACTTATCAGGTCAGACACTACACCAGAACATCAATTAATTTTGGTGAATGTCTGTGTGTAATTAGTAATTTCTTGTTAGTGCTTGTCCTTCTGCTGACTCATGCTCATGGTAGTTTTTGTCTGACTGAAATGCAGCTAATTATGGGTGACGAGAAATTGAAAGCTCTTACAAAGGAGCATTGGACCCAAATTCCTGCTATTATAGAGCAAGCGAAGATCGAAGCACAACACAAGACAGGACTTTATGATGTGCTACATGATCTGCAGTGTCATAGGGGGAAAAATTGGGGGAAGGGGTGAAATATATAATATGGATTATGTGTGCCCACTATTGGTGTAGGAATACAAGGAAGTACACTTCTTGCTATGACAGTTCTACCTCTTCTGCAATGTGGTGCCCGAAGCAGATCGGATCCCAACAAAGTTATGAGGTGAAGTTTTGTAGATGAGAACCCCCGTAATTGTTACAAGATTATAGTATATAGTATTCATATAGCAACTGATCCTTTGTGCTATGAAGGCTTATTATTTAGCCACGTGCATAACACAGTGTTACAGCATGGCAGTTTTCATTACTGACGAACTTTTTTGACCGTGACCTTTTTTTCTACCCAAGATCGTACAGATGTTAAGTCAGTTGTCATGGAAGTCCGTAACCTTGCTCCTTATTCGAGGATAACACACTGTGCATTTGCCCATAGATGTAACTGGATATAGAATCATTATCATCATAAAGCAATGCATGCACAAGTGAAGGATGTATAGGAAGCATGCGCAAGGTAAGGGGTCGTTAAGTAGGTAAAGTCCATACATAGCATTGGGATACATATATATGAGTCTGTAGTTAGTTAGGTTAGCTCTGTATTCTCTATCTCCCCCAAGCAGAGGCTCGGGTTCTGCTGAGGAGTGATTAGTAACCCAGACGGTCTACGGGCTTTGGGTCTCTCTTGCTTCTTCTGGGTGACTTCGGTGTGGGCGTGGCTTTCCGAGGAGGTGTGGGCAGGGGGGTCAGGTGGCGCTGCAGCATGGGGGCAGGTCTTACAGGTGTTTTGGCCACCGAAGCATAGCTTGGTCCTGTTGGGTTATCCGATGTTGGCAGGGGGGGCGACGCCGGTGGGTTCTGGTTTGGTTGGCTTATGGTGGCCGGTGGCGTGTGAGGATGTACTGCCGGTTGAGCCTGAAGGTTTGGGTTGGCAGGGGTTGGAGTGGTCGCGCTGTTTGGAGGCGGTTGCGTAGTCCTTGCCACCGGGGCGGATGAGGGCTGAGGGGGGATAGCTGGGCGGTCGGGTGTAGGTGTTGCCTTGGCCGGCACAGGTGATGGTTGGGGTATGATAGTGTGCGGGTTGGCTGAGGTGGTTAAGGGGTCGAATTTCCGAAGGTATCGTCGGTTTCGAGTTGTGAGCCTCCCAGAGCCGTCGGTCCGTACTGCATATTGGTGATACTGCAGTACTTCCACGACCGTGCCAGACTTGTCCCACTTCGTTGGGTGACGTCCAGTCTGATTTTGAATCATGACTGTGTCACCGCAACGGAGTGGGGACAGGCCTTGGGAGTGTTCATCCCATCTGGCACGGCTGGTGACCTGGCGTCTGGACAGCGCACGTTGTCGTAGGTCGAGCCGTGTCGTCCAGTCCTGATGTGGGAGGTATGATGCAGGGAGTCCAGGGAGGAGGTCTCTGGTAGCCTGCCCGAACAGGCATTGTGCCGGGGACATGTTGGTGTCGGCACTTGGCCCGTTCCGATATTGGAGCAATGCGATGTGGAAACTGTCGGATAGTGAGCCGCCTGGGTCTGTGTTACCGGCGATCAGTCTTTTGGTAGTCTTCACGGCTGTTTCTGCCCGGCAGTTAGCGTGCGGGTTGTATGCTGAGGATATGCGATGCAGGACGCTCCAGGCTGCAAGGAAGTCCCTGGTGGTGTGGGATGCAAATTCCGGGCCGCCGTCTGATGTGAGTGTCTCTGGAATGCCATAAGTGGAGAATGTGTCGCGTAGTACTTGACATAGGCCGTCTGCTCCATTGGTGGCTCTTGTGACGACCGGCCAGTTGGAGTATCGGTCCACCAGCACGAGATACGCGAACCCTTCGTGATGGAAGTAGTCCGCGCACAAGTGCTGGAATGGGTACTCCGGGTCGGCTGGTGTCGTTGATGGCATGGCTGGTTGGGAAGGGGCATTCCCATTGCATGTGGCGCATTGTTGCCGTGTTGCTGTGATGTCCTTGGACATGCCGGGCCAATATAGGGAGGTCTGAGCTCTGGCGGTCATGCTGCTTGTGCCTTGGTGGGCAGCGTGGAGAGCGTTGAGGCATCTTTGACGGAGGGCCAGGGGAATTACAATCCGTTCCCCATTGCATACGACGCCGTCTACTGTGGAGAGGATGTCTATGATGGGGAAGTAGTCCCGGATCAGTGCGGGTAGGTGGTGTCTCGCTTCGGGTGGTCCATCTTCAATGACATCTGTCAGCTGTTGGAGTGCTGGGTCGGATGCTGTGGCAATCTGGAGGGTTTCCCAGGTAATAGGGATGTCGTGGATGGCGGCGCACATGGCGGTGGCCAGTCCATCGGCGTTCACTGGTAAGGATGAGATGTGGCATGTTGGGATGGCTGATGGGTCCACCAGGGATGTCTCGGAGTGGTGGTCATCCTGGAGGTGCAGCTTGGCCGGTGAGCGGTTGCCTGAAGGGTGGCGGGACAGAGCATCACTGGTATGGTTTCGGATCCCCGGGATGTAGACCATCCGGAACTTGTACGGTAGTGTCTTCTCTTTCAGGTTCCGGAGGCGGGTGTTATGGATGTCCTCGAGTGAGCGATCTCCGAAGATTTTGAGCAGTGGCTTGTGGTCCACTGCAATCTGGAGGTCACTGCACCCGAGGACAAAGTGGCGTGCTTTTTCTAGGGCATCAGCGACGGCGAGGGCCTCTCCTTCTATGGGGGCATATCTGGACTCGCCGGAGTGGGTGAATCTCGAGCCGACCAGTACTACTTTCCATCCCTCTTGGCAACAGAGGATTTCGCGGGATGGGCACTGGCAATGTTTTTGAAACAGCCAGTACCCGATCCCGTCCTTACTCCAGTCCGTCGCCAGGCAGGTGGGTCGGCTCTTGTCGTAGATGGTGACGCCTTCAGCAATCTGCTGGCAGATGGTGGACTTGGATAGGTCGAAAGCACGTTGTATCTGGTCATTCCAAAGGAATTTGTTTGTTGGCTTCAGAAGGTCCCGGAATGGCTGCATGGTAGGTGCCATGGAGAAGGCGTACGCGACCTGGTTGACTAAGCCAAACCATGCGCGTACGTCTGTGATGTTCTTGGGGGTCGGGAATCCCGTGATAGCCTCGAGGTACTTCTTTGATGGCCTGACTTCTGATGGGGTAATAGTGAACCCGGCAAATTCCACCTCGTCCTGTGCAAAGTGGAACTTGCGCGGGTTCAGTGTGATCCCGTTGAGGGCGCAGATGTCCAGCCATTCAGTGGCTTGATGGAAGGCCTCTTCGATTGAGTCGCTCGATAGCAGGGCGTCATCAATACATTTGGTCTTTCGACCGATGTGTGAGATGATGGCGTCATACCTCGCAGTATATGCGTCCCCTGAGGCGATGTAGCCTTGTGGGGCGGAGCAGTATCGATATCTGCCCCAGGGGGTAATAAAGGTGGTGTAGTGTCGATCTTCTGGCGAGAGGGCAACTGAATGGTAGCCGTTCCAGGCATCAAAGATAGTTTTCTTGGTGTTGCCTGGAACGGCTCGTGCCTGGTGGAAGGGGGAGGCGCAGTGGTGTGTCTCTCTTGTGGCGTGACGGTTCAACTCCTGAAAGTTGATGGTCCGCCTCAGGGACCCGTTCTTCTTGGTGCATATCACCATGCGGTGACACCAAGTGTCCGGGGTCCCCAGGGGGACCTTCTCGAGTACTCCGAGTCGAACATCGCGGTCCAGTCCTGCCTTCACCTCGTCCTGCCAGTGGATGGGGACGGTGATGGGTGTGTGGCAGGGTTTGGGGACGGCTGTAGGGTCTATACTCAAAGAGAGTGGTGGTCCGGCCATCATGGGGAGAGGCTGGTGCTCACAAATATTGAAGGAGCTGGAGGCGTAGAGCTGGAGGAGATGTTGCTCCAGTCGTACTCTGTTGTCCGGTGTGGCAGGGTATGGAAGTTCCGTGGGGCGTGGTGGGGGCGGTGCTCTAGGTGAGCATGAGCATGGTCGCCGAGTCTGGTCGCTCGTGGGATAGTGGTCGCTGGTTCGGGGCGGTTGGTCTCCCGGTCGCCTCTGGGTGGGCAAGGGGATGTTGGACGGTTGAGTCTCCTGGGTGATCTGGGCTGCGTTGTTGCAGTGCCTGGTAGATCGGTTGGAGGGTGATCCTGACGGGAAGTTCCTTGGGATCAGGTCCAAGTCGGCCAGTGTGGCCATGCTGAGGTAGATCTGGGATGCCTCCGAGCTGAAGTAGACCATCTGGCGCGTCTCCGCGCCGGATGGAATCTGGATGCGCAGTAGGGCTGCCCCGAGGATGGGGAGGTTGTTACCACTGGCTGACTTCATCGTTAGATTGACTGGAATGAGGTCGGTTGGCAGGATATGGAGGTTCTTCATAAGGTCCGGGCCTGCCAAGCAGCTTTGGCAACCGGTGTCCGCGAGTGCTGTGGTAGAGATGTGTCTGGACTCTCTGGGCAGTGTGTGGCCGTGGGCTCTGAAGTCCTCCACATGGGATGACACCAGGATTTGGATCACGGGTTGTGATGGGGAGCGTTGTTGCACCCAGGAGCTGGTGTCCCTCTGCCATGTTTGGTGTTGCAGGGTGCCCTCGGACATTCCTAGAGCTGTTTCTGTGAGGGCTAACTCGTGTTCAATTCGCTGCCAGCATACCGAGGCTGTGTGGTGTTGACGGCCGCATGAGGTGCAGGTGGTGCCAAAGGCCGGGCAATGGATGCGACGGTAGGCAGTCCGCTCTTGCTCCCCGTGGCCTCGTTGGCCGCAGTAGGTGCATGGGCCTTTGGGCAGTGTGGGATGTGGTTTGGTTTGCTGCTGTGGACGGGTGGGATTGATGCCACGTCCCCTGGATGTGGTTGGGGAAGGCTGTGTAGGGGGTGGGCATTGTTGCCTCCTGTACTGAGAGGTCACAGCCTCAGCAGTGTGGTCATCCAGGGCGAGTGTGCTACTGGGGGTGGTCATGGTCATGGCAGACTTCTTACCCGTGGCCCTCACTTCGATGAAGCGGATGGTGTCCTCTACACACATGTCCTGGTCCGGGTGCTTGAGGAGATCCTCCTGGATCTCAGCATCTGCTAGGCCTATGCATAGCTGGTCAGCCACCCGCTCCTCACCTTGATTCACTACTCCGTCGCAATCAGGGCACTTCTTGAGGAAGCGGCAGACCTCGGCTTGTCCCCGGAGGCGTGCCGCGAATGCCCTGATGGGTTCTGAGCGATCTTGGGTCATCCTCGATAGAGTGACGCGGGCCACCTTAGTGTTCTCGGCTGTCACGGCTAGGGATTTGATCGCTGCCAATAGGTCTTCCTCAGTCATCCCTTCGATGGGTAGGGGACCGATCGCGTTTCGTGTGACGTCACGCCGAAGCTTCGCGTCACAGCATTCCAGGAGTTGTATTGCCAGGTCCTGGCCCTCAATGTGAACTGATGTGACATATGATCTCCACCTTTGAAGGAAATAAGTCCATGCCTCAGTGGTCCCTCCAGATGTTAGTTCAGGGCGTCTGACCGCGACTGGTTTTGCTCTGGGGGTGGCACGGTGGTTTAATGCGTGGGTCGTGAGGAGCACTGGTGCTAGGATGGGGCTTGTGCCCTCTGGGATCACCCATTCGCAGCCGTGGAATGGGCATTTAATAGCCATGATGGGTGGGTGGGCTGCAAATAGAATTCACTCTTTTGCTCAATTTCGACTTGCTGCCAAATAGTAGAGGTGGCTAATAGAGACTACTCAAAGGACTATTCAAATGCACTTGTGCATGCATCGAGGATAACACACTGTGCATTTGCCCATAGATGTAACTGGATATAGAATCATTATCATCATAAAGCAATGCATGCACAAGTGAAGGATGTATAGGAAGCATGCGCAAGGTAAGGGGTCGTTAAGTAGGTAAAGTCCATACATAGCATTGGGATACATATATATGAGTCTGTAGTTAGTTAGGTTAGCTCTGTATTCTCTACTTATGTGCCAGAGGGAGCTTCGAGAGTGCTACGCAAGCCTTCATCGCGGAAGGAAAAAAATAGTTTCAGAAGTTTTATGTTTTGAGGATATTCTATTTCTGCTTTGGATATTCAATATTCTGTAGGTGTTGCATTTATGGAAGTGCTCATCCTTCAGTTCCCCTCACAAAAAAAAAGGATAATTGTGAAACACTCACTGGTGTAACTATAATTTATTTATGAATGAGATTTTGTATCATCATTGTTTACCTTATGTTATTTTAGTTTGTAAACAGCAGTTTTTTTGGCATCTTTCATTCTTCCATGGGTGTGGTGATACTTGATTTTGGTGTGTAATACACACAGAAAACACTGTCTTTTTCACGCTATAAGTAGCATATACTGCACGCTATTAGTAGTGTGTTCTGTAATGCTTCAATATTGAGTGAGAAAAGCACACTCAAAATTTGTGTGTATATAACGACAGACTAGCACACTCTATTAATTGGTGTGCATTGCACACTTTAATTTTTTACAGTGTAGCGACTTCTATATCTTCAAGTGCTTTGATAAATGTCCTGACCATGTAATAGGCTTATTTCCCATACCATTCAGCCAGATTTCAATGGTCCTGCTACATTTGTCTTCGGAGCTGCTGCCAAGCCCATTCCATTCAATGTCTACAATTTCTGGAGGAATTCCCAGTACCATACCAGACGCATAACAGTTGGTAGTAACATTTCGAATGATTTGAAATGATCCTGATTTATGACTGCATCGAGAGTAATGGCATCAAAAGTTATGCATTTCACGAATGAGTGATGAAGAGTCCAAAGATCTGGTTTGAGGCTTTGTGAAATAGTAAAGGGATTGTCAGTATGTACTGGTGTGAAGTCGTGAGTCTCTCTTGAAGCGGAAATTTGGAAGTAGTTTATAACTAAGCCAAGGAGGAGGATTGCCAGAAAAGTAGCCAGTGTTTGCTTGAAAATACCAGGAAACTTACTAGGTGGCACTAAATTCACACAAGAGTGAATAACAATAATGGTCACTACAATATTTACGGAATGATCTCAATAACAAAACACAGATATAGAGTTTATTTAATCTAAGTATATGTATGTAGCTATGCTTTCTTTTTACTTCTTGCCATCTAGCAAATACAAAAGATGGAATGTGACAAAATGAGTCCAGCTCAATAGTTACTGGAATTTTGGAAATGCTGTTTTAAGTGTTCGTTATTTGGGCAATATGGTAATTATAGATAACACGATCCAATAATGCTGACCCTCATCTTGATGTGACATTAGCAGCTGCTCTAAGTAGCTAGCTTTCAGCATGGAAATAGTGGGGCTGTATTGAGATTTAGCAACTACAATAAAAACAAGACCCCAAAATACAAGTGGCTAATGTGGTAAATCTACATCTTGTGTATAAGGTAGGTTTGTTTTGTCCTAATACAGGCATCCAGCACCAAACTAAGAGACCAAGTGGAGATACCTAGCTTCAGTTTGTATATAGATAACCACATGCCTTTAGTAACTAACTATTCATAAATTAAACTTAGTGAAAGCTATAGCTTATAATTTCTACAAGCACTTCCAAATTTCTTCCTCGGATGGTTAAATTATTATAATTATTACATACGTATATTGAAACCAGCTTCTCTGAGAAGGTGGAAATTCTCATTGACACTGAACCATTACAAGGATATATCCTCCTAATATTCCTAATATGAACCTGCCGTCTGGCTAAATATTTTATAAACAAAATTCAAGACCATATTTGAATATACTTGGTCAAGACACTTGATATACTGGGGTTGAGGTTGAACTAGCAGCAAGAAACTAAAACCAAGAAATAAGATTAGGGGAGAGTGGGAGTTAATAAACATAAAGGTTATTTTTGGCTGATTTATATGGTACATTTATCAGGTTTTGGTGTGTTGGCCAACATTTCGACTGAATGCTTCGGTCTTCATCAAGAAGAATGGAAGGAGAAAAAAAGCACAGGGAAATGCCTATATAGCTTAAATAGATTACCAGTGTATGCTACTGATAATGGAATTTTTGGACCGCACGTTCTTAGCTTTGTCACCTGTAGCAGCAACCAATTGGAGTTCAATTTTTGGTAGAATTGGAATTTTGAATATTCGAAGTCCCACTTCTGGGAAGTATTACTAAATATCGCCAAAAATTGAGCAAGTACACACTAATCATCTGCAATTCATTGCACTCCACATGCTGACCATCAGCAGAACTAGGCTAAAATTGTCACTTCTATAATTTATTGTCTTCTAAAATTAAAAAAGTATGAATGGGTGCTTTACTTTTGAATGGGTAATAATATCACTCAAAAAAGCAAAGAGTAACATTGCTTTTATTAACTTAATATCTGAATATGAAATATTTGCACAAGTAATTCAGTTCCATTGATAGACGCCATCTGTTTGCATGCAGAGTCCACCCACTCCAATCCTTATGTTGAGTATTTCACTTTCTTGTGACCTTTTTAGCTGTGATATTTGGCTCCTTTGAGCCAGATGACCAGGTATTTGTACTCCTCCCTGATGATCAAAGGAGACTGCAGACCTGCTGGCAAGGGCCCTTCCAAGTAGCCTAAAAGATATCGCCAACTACCTACCTCCTCACATCCCACACTGACAGGGTATTCCATATCAATATGTTGAAGCAATAGTACCCAGCCCACCCAGATTGTCTAGCAATTGAGACTGAAGACAATGACCACTCCCCTGTAGATTCCCATGCTGAAGCAGATAGCGATGTCCAAACCTAGATCGAATCACCCTCCACCCAAGAAGACATGCACAAACCCTATCTCTCCCCAGATCAGACTGCCCAACTACAGGACCCACTCAACACCTTTATAGATAATGACCAACCAAGAAACACCACACTCACCAAAGATCACCATTCCTACTGCAGAAGCTACCCCTATCTACCTTCCACCCTACAGACTTCTAGCAGCTAAACAGACGGAGAATAGTTGAGACAGAAGTTGAACCCTCTTCCCCAACCGACCTGATAGAACCCTCCACTAGCCCGTGGGCCTTTACCGTACTCCTTGTCTCTCAGAAAGACAAACCTCATAGCCTCTGTATTGATTATAGAAGATTGAATTTCCTCACCACTCCAGACCCCTTCGCTGTGCCCCTGGTTGATGACATAATTAGATCGGTCAAATATATCACCATCTTCGACCTCACGAAAGACAATTGGCAGATATGTGTAGCAGAAGCAGATCGAGAAAAGACAGCTATCATCACAGGAGGCAAGTTCGAATTTAAGATTATGCCTTTTGGCTTGGTAGGTGCACCCTCAGTATTTCAGTGCCTTATGAATACAACTCTGGCAAAGTTTTTCTTCCTTCTCAGCTGCCTACATGGTTGATGTCATCAAAAAGGAAAAAGACATCAACGTTTTCCTCGGGCTGGCCGGCTATCGCTTCATTCTCCCTATACCCCTCACACAGACCTCACCAAAATAGGACGCCACCTGACAGCCTCTACTGCACAGACTCTCACCAGAAAGCAGTTACATACTCATGAACCCCCCCCCCCCATCCCAGACCACCACTTCACACTCCAGACAGATGCCTCTAAGATAAGCATAGGGGCTGCCTTAAGTCAGATCAGGTCAACGAAGATAAAGAACAACGACTTGTCACATACTATTCAAGAAAACTATTTCCACGAGAGACAAGATATGCCACTGTTAATCTAGAATGCCTTACCATGGTGAAAGCCATCAAGCATTTTCATGTCTATCTCACAGGAGTTCACTTCTCCATCGAGACCAATCACAGGTACCTGAACACCATGAAGGACACAAGTAACTGACTGACTCAATGGTCTTTCTCCAGCCATCACTTCACTATCACACACCACCTTGGAAAAGATAACGGCAATGCTGATGAACTCTTGCAGCAAGTCTGGACAGACCTCACATCTTCTGACCATCAGTAGGGAAAGGGAATGTCAGGGACCATATCCATTGAATCACAAAACCACATGCTCATACAATCATTAGGCCATAGATAGTGTAACCATATTAGGCAATAAGAATTCTAGAATACACTGTGCATGTATATCTGATTGGTCATGTTCATATAATTTCCATATTTATTCATTTATGTGCTCGAGCCAGCCAGCCCTATAAAGGCGACTGGCTCATAATGGTAAGTTTTGTTAAGCCCATCTCTTCAATTATTGCATATGCTACCCGTCAATTGCTACATCCCTACTCTAGTGAGGACAGCCCTGCAGTATAAGGTCTCCATTCCTTACTTCACGAAGAATGCAAGTCCTTCCTTGGAGCAGTAGGTGACAAACCCTGGGTAGTCAACCGGAAACTGAATAGCCCCACTATGGAAATCTGCGTTGACACTGGAACAGAACTGTTATACCAGAATGAACCTACCAAACATGCATCTCAGCAGAGATTGAAAGGACTAAATCAGAACAAACTCCAAGTATGCAGCCAGTTCTCTGGAATATCATGAGAGACGAGAAAAAAATGCAGCAGGACAACTATTTAGTCAAGGATCTCCACAAGCCCCAGCTGGGATGGCCTGACATTGAAGCACTCAGAATTCTAGCATGGTTGAGATGGGGTAAACAAAACACAAAAGTCTTCAGCATTGCCCGGAACTTTTTGAGGGCTTCAGAAAACTACAAGGTGAATACATGATCAAGCTTTGAAGAAGAAAAAACTTTTCTTAGCACCTTGGAGAGTAGCTATCCCTCTCATGCCAGCTGTCAAGACAGAGCTAGAGCAGATGCAAAAGTTACAGTGATCTCTCATGTGGAGGAGCCTACAGAATGATGTGCGGGCCAGGTAGTCGTGTCCAAATCCAAAGGAAAGGTGAGAATTTGTGTTAATCTCACTAAGCTAAACACTAGTGTATGTCCAGAATATCATCCCATATGTTGAATGAAATCTTGCCACAGATTTCAGGTGCTCATATTTTCTAAATGGACGCAATTCTGGCTTTTGGCAGATCCCGCGTTAGCAAGAGAATCCTCCCTACTCACAAAATTCATTATGACATTTGGCTTAATAGACAACCCTTTGGTATAACCTCAGCCTCAGAAAACTTTTTTATTTGTGGATTAGAGGGTGTTGTGTGCCTTATCAATGATATTTTAGTCCATAAGAAGAACACGAAGAACGGCTCACTGCAGTTCTACAATGACTCGTCGAGTCCGGACTGACTCTCAACAAACAAAAACACAAGTTCTTCTGTTTGCAGGTACAGTTTCTTGGACATAAACAACTACTCCTTCATACCAAGTACAGACTGACTGGGGGAGGATATATTGGAGAAATCATTGATAGATTGTACATTCACCAATCTGAGCCAGATACCTTGCTGGAAGAGACCTCTCATAACTCCAATATGCCTTCCAATGAAGAACACACACCACGTTGTCCAAACATCTCCCCAAGGAATATTGTGACATGGTCTAAGAGTGGCAAGCTGCCTGAACCTATCAATTGTTAGTTGGTCATGATAATGGTCAGAGCATTTTTCAATGCTTCTTTATGCTTTAAATTGTCAAAATGGTAAATGCGGAAGATGCCAATGGATTGCCTGTGTCAGAATCGCTGTACATTGTCAAGCATATAGCATGCTCACTCCAGAGTGAGCAATGATGAGATTGGAGAAATTCACACTTGTCTGCATCAGCACTGCATGCTTTCACAGTGCCTGTGTTGGAGCAGGCGGTGGCATTTGAACTTCTAATATCTACTGATCTATGCCTTAGTATCATTTTCCATAGATTAGTGATGATTTCCTGCGACATTATAGGACTTTTGAAAGATTTAAAACGATGAAATGAGCAGATTAATTAGTGAGTGTTGTTCTTGACCACTCTCACAATCCTCATTGTTAGTTGGTCATGATCAGGTCTAATAATAATATATTGATAGCTGAACCTTGATTTGTGCAAATAACACACTAGATCAAGAGTTCTGTATCCATGAGCTATCTCATCGACAGTACTTACTGCACTTGCTACACCAAGTGCTAGAGGAGACCACGATTGCTTCGCATGAAGGCTCAAAATTTAATTCCCAGCAAATTTTTCCGGCTCTATGTAATAGCAATACAAATTCCAGGTGCCCCCAGACAATTGCTGGGTGGCAATAACAATACTATTGCTTTCTTCTTCCCCTCCCAACTCCCCACACCAATTTTTTTGGTATGAACTACACACATCACACACACACACACACACACACATGTCATTTCATCCTCCTACCCAGCAGACTAAATCTGTGCACTAGTTTGCCCTAATTATCAAGGACACACAGTTTTCTAGTACATCACCTGGGATTTCCTGGATGTTCCTGGGGAGAACAATTGACTCTACAGCATGGATACCAAAACCGGCACTTGGGCTTGTCTCTTGGGCTGTTCTATGCAATGGTAAGAGGCGCGGTTGGCCAGACCTGCCACTTTTCCCAGCTTTTTATGAGTGTGGTAATTGGGAGGTGCATGTGCATTCTCTTTCTATTCATTCCAGCTAGCTTTGTTCAGTGATGAACAACGTCAAGTGGAGGTATCTGGGTTGCTCTATCAGAAGTCACAAGAAAGACTAAACAACTGTGTTCACAAGGATTTGACAGATAAATTTACCGTATTTCTTTGATTGGAGCATGTCCTCGAATTGTAAGCGCTGCAAGGCAACTCATATGATAAGAACACATCCTCGAACAGAAAATGCAGCTTAGGAAAGCACCATCGAATAATAAGTGCATCAAGAAAGCTCAGAACCCAGAGTAATCTACGAAATATTTACACTTTTTTCATTGATGTGAATGGCAGAGGAGTTGGAGAGAACTTAGCTAGAAATTAAGGTGAAAGGTTCTTGGTATGGGGCACTTAATGTATGCAGATAATGTTCTTGGCAGACTCAGGGGTGGAACTGCAAGCTATGTTGGATGTGTTACAGGCTTATGTGTTAAGGTGAAGATAATAGAGTAAGTAGAGTAACATCATGGTAGTACTGTACATGTAAGGAAGAAGGAAGCAGGAGTGGATTGGAGGATTGGCGAGAAGATATTGGAAGAGGTCAAACACTTGGGATGGTTTGATAGGTATCTAAGGGGTAATGTTCAGTTACAGAAGATGGCAAAGAAGGCAGAAAAATGGGTTGGGAAGGCGACATGGATGAGTAGAGTGAATGGGCAGGTGGAAGTAGACAGAGGAAGAATGGCGTGGGATCTATTATGGACTATGCAGCTGAGTGGACAGGAGGAAATAATGCTTGCAAGAATTGGGAGTCAGCACAGATGAGAGTGGGTAGGTGATTACTAGGGTCAAGTAATACAGTAGCAGGAGTGGCAATACAGGGAGATATGGGGATGAAGATGGAAGAGAGGAGAGAAGAGACGAAGATTTTGTTTTGTAAAAGATTAGAGGTGTTGGAACATAGCAGATTGGTAAATAATAGTTGTAAATAAACTAAGAGAGGATGGAGGAATCGTATGGTGGGAACTATATGAAATGTTGAGAAAAAATATGAGCTAAACAATGAGGTTAGGTCAGTCCTTAAGTGGAACGGTAAAATGAAGATGTGAAATGAGAAGGATTGGAAGGAGGAAGTAAACGGGAAGAATACACTGAAGTTTTATAATTATCAGCATCGGGGGACATTTATATTAAGATGGATTCCACAAGCACAACTCCTGCATTATTGAAGGGCTGGAAAACTCATAAAACTTGCCAAAATCTTGTATAGACTTTTTATGTTAATTGAAGTGATAGTCATGGAGATATGAGATCAAGGATGCTATAGAGCTGCTTCTCACCTGTTGAGGCATGCTGATAATTATACAATAGATGGGCTTGGCTAAATATGTATGACTCACGAAGAAAGCTGTTTTGACTCATACTCACAGATTGTCTCTCGGTAGCTGTGCAGCTCTCCACCAAGTCGTGTGCAACACGAGGTCTTACAACTAGTGGTCCCTCGAGTGCATTCTTGAGTGTTTTCAGAGTGACTGGAAGGTAGATTAGATTAGTCTGTCTTTGGGAAGACATCATTAGTGACAGACAAACATTTAGTTTCAAACTTGAAGGCACAACAAGTATTAAACAAGAGAGACACTAGATAGAGTTTGAGATGGAGAGAGAGAGTTGACAAAGATTGAGGTAGCATCTACTTGTTAGTAGTTCACTTACGATTAAGGGCTGCAACTACTGCATGTTAGCTCTCTTACTTTCCTGCATATTTGGATGCCCACAGAAAAAAGAAACTATTAGTGAAGTGTTTGTGGGCAGTAGTGAGTTTGTATCCTGTGTTTGGTCCACATTAACTAAAGTATTATGTTTCTTATGAGGGTTGGTCAAGATATGGATGTGTAGGTGGGGAGGGAGAAATATTGGCTGAGCCTGGAATTACTTCCTAATTATTGTCCTGTCTAGATGCTAATAATAATGCTCTAGTCATCTGTATTGCTGCCATGCAGAGTGTTAGTAGTGCAGTTGGTCGATTTAAGGTCCAGACATATTATTGTATGTATTTGATAACCAAAGTCTGGCCTCCATATGTCGTTATTTTTTATACTGCACTGAGGTGTGATGGTCCCAAGGGCCTCAGCATTTTTAAGACTAAATTATAAAGAACTCATGTCTACATCAAATGATTTAATCTTGCTGCCATGATGAGTTTAGAAAGGTTATTGTAATGTTTTTATGTCAACTGAGAGTTCATCGAGAGTTTACTCGAGATTTTTTAGAAGGTGGGCTAGGAACCTAAAGCCCCATTACATGAAGTAGACAAGATCCATGTGCTGGCCAACCTTAGACAAGCCAGTGACGTATTACTTCATGCTTCCATTAGGAGCTGCTCTTTCCCTAGTGCATGATATGGTCAGTCCAGATATTGTGTGCATCCTGGATATGGCCAGGAATAGGGTGTGATTAATGATTTATTATCCTCGACTCTCTCCATCCTTTTGCGTTTCAAAACTGAAATAAAAATTCAAAAGTAAGTATCATTTGTTGATGGTGGGTAGCCCTAGCCACTGCTCAAAGCAGGTGTATTGATGAGTCTATTTAATTCTAATTTTTTTAAGATGGTGGAGGACGAATAAGATTGCAAGACTCTCAGGTAGCTTCTTTGCAGCCCTCATCTTGCAGCTAGCTGCAGAGACCAAATAGAGTAGTACTAACTGAGAATGCTCAGTTGGCAGTTTCTTTTGGATTTTTAACTCACATTTGCAAAACCTTTGTCTGGCCAAAATCTGACTGCCCCGACCTATTCCTCTGACCTGTAATAAACAACTTTTAACAGCGCAATTTGTTAATGTTATGATGGGAACCAGCATTCTAATTCACTGTTTTTTTGTTTTTAGCAACTTAGCAGGGTAGATTTATTTCTGGAAAACATAATAATCCTCCTACCAGTGTAATCATATCCATCTCTTGAAACAATCACCATAAGAAAGAAAGAAGGGGGAAAAAAACATTAAAAAAATGGCTGGATTATTTTGCAAGATTTTTTTAAATTATCTAGCTACTGCCATAGAGCTAGTTGTATGCAAATTTCAGGGCAATACTTTTATGATAACTATGAAGAACAAGGAATTAGTCCTTCCATGTTTTGATTCCTATTTTTCTTTTAGAACTGCTCATTCATCAAGATAACTAGAAATCAGCCTGTATCTGAGTTTTGTTAATTACAAGCATTCCTGTAATAAAGTTATAAGACTTGAGATCTCACTTCCTGAAAATACAGATTTTATATAGAAGTCTGTAGTTGGATCCATTGAGGCAGAAATATGCCAGTGAGAGAAGGATTATTATACCTGAATGCCTAGTCCTAACCCTACCCTAACTCTAGGAAGAAAGATCCCTCATGTCACCATCTATTCATGGTTGTTATGGTAAGTTAAATCTATCATGAAATTAATCATGAAGTATGCACAGTTGATGGTTAGCTAACACAGTGTATGAATCCAGATAGACGATTATGTCACCATACTGAGTCAGCTGACGAGCTTCTCATCTAAAGCTGAGGAAAATAGGCAACCACTGCCAATGTTCCACCTCATACTTGCATGAGGTGGTTGGTTTGAACTCATGACTCTCTTCAGAAAGGTTGTTTGGAGCTGATGAAAATGACTTCAATCATTATGCAGAATATTGTTCCTCAAGCAAGGACACTTGATTGCTCATGAGTTTGCTGACCTTATAATTGAGCTGGCATATTAGCAGGAGGTGATCTTTAAAAGTAATATTGCTGTATCCAAGAGTTTAGAAGGCCAAAAAGTGGACCTGTTAGCAACAGATGAGCAGAGGAATGAATTCGCCAAGCATTCAAGGAGAACAATATCGTTTTTGGACTTCACTCTTGAAGATAATTTTGAAATGGAAAAGTTCATAATGAAACAGATTATATAAAACCTGAAATACAAAATGGCATTTTTTGAATCAGAAAATGATACTACTAAATATGGGTATAGGATAAGCAGTAGCTCCCCCCTACAATAACGAAAAAGAAAACATAATACCATGTTTTGAGTTGGAGACAATTATAGTCGTGTGTTCATCAACTATGCTGCTATATGACTTCTAACTGCAGATGTAAAACAAATAATGCGACAAATGTCAGTAGGTAAATGGAGCTGTAGTATTTCTATGATAGTATCAAAGTTAGGCTACAATGAAGTTCATGTACATAATTTCTCTCTTCTAGCTCATTCCAGTCAACATTGAGGAGAATGAAGATAAGTAGCTATGAAAACAGCATAAAGAAGATGGTTAAACTACAGTGCAAGGAGGGTCTATTTATTGGGGATAGTGGTTCCAGAAAAACCAACACTTTGGCACTCTAGGTAGATGAGGACCCTCCCTCCTAACTCTATATATCGGCACACAATGTTGCTGAAATTCCCATATGAACCATGAGACTTATTAGGTTTATGAGGGTGGGTGATGAGCATTACGTTACAATGATGATGAAACAATTCAAACAACTCCCATGTAAGGAAACCATGTCTATCGAAACTTTTGCTACAACCGATATTGAGATGAATGATTCATTGACTTATCGAGCAAGAAAGTTGGAATGGCTCATAGTAATTTGAAAGGGCCACCTAACAGGTACTAGGTATAGGAGACTGAGTTACAGATCAACATGAATCATTTTTTACAGTCCCTACTGAACATGCCTATATAGTTCACCAAACATTACATAATGCATGAATCATAGGTCAAACCTATTGATAGGTTCAGGCAGCTTGCCACTCTTAGACCATGTCACAATATTCCTTGGGGAGATGTTTGGACAACGTGGTGTGTGTTCTTCATTGGAAGGCATAATGGAGTTTATGAGAGGTCTATTCCAGCAAGGTATCTGGCTCAGATTGGTGAATGTACAATCTATCAATGATTTCTCCAATATATCCTCCCCCAGTCAGTCTGTACTTGGTATGAAGGAGTAGTTGTTTATGTCCAAGAAACTGTACCTGCAAACAGAAGAACTTGTGTTTTTGTTTGTTGAGAGTCAGTCCGGACTCGACGAGTCATTGTAGAACTGCAGTGAGCCGTTCTTCGTGTTCTTCTTATGGACTAAAATATCATTGATAAGGCACACAACACCCTCTAATCCACAAATAAAAAAGTTTTCTGAGGCTGAGGTTATACCAAAGGGTTGTCTATTAAGCCAAATGTCATAATGAATTTTGTGAGTAGGGAGGATTCTCTTGCTAACGGGATCTGCCAAAAGCCAGAATTGCGTCCATTTAGAAAATATGAGCACCTGAAATCTGTGGCAAGATTTCATTCAACATATGGGATGATATTCTGGACATACACTAGTGTTTAGCTTAGTGAGATTAACACAAATTCTCACCTTTCCTTTGGATTTGGACACGACTACCTGGCCCGCACATCATTCTGTAGGCTCCTCCACATGAGAGATCACTGTAACTTTTGCATCTGCTCTAGCTCTGTCTTGACAGCTGGCATGAGAGGGATAGCTACTCTCCAAGGTGCTAAGAAAAGTTTTTTCTTCTTCAAAGCTTGATCATGTATTCACCTTGTAGTTTTCTGAAGCCCTCAAAAAGTTCCGGGCAATGCTGAAGACTTTTGTGTTTTGTTTACCCCATCTCAACCATGCTAGAATTCTGAGTGCTTCAATGTCAGGCCATCCCAGCTGGGGCTTGTGGAGATCCTTGACTAAATAGTTATCCTGCTGCATTTTTTTCTCGTATCTCATGATATTCCAGAGAACTGGCTGCATACTTGGAGTTTGTTCTGATTTAGTCCTTTCAATCTCTGTTGAGATGCATGTTTGGTAGGTTCATTCTGGTATAACAGTTCTGTTCCAGTGTCAACGCAGATTTCCATAGTGGGGCTATTCAGTTTCCGGTTGACTACCCAGGGTTTGTCACCTACTGCTCCAAGGAAGGACTTGCATTCTTCGTGAAGTAAGGAATGGAGACCTTATACTGCAGGGCTGTCCTCACTAGAGTAGGGATGTAGCAATTGACGGGTAGCATATGCAATAATTGAAGAGATGGGCTTAACAAAACTTACCATTATGAGCCAGTCGCCTTTATAGGGCTGGCTGGCTCCAGCACATAAATGAATAAATATGGAAATTATATGAACATGACCAATCAGATATACATGCACAGTGTATTCTAGAATTCTTATTGCCTAATATGGTTACACTATCTATGGCCTAATGATTGTATGAGCATGTGGTTTTGTGATTCAATGGATATGGTCCCTGACATTCCCGTTCCCTACTGATGGTCAGAAGATGTGAGGTCTGTCCAGACTTGCTGCAAGAGTTCATCAGCATTGCCGTTATCTTTGCCAAGGTGGTGTGTGATAGTGAAGTGATGGCTGGAGAAAGACCATTGAGTCAGTCAGTTACTTGTGTCCTTCATGGTGTTCAGGTACCTGTGATTGGTCTCGATGGAGAAGTGAACTCCTGTGAGATAGACATGAAAATGCTTGATGGCTTTCACCATGGTAAGGCATTCTAGATTAACAGTGGCATATCTTGTCTCTCGTGGAAATAGTTTTCTTGAATAGTATGTGACAAGTCGTTGTTCTTTATCTTCGTTTACCTGATCTGACTTAAGGCAGCCCCTATGCTTATCTTAGAGGCATCTGTCTGGAGTGTGAAGTGGTGGTCTGGGATGGGGGGGGTTCATGAGTATGTAACTGCTTTCTGGTGAGAGTCTGTGCAGTAGAGGCTATCAGGTGGCGTCCTATTTTGGTGAGGTCTGTGTGAGGGGTATAGGGAGAATGAAGCGATAGCCGGCCAGCCCGAGGAAAACTTTGATGTCTTTTTCCTTTTTGATGACATCAACCATGTAGGCAGCTGAGAAGGAAGAAAAACTTTGCCAGAGTTGTATTCATAAGGCACTGAAATACTGAGGGTGCACCTACCAAGCCAAAAGGCATAATCTTAAATTCGAACTTGCCTCCTGTGATGATAGCTGTCTTTTCTCGATCTGCTTCTGCTACACATATCTGCCAATTGTCTTTCGTGAGGTCGAAGATGGTGATATATTTGGCCGATCTAATTAGGTCATCAACCAGGGGCACAGCGGAGGGGTCTGGAGTGGTGAGGAAATTCAATCTTCTATAATCAATACAGAGGCTATGAGGTTTGTCTTTCTGAGAGACAAGGAGTACGGTAAAGGCCCACGGGCTAGTGGAGGGTTCTATCAGGTCGGTTGGGGAAGAGGGTTCAACTTCTGTCTCAACTATTCTCCGTCTGTTTAGCTGCTAGAGGTCTGTAGGGTGGAAGGTAGATAGGGGTAGCTTCTGCAGTAGGAATGGTGATCTTTGGTGAGTGTGGTGTTTCTTGGTTGGTCATTATCTATAAAGGTGTTGAGTGGGTCCTGTAGTTGGACAGTCTGATCTGGGGAGAGATAGGGTTTGGGCATGTCTTCTTGGGTGGAGGGTGGTTCGATCTAGGTTTGGACATCGCTATCTCTTCAGCATGGGAATCTACAGGGGAGTGGTCATTGTCTTCAGTCTCAATTGCTAGACAATCTGGGTGGGGTGGGTACTATTGCTTCAACATATTGATATGGAATACCCTGTCAGTGTGGGATGTGAGGAGGTAGGTAGTTGGCGATATCTTTTAGGCTACTTGGAAGGGCCCTTGCCAGCAGGTCTGCAGTCTCCTTTGATCATCAGGGAGGAGTACAAATACCTGGTCATCTGGCTCAAAGGAGCCAAAGATCATAGCTAAAAAGGTTATAAGAAAGTGAAATACTCAATATAAGGATTGGAGTGGGTGGACTCTGCATGCAAACAGATGGCATCTATCAATGGAACTGAATTACTTGTGCAAATATTTCATATTCAGATATTAAGTTAATAAAAGCAATGTTACTCTTTGCTTTTTTGAGTGATATTATTACCCATTCAAGTAAAGCACCCATTCATACTTTTTTAATTTTAGAAGACAATAAATTATAGAAGTGACAATTTTAGCCTAGTTCTGCTGATGGTCAGCATGTGGAGTGCAATGAATTGCAGATGATTAGTGTGTACTTGCTCAATTTTTGGCGATATTTAGTAATACTTCCCAGAAGTGGGACTTCGAATATTCAAAATTCCAATTCTACCAAAAATTGAACTCCAATTGGTTGCTGCTACAGGTGACAAAGCTAAGAACGTGCAATCCAAAAATTCCATTATCAGTAGCATACACTGGTAATCGGCTATTTAAGCTATATAGGCATTTCCCTGTGCTTTTTTTCTCCTTCCATTCTTCTTGATGAAGACCGAAGCATTCAGTCGAAATGTTGGCCAACACACCAAAACCTGATAAATGTACCATATAAATCAGCTAAAAATAACCTTTATGTTTATTAACTCCCACTCTCCCCTAATCTTATTTCTTGGTTTTAGTTTCTTGCTGCTAGTTCAACCTCAACCCCAGTGTATCAAGTGTCTTGACCAAGTATATTCAAATATGGTCTTGAATTTTGTTTATAAAATATTTAGCCAGACAGCAGGTTCATATTAGGAATATTAGGAGGATATATCCTTGTAATGGTTCAGTGTCAATGAGAGCTGCATTTTCTGTTCGAGGATGTGTTCTTATCATATGAGTTGCCTTGCAGCGCTTACAATTCGAGGACATGCTCCAATCAAAGAAATACGGTAAATTTATCTTGACGTTGTTCAACACTGAACAAAGCTAGCTGGAATGAATAGAAAGAGAATTCACATGCACCTCCCAATTACCACACTCATAAAAAGCTGGGAAAAGAGGCAGGTCTGGCCAACCGCGCCTCTTACCATTGCATAGAACAGCCCAAGAGACAAGCCCAAGTGCTGGTTTTGGTATCCATGCTGTAGAGTCAATTGTTCTCCCCAGGAACATCCAGGAAATCCCAGGTGATGTACTAGAAAACTGTGTGTCCTTGATAATTAGGGCAAACTAGTGCACAGATTTAGTCTGCTGGGTAGGAGGATGAAATGACGTGTGTGTGTGTGTGTGTGTGTGTGTGATGTGTGTAGTTCATACCAAAAAAATTGGTGTGGAGAGTTGGGAGGGGAAGAAGAAAGCAATAGTATTGTTATTGCCACCCAGCAATTGTCTGGGGGCACCTGGAATTTGTATTGCTATTACATAGAGCCGGAAAAATTTGCTGGGAATTAAATTTTGAGCCTTCATGCGAAGCAATCGTGGTCTCCTCTAGCACTTGGTGTAGCAAGTGCAGTGAGTACTGTCGATGAGATAGCTCATGGATACAGAACTCTTGATCTAGTGTGTTATTTGCACAAATCAAGGTTCAGCTATCAATATAATATTATTAGACCTGATCATGACCAACTAACAATGAGGATTGTGAGAGTGGTCAAGAACAACACTCACTAATAATCTGCTCATTTCATCGTTTTAAATCTTTCAAAAGTCCTATAATGTCACAGAAAATCATCACTAATCTATGGAAAATGATACTAAGGCATAGATCAGTAGATATTACAAGTTCAAATGCCACCGCCTGCTCCAACACAGGCACTGTGAAAGCATGCAGTGCTGATGCAGACAAGTGTGAATTTCTCCAATCTCATCATTGCTCACTCTGGAGTGAGCATGCTATATGCTTGACAATGTACAGCGATTCTGACACAGGCAATCCATTGGCATCTTACGCATTTACCATTTTGACAATTTAAAGCATAAAGAAGCATTGAAAAATGCTCTGACCATTATTTGGACTCTTAACTTGGTGTTTCAGTAACTTGTAAGCACAAATGCTGCCTACAATGTGGACTGCCTGGTGATAATTGTAAGAGCAAACAATTCCGCCAGACTCCAGTCACATGGACGTCAATGTTTAAAAAAGGAGGAGGGGGTGGAAATCATGATGTTCAATTTTTTACCACCTATATTATATATATAGAGGCATGTCTTACACAATCAAAGTTCTGAGCCATGCCAGCATACATATCCTAGTACCATAGAGATCAAGCCTCTAAGCCATGCCATCAGCATACATATCCTAGTACCATAGAGATCAAGCCTCTGAGCCATGTCACCAGCATACATATCCTAGTACCATAGAGATCAAGCCTCTGAGCCATGCTACCAGCATACATATCCTAGTACCATACAAATAGAGGCTCTGAGCCATGCCACCAGCATACATATCCTACCATAGAAATCAAGCCTATGAGCCATGCCACCAGCATACATATCCTAGTACCATACAAATCGAGGCTCGAGCCATGCCACCAGCATACAAATCCTTATACCATAGAGATCAAGACTCTGAGCAATGCTATCATAGACATCCTCAGGCTGGACACAGGCGAGTCCATATTCATGCAGATATAGCTTCTGCTCGCTCTTCCTACTTAGGTTTGAACTAGTACATCATCATCTGTTTAGAAAGTTCGGGATTGCCATCCTACCTTTGACGGAGAGAGTCAAGACTGTCAGGTTCTGTGAATTGAATGGCAGCAATGTCATCATTAAATATGTTGCTGCAAAAGAAGAATATGCTTTGCAAGGAATCAGTGCATCTTAATTTTCTTCATTCATGTATATTAATTAGCTTGCCATCCACGAGTTTCTAGAGATTCTTCATTGTCATTCTTTATACACGGTTGTTCATCAATTTGAACAAGTCTGATTGAACTTGGTCTAGGAGAGCTCTGTCTTCATTCAAATAAAGTGCACCATCCAAGGACTTTGGTCAAACCATAGAATGCAGGCAATCTTCTCAACATGCATAGCTTGTTGTATGCAGAGCTGAAGCAGTGCCAAATGTAGCTACAAGTTCTTGTTAAGTTGTTATACCTCCATCTCTGTGGAGGTGCCCTGGAAACCCTTCACTCTCAAACTGGAAGTGCACTAGATGTCATCGTACAGGTCATGTGCATACTCAAAGTACACCTAGGGCATGCACTCTCTCTTTGCATTGGAAAATAGTGCACTGATCCTTTAGAGAGTTTCCTTCAGCTTCGTGCCTCTTCCATGGCAAACCCACCTATGGAGGGTAAGTGGCCCCCACATTATCCAATATCGTGTGATATCTAACTAGAGCACGAGGATGTAGTTGGCCATCCATCACAAACCCTCTCTCATCTATCTCTGCAGGACACTTAAATTTGTATGTGTTGAGGGTTGCAGGGAACTCATCTGTAGAAGTATGATTTGCTTGCTATGGAAGAATGACAGTTTCCATCAAAGAACTGCAGATCCTTGGAAAGTTGGTTCTTATTGGGTAACAAGCACCAGGCCCATAATTGATGAGAGAAGACCTCTGTATCCAAGAGATGGATGTCTGTTGGGACAATCTGCATTCCGAGGGACGAGTTTTGCCCTTTGAGGAGCTTGCATGAGATGTATAGCTTCTAAGATATTTTACTAACAGACTTCCTCCTTTGAGAGCTCCTAGTATGAGTCAAGGAGGCTCTAAGGGATTTCTCATGGTTTGGGTTGGCTTACTCCTTTGTGACGAGCTCCTTATGTGTCATGGAGGCTCTAAGAGATTCCTCATCATTTGGGTGGTCCTTTCAAGGAGCTCCTGGTATATATTATGGCGGCTCTAAGGGATTCCTCATGATTTGGGTGGTCCTCCTTGAAGGAGCTCCTGGTATATAATTATGGAGGCTCTAAGTGATTCTCATGATTTGGGTGGTCCTCCTTCAAGGAGCTCCTGGTACATATTATGGCGTCCTCTAAGTAATTCCTCATGATTTGGGTTGTCTTCCTACAAGGAGCTCCTGGTATATAATATGGCATCTCTAAGAGATTCCTCATGATTTGTGTGGACCTCCTTTAAAGAGCTGGCACAGGGGTTGGTGGAATAGAAGGGGGTGGCTTCCAACCCAGCATTGAAAGCCTCTGACCATGCTGGACCTTGCTTCTGTATGAATAGCAGTTCTCAGAAAGCACCAATCATTAACAGAGATACATGCAATGTAAATTACACATCATTAGCTATGCCCTAGAAACTTTTATCTCTTGAAAAGGAGTGTATCCTTCTGTGTCAGTGAGTTTAGAATATATGTCTCAAACAACTCCCCAAAAACTATTATGGAGAGAGGAGCTACTGGTCTTGATGACTCTTTTCCAAGTTGGATTTCACTAGGAGCTGGTGCAACCTTCTTTTGATGCAGTTTCATAATTCATTTCCCCCTTACTGCACACACAACACACGAAACATTGCTCTATCGGCTACTTCAAACGGGCCCCCCTACTCCATGGATGTAGCCCCAACATAAAGGCACAACACAATATACCACACCAGTGGGGGATCTAGGATTGGTGAAGGGGGTTGCAAATGTGGTGTGTGCTCACTCAGTTTGGTAGGAGCATCTGTACTAAGTTCCTTCCATTTACGAACCCACATTCAGTACTCTACCGAAAACATAGCAGCATGAGGTAAGTCATCTTTTGTAGAAGTCAACTGCAGCTGCAAGCTGGTCTGGTATTTCATTGTCAGACTCCTCAACTTGCTTTGGCAACAGTTTAAGCAAACCTATAACCAGAGCTGGGTTGTCTACTAATCTTTCCTTTAGCTCATTGATGATGTGAGATAGAAACTCATTGTAGAAGTTATTCTAAAATACTCTTCAGTACTTGTGGTTTCTACGTTACTTCTTTGTGTTTGGCGGCTAGTAATTCTTGGCTTTTTCAAAACAAAACTATCTCCATGGATAGCCTCTCCAAGCTTTGAGGTTTCTTCATATATTATTTTAAACTCTTTTTCTGAACCTTCCCTCATTTTAGTGAGTGTTGCGACAACCTTTTTGCATTCTGTGTATGCACAAAGAACGTCCACAGCTTGCATTTGTAAAGTGTTAATGTGTGCAATACCAGAAGCAATGTCTGGATGAGTACAGAAATAGTTTCCACACAGACTACTGAGACAGAGGTTGAAAATTTATTTTGTTCACTAAAGGCCACCCTGGATCCCCCACTGCACACCCTAGCAGTGCCTAGCACTAGCCCAATTGCTTAATTAATTAGTAAGCGGGCTTATAACTGAGACTGTTGCAACTGAGAGAGAGAGAGTTTAAGCACCCATTGGAGGCCTTTTGGGTGCCTGTGGCCTAGCGGTTGAGACACCTGCCCAGAAAGAGGTCGAGACACCTGCCCTAAAAGAATAAGGGCTCAAGTTCAACTACCGATGCCCCCCCCCCCCAATTCCAGTTGTCTTCAGTTCTCAGCTTACAATAATTAATGATTAATTTGTGAGGGGCTTATGAAACCACACCCAAGCAGGATATCATTCTGTGCTCTACCACACATGCACACGAAAGCCTGATGGACAATTAATGAGGGTCACCCCATGACCACACTTGATCCACACACACCCGGCTAGAAGCACAACACACATGCCTGGTTCCCTCCCTTGCGAGTGGGGTGGTACCCCTCTGACTGCCATAGCAGTCCACCCACACAAAAAACATAGTTCTATTGGACGACGGACGGGGGTTCCAACCCTGAACCGGTGACAAGGAAGGCCTCTCCGACACGAGTGGCCACTCCCATCGCTCCATATCCACACAATAACTTTTGCTCGCCAGAAGGAAGATAATCTTCCTCATGGCCCCTCCGAACTATGAGTTACCACAAGCACATAGCAACACCAATAACTACACAGGCAGCTTCTCCCTCTCAGAAGGGTACTCAACCCCTACCATTAATAGACCAAATGCTACTGATAGCTTCCTCCAGCATACTTACTCAGAGCTGGCATCACAATCAACATGCCCATACTGGAAGATTGGTCTCCGGACCAAACCGAGAAAATGGCTCTGCTGAGCCTAGAAACCCTCTGGCTTCAGATCCCAGCCCCCAGGCCAACCATAAACAATGATTGGTCCGTGACCAAATCCCAGACAATGGCTCTGCTGAGAGAAGTACCCTTCTGACTTCAGGCCCAAGCCTCCAGCCCAACCTTAACAATGATCTGGCTTTGGGCACGAGCCCCCAGCCCAATCCTAATAATGCAAAAGCATCTCATTTGTCCAATTTCCATTTATATCATCATCAAAGAATATCAGTGTCAAGCTTAGAATATAATTTTGAAATTCTTTTCTTTCAACAACCAAAGTGTTTGGCTAAATAGTTTGGTATATGAATTCTCCCGATGCCCCCAACCCAGCTATATATATATCACTCATCACCCAGGAGAAACGACATGCCCATCCTAAGTACATCACTGCCATTGTGAAACACTATGCTTGCATGATGTAGAGTATCTTGGTGTACATACATTTCAATAAGTGTGTATATATGTGTGTTAATCTAATAGGAATATTTTTCTGATATTCATGTTTTCCTCTAATACAGCATTAATATCACGCAAAAAAGCTTGGGACATCTTAATGGAATTTAGCAGCCATCGTAACCACAAAAAAATTATTTGGTCTTCCCAGTCCAGTTGCAAGCTGCCACAGTTCCCCCTTCAGGTATTGATGGTTGTATATGCTGACTCTTCACAAATCAAGTCATAATTTATTACTCTTTACAAGATCGGCCATAAAGACTCTAGCTATATATACAATTTGCTAACTAATCTTGAGGTCATGGAACGTATGTGTGACCCTCACTGGTTGTCACTATCCTCATGCAAACATCAATCCCTGGTTGCTCTGTGCAAGGGAGCATTTGTCTCAAGCTCCAGAAAAATAATGTTGGCTTATAATATTAGTGCATAAATAATATGAAAGTCTTTATGATATTTGACTGCCACCATAGTAACAGCCCTCTCATCCCAAAGTGCAATTGTGTATGGCTATATACAGAATAAATTATTGGCAATTATGATTCTCCGTTTAAGTATGTATTACTTAAACTTCATGAGAAAGTGGAGAAAATTAGCATATACAACATAGAGAGAGCACACATATATGGTACACAAGAAGTGGGAAACAGGGATTCATGATTGCATTGGAAGTGATGATCGGTTTTAGTTAGATAAACATTTTTCTAGGTCCTCCGCTAATACATAGAGATTTCTATCTTTAAGTGCTTTGATAAATGTCCTCCATGTAATCGGCTTGTTCCCCATGCCATTCAGCCACCTTTCAATGATCTTGCTACATTTGACTTCAAGGTTGTTGCCATGTCCATTCCATTCAATGTTTACAATTTCTGGAGGGATTTCCAGTACAATACCAAGGGCATAACAGTCGGTAGTAACACGTTGTATGATTTTTAAAGATCCAGATTTACATAGAAAGTTATACATTTCATGAATGAGTGGTGTAGAGTCCAAGGACATGGTTCGAGGCTTTGGTGTGAAGTTTGGAGTCTCCCTTGAAGTGGAAATTAGGAAGTAGTTTATAGCTAGGAGGACTGCCAGAAAAGTAGCAAGTGTTGTGATGAACCGCGTTGTGATGAACCGCTTGAAAATACCATTAGGTGGTGGCACTAAATTCACAGACGAGTTAATAATAACAATAAAAAAAGGGGGAAAAATGGTCATTACAATATTCATGGATAGAACTCAATCACATAATACATACATAAAAACAAGTTTTTTGTGATAAGTGTATATATGTAGCTACACTTTCTTTCTACTTCCAGCCATCTTGCAATTACAAAAGATAGAATGTGAGAGCAGCTCAAAAGTCTGTGCAATTCTGGAAATGCTGTTTTATGTGAAGGCAATAATATAGATTACACGATCCAATAATGCTGATTAATCTTGATGTGACAGCAGCTGCTTTACATAACTAGAGCGTTCAGCTTGGAAATAATGGGGTATATTGAGAATTAGCAACTACATTGAAAACAAGACAAAAAACCATACAAGTAGCTAGTGTGGCAAATTTACATCTTGTGTATTAGGTGTTCTGTCCTACTACAGGCACCCAGCACCAGACTTTAGAGATACTACCAAGTAGAGATATCTACCTTCAGTTTGTATATAGATAACCACATGTCTAGATACGTATTTCAATATAGCTAGTTGCTAACTATTCATAAATTAAACTTAGTGAAAGCTATAGCTTGCATAATTACGACAATCCCATTCAAACTTTCTTCCTCAGATGGTTAAATTATTAATATAATGAAACCAGGTTATGTGAGAAGGGAATTCTCATTGACCATTACAAGGATGTATCCACCTAATACTCCCAATCGAAACCTGATGTACGGTTTGATTTTGAGTCTGGCTGCCCAGCTAAATCACAAACTTCAAGACCATAATTATTGGAATATATTTGGTTAAGACACTTGACACACTGGGGTTGAGGTTGAACTAGCAGCAAGAAACTAATACAATCCAAGAAAAAAGATTAGGGGACAGGGGTGAGTTAACAAAACTAAAGGTTATTTTCTGCCGATTTATTTTAAATTAATAATATGGAACATTTACTTTCAATCAAGTTGTAGTGTTTTGGCCAATGTGTCGACTGAATGCTTCAGTCTTCACCAGGAAGAATGGAAAAACGCACAGAGAAATGCCTGTATAGCATATAGCTGATTACTGGTGTATGCTATGCTGATAATAGTTTTTTTTTACGGCATGTTCTTAGCTTTGTCACCTGTAACAGCAACCAATTGGAATTCAATTTCTGAAGATGAAAGAATTCTGAATATTCGAAGTCCCACTTCTGGGATTTACACTGTAAAAACTGGAGCATGTACAGCAAACTAAATGCCTAGCACACCACAGATGTGCTGCTGTAAGTAGTGTGCTATACACACCAATTTTATAAATGATTGTGCACAGCACATGTACTTGCTATGTGTGCTGTTTAAAGAATGTGCACCACAAACTTTATTTAGTGTGTATAGTACACTTTAGAATGATGCAATCAGTACTGTGATTTAAATCAACACATTACCTCTTGATTTACACATTTTTACAAGTATATTCTATGTTTTTCATTATTAGGGCCTGTCATAATGATCAAGATGCATTAGCAGTAAAAATTCTCCGGAGACATATATTCTCTCTGATGTTAATAACAGTGATGAAGATCCATGGATGTGACATTTACTGGCAGAGCATAGTACAGATGTGTATGCACCAGAGTTTTAGTGTTGACCTGCTTTGTTACATACATGTCCTCTGCATTGACACATTTCAAGGTAGCACCTATAGTGACTTCAGAGAACATTAATTCATTTATGCTTCTTTATGGAGTGCTACCGCCCTCTGTTCTTTATAACATTGCTTTTTGTCTCCTCCCTCCACCCGACACCCTTATTCAAATTTCTGAAAGAAACATTAATATTGACACAATATCGAGCATAAACCATCATGATAAATCCTATAACGTGTTCAACAAAGTTTCTTATTTTGACTTTGAGTAAAAATAGTCCACCTTGTTTCATAGACAAAGGGAAGCTGTCTTCTGGATCACTTGGACTATCACCACTTAGAGAGAAGTTGTACCATTACTAGAGAGAAGTTGTACCATCAAAGGTAATGCCATCTCTGTGGATAGAAATGCTGCCTATAGGAATTAAATTTACTGTAATTCTAGAACACCCTGATATTCCACAACAAACGAGAAATCCAGCATGAACTGCGCCACAACTTCTTTCATTGTTCTACCACCAAACCAGCTGCAAAGTGAACAATTCCAGGTTATTGGTGCCTAAAGATTGCTTGGTAGCACAATTTTAGCACAAACTATATACCCCTCTCGAAGTTTCCACCTTAAAAAACCAGCTACCTTCATCCTTGTCCACTATCAGGTAGAATTTTTTTTGCGTGATGTAAAAACGGTGTAATGCCCACGTGACGTTCATGCCAATTCATGTGACCACATTTTCCCGACCCGTACCCGAGCCAGCTGCATGCAGTTTGATGCGGTTTTGATAAACTATTTAGAAAGGAAAAAAAATCTTAAGGAAATGTGAAGATGTTGACTTACTGACAAAGCATCTCGTTCGGGATAGAATCTGGATCCACCAGCGTTAGTTTCAACAGGATTTTCAAAGAGTGTAGACCTAAAAAGCGATTGTGAGGTCTATGATAAAGCAAGTTACGAGAAAGACCTGGAGGGGTAAATTTGTAAATAAATTGGCAAGGGTGGCAGTATCATTATAACCTTCCTCTAATTTAACCTTACTCCAATTTTTGTTTATACTGATGTAGCTGCCTCCAATACAAGAGGTGAGGATGTGCTCAACTATAAGCAATACTCCATCCCTTGATATTATTTCACATTATTTATATCTACACCAGTCTACACCAGCCATATGACTAATTTTTTAAATCTTTTCTCGAGAATACAAACTGAAGTGTAACAAAGCTGGAAGTGTCTTGATGTGCATAATGATTACCTCTCTGTACTCTGTAGATGAAATCCAAAGTTATAAAGTCAGACAATGATACCATTCCACTACCAGATCCCTTGCCTGCCAAAGCGTTATCCATGTCAACTAGAAGGTGACCTTGCTACTGTGAAGTTGTCGCCAAGCATTTGTGTCTGAGGTGGCTTCATGTATGCTGCGATTCAAGCGTTACCCAGATAGAAATGACTTCATATGTGTGGCCCGTTATAGAAAAGTACCCTCTCTTCATGCCAAAAAATGGAAATCCTTGCAACCTGTTATCAATTGTCATAATCTGTCATACATGCCTTTATTTATAACGTGCACATTTTTTTGAGGTGACAAAGATCAGGAAATCGCCTGGAATAAGAAAGGCCGTGAGTCACCAAGTTCCATTTCCTGGGGAGGAGTGTGTGATCAATGAACAGCACACAAAACTCTACAGGTAGCTACATTGAAAGAAAAATTCTCCAAGTGCATAATAAATGCCATTCATTTTTACAGGTGCAGTTCAAGAAAAGAAAACAGGTTCTTTGCCATGAGGCGGGCACAAATCACGGAATAGAGTCTAGTTCTTGACCATTTATTTTCCAGATTTCCATTCTTGCAAGAAGCTGAGACAGTAAGTCACTTTTCAGGTCAGAATTTCTAACCACAACATCAGAACATCAATTAATTTTGGCGAATGTCTGTGTGTACTTAGTGATTTCTTGGTAGTGCTTGCCCTTCTGCTGACTCATGCTCACGTTACTTTTTGTCTGACTGAAATGCAGCTAATTATGGGTGATGAGAAATTGAGAGCTCCTACAAAGGAGCATTGGACCCAAATTCCTGCTATCATAGAGCAAGTGAAGATTGAAGCACAACACAAGACACAACTTTATGATGTGCTACATGATCTGCAGTGTGATGAAGGTTTAAAAAATCGGGAGAGGGTGTGAGATATATATATGGATTATGTGTGTCCACTATTGGTGTAGGAATACAAGGAAGTACACTTCTTGCTATGTGACAGTTCTACCTCTTCTGCTACCAGGTGCCTGAAGCAGATCGGATTCCAACAAAGTGATATTCTTTAGACAGGTGAAGTTTTGTAGATGAGAAACCCCGTAATTGTTACAAGTGATAGTATATAGTATTCGTATAGCAACTGATCCTTTGTGCTGTGTGGGCTTGTTATTTGGCTCATGTATAACACAGTGTTACAGCATGGCAGTTTTCATTACTGACGAACCTTCTTGACCATGACCTATTTTCTTTACCCAGGATTGTACTGATGATAACTTGGTTGTTATGGATGCCTGTAACCTTGTGTCCTTATGTGCTGGTATATAGTGTGGAGCATCGAGAGTGCTACGCAAGCCTTCATCGTTGAAGACCAAAAAAATAGTTTCAGAAGTTTTATGTTCTGTTCTGAGGATATTCTGATTTCTGCTTTTGATATTCAATATTCTGCAGGGCATTTATGGAAGTACTCATCCTTCAGTTCCCCTTACAAAGAACATCAATAACTGTGAAACAATTTATGGCCTCACTGGTGTAACTATAATTTATTTATAAATACACGTACAGAGACTTTGTATCATCATTGCTAACCTTATGTCATTTATTTTGTAAAAGGCAGTTTTCTTTGACACCTTCATTTGCTGTGGGTGTGGGTGATACTTGATTTTGGTGTGTAATACACACTGAAAATGGTGTGTGCTTCATGCTATAAGTAGCATGTTCTGCATGCTGCAATATTAAGTGTGTATATAAAACACCACCAAATGAGTGTACATATGGCGACGGCCTAGCACACTCTATTTGGTGTGCGTTGCACACTTCAGTGTATTAGTAAATATCGCTGGAAATTTAGCAAGTACACACTCATCATCTACAATTCGACATGCCGACCATCAGCAGAAGTAAGCTAAAATTGTCACATTTATAATTTGTTGTCTTTTAAAAAGGTATGCTTTACTTGAATGAGTAATGATCATCACTCAGAAAAGCAAAGAGTAACACTGCTTATATTAACTTAATAGCTGAACATATTTGCACAACTAATTCAGTTCCATTGATACACTGGTTATGTCGCATCCATTGCATGCAGAGTCCACCCATTCCAATCCTGTGTGCTGAGTTCTATCCTTGATGTTCAGTATTTCACTTTCTTGACCTATTTAGCTATGATCTTCGGAGCTCCAAGGTCAAGTGGTACGCCTGTTTCATCCACATTGTAAATATAATTAGGCAAGTTTGAAGTGTTATGTTTTGTTAAGCGCATTATTTAGCAAACCAAAATACTCATTTACTGTCTTATTGATTATAACGTTAGCAGAACATCATTTTTCCTTAGCAGTAGCCTTCCTGTGAATCACCTGAACCAGCCATCTGTATTTGTCAACACTTATACTCCTGCATCACGAACTATGTCTAGGAAACTAACTTTTATCTGCTTTTGAGTCTTTCCATATCGAGTTTTTGCTAACATCGACCAAAAAGCTCGTCAATAATTTCTGTTTCATCAATTTGTGAGTGGTATGATATTGATCCTGGCTTGGAGCCGTACAACACTTTTCCAGAAACCCTGTCAATCAAAATTTGCCTGGCAAGCCTTATGTTCACTATGCAAGACAGGTATTCCACTTTACACTAGCATTAGTGCAGCCTGCATTGACTTTTCTGACCACTGCTTCCTTCTCTTCTGGTGGTTAAGCATCACTAGCTTTGGCAGAGCCAATCGTTAATGTGGACTACCTCTAGTAGCTGCTCTATAATGGTCATGTAAACATGTGATAGCTATGGTATGGAACAGGATTAGGTAGTAGCTGCTCTATACTGGATCATGTATTTTCAATTATTGAGCACTCCAGAGCTATGTGATGGCATTCCAAAGCTACGTAACAGCATTCAGAGCTATATAATAGCATTCCAGGGCTACTTGATGGCATTCCAGGGCTACTCTGTGGCATTCCAGGGCTACTTGATGGCATTCCAGGGCTACTTGATGGCATTACAGAGCTCCAAGACAGCATTCTGGAACTATTTCATGGCATTCCTGAGCTATGTGATGTCATTCAGGATCTACTCGATGGCATTCCCATGATTTTCTCCATATAGATATCTGAGCACCATTCAGAAAGACTAGTTCCTAATTCTGTTACAGTTGTGTGAGTGAGAGAGAGGATGGTGGTGAGAGTGCGAGCATGAATAGATGTTGTGAAATTGCTTTTTTTAACAGATTGACCACTAACTTCATTCATGTATTTCCATATTAGCTAGATTTTTATCAACTTCTCAAACTGTTCAGAATGCAAATACAGTAGGAAGTCAGTTATCCGAATGTCAGTTATCCGCACACGTCGGTCAACCGAACGCTAAATGAAGCCACACCTACCACCCATTTAATTTAAAAAAATTAAATTTAAAAAAAAAATTTTTTTTAAACCTTCCTTCAAAAGTGTGCACTCGTGCTAATGCACATAAACGTAGGCTGCTAGCTGTTGATGCCCAAATCATTTCGGGAGGAAGAGGAGGTGGAAACACCAGAAATTGACACTCTTAATAACTTGGCCATTCCACCAGAAGAGAGAATCGGTTGGCCTTTGGCTGATGACAACGATGCAGGCTACCATGAACTGACAGAAGAGGAGATTGTGGCACTTGCTACAGAAGGTGACAAAAGTGATAGAGAAGAGGAAGAGGAAGAGGAGAGTCTTCCAGCTGTGTCCCATTCCCAAGCTTGCACTGCACTAGAGACAGTTCTAGCATATGTCCAGGAGCAGCCTGGAATCCCACTGAGCATAACTGTAGTGCTAAATAATCTCCTAATTGAAACTGCAAAAAAAAGATTTGTAAATAAGAAACAAACAAAAGTTACAGATTACTTTACTCAAGCTGCAGACTAGATATTCTAAATGTTAGATTACATACAATATGCATCCACTTTTATTGATTATGTGTAGTAAAATGTCATAATATCCCGTATCGCTAAATTTATTTTGTGTGACCAGTTATCCGAACATTTCAGTTATCCGAACACCCTCGGTCCCAAGGTGTTCGGATAACTGACTTCCTACTGTACAGTGAGCTGCAGTTTCACTATACGAATCACCACAATTAAGGTTAGCCAACAAAAGCTACATAGTGTTACATTGTGTGACATCTTAACAAGACTTAAGTAAGAGCACCTCCTTTCTCAACAACGAAGGAATTCAGAGTGATTCCATTTAGGCATAAACATTTGAGAAGCTTTCCTCAGATCTGTCTACACTGCATATAAACTATGTGCAGCCTGACAGTGAGAGAGTTAGGGCTGTCTACATTGCTATCAATGAACTCTCAGTTGACATAATAACATGACAATAACCTTCTCAATAAATTGTACTCTATCAACAATTGGACTCAATGCTCTAGACTTATCAGGAATAATGAGACACTAACCCTCACGTGAGCTTGCCATACACTCATAGCTAGCTACAAACCACACCAGGGCACATGCGTCTAGCACGTGAACTGGACGAGAGGGGGAAAAAGATAAGTTGATAAGTTAATAAGTTAATAATAGAAGTTAATAATAGATAATAAAATAAAATAAAAATAATAAAAATACAAAAAATAAAAAGATTAATAATAATAACAACCAAAAAAAATTAAAAGAAATTAAAAAAATAAGCAAGAAAAGTATATCAAATTAAAACCGAATTAAACCAAATTAAACAAATAATAAATAAATATTTATTCGTTTATTTGTATAAAACAATAAATAAAAAGAAACAATAAATAAATAAATAAGCAAGTAAGCAAACAAACAAATAAAATAAATATATATAAAAACAAATAAAAACAGACAGACAGACAGACAGATAGATAGAGAGATAGATTGATAGATGCACAAATAAAAAAATATATATAGATAAATAAAAACTGAAAAAATAAAAAATAAAAATAAAAATACAAGAATAATAAACAAAAAGACATGCCTGATGTTAAAATATCAACTAAGAATGATAAATAACTGAACACAGAAAAATTATGGTGATCATGGCTTCAAGTTCTTGAGAAACTTGGTGCATCCTGACGATGAGAGAGTTAAGGTTATCCACATTGCATATAAACTTTATGCACCCTGACAATGAGAGAGTTAGAGCTATCTACACTGCATATAAACTTTATGCACCCTGACAATGAGAGAGTTTACACTGCATAAAACTTTATGCAACCAGACAAGGAGAGAGTTCTATTAACACTGCATATAAACTTTATGCACCCTGACAATGAGAGAGTTAGAGCTATCTACGCTGCATATAAACTTTATGCACCCTGACAATGAGAGGACCTCTACACTGTGTATAAACTTTGTGCAACTGGACAAAGAGAGAGTTAGGGCTATTTACACTGCATATAAACTTTGCGCAACCAGACAAGGAGAGAGTTAGGGCTATTTATACCGCATATAAACAAACTGACAAAGAGAGAGTTAGGGCTATCAACACTGCATATAAATTTGGTGCAACTGAACAAGGAGAGAGTTAGGGCTATCTACATTGCATATAAACTTTTGCAACTGGACTAGGAGAGAGTTAGGGATCTATACTGCATATAAACTTTGTGCAGCCTGACAGTGAGAGAGGTAGGGCTGTCTACATTGCTCTCAATGAACTCTCAGTTGACATAATATCATGACAATAACCTTTTCAATAATTAATTTGAAATTGTACTCTTATCAACATTTGGACTCAATACTCTAGCCTTCATCCATAATAATGAGACGCTATGACTCGCGTGAGATTGTTATATACTCATAGCCAGCTCTTCACACATGCTACAAACCACACCCTCACACATGCGTCCAGTACGTGTACCGGATGAGAAAAAAATAAAATAAACTTAATAATAGCCAATTAAAAATAATAATAAAAATACCCCCCCTCAATTTTTTTTAAATAATAATAAAACTAAATATAATAATAATAATAATTAAAAATTTTAAAAAATAATAATAATAATATAATTAATTTTTTTAAATAATAATAATAATAATAATAATAGTGTCAAAAACAACAATTAAAACAAATAAACAAATAAGTAATGCCTGGCTTAATGCCCTGCCAATCTCCTCACTGGGTCTCCGAATGAGCGATGATGTAGTTCGAATAGCAGTTGGGCTACGTCTTGGAGCACCCCTGTGCCAGCCACACTCTTGTAGTTACTGTGGATCGGATGTCAACCAGTTTGGTACACATGGGTTGAGCTGTAGGCACAGTCAGGGAAGGCTTTCTCGCCATGGTGCTTTAAATGACATCATCCACCGGTCATTAACTGCTGCAAATGTCCCTTCCCGGCTGGAGCCCTCAGGTCTGCTTCGGTCCGATGGAAAGAGACCTGATGGCATGTCCATCATTCCATGGTCAAGTGGTAGACTCTTGGTATGGGATGCAACCTGCAGTGACACCTTTGCCCCATCCAACCTTTTGGCTGCAGTCACTGAGGCTGGTGCAGTGGCAGCCCAGGCGGAGATTTTGAAGGGTGATAAGTACGCCCACCTGGACTCGGCATACAAGTTTGTACCTGTGGCGGTAGAGACGTGTGGATCCTTTGGGCCTCAAGCAAAGGCATTCTTCAGGGAGTTGGGACGCCGCCTGAGGTCAGTGACTTATGAAGAGGACTCCCATCAACATCTTCTTCAACGGATTTCTGTGGCTGTGCAGCGTGGGAATGCAGCCTCAGTAATGGGATCTTTGCCATCAGGGTTGGGGACGAGCCATTTCCCTAGTCATCGCATGAACTTTTTAACTTGAGGTATGGCATGTTGTTCTCCGTCATATGTAATTTTAATTGAAAAAATATATATATTACCATTAAAAAAAAAAAATAATAAAAAAATTAAAAAAACCATAGTTAAAAAAAAAAAAAAGGAAAAAAAAAAGAAAGAAAAAAAAGAAAGTAAATAAGTAAATAAGTAAATTAAAATTAAATTAAAAAAATTAATAAAAAATAAATATTTAATCGTTTATTTGTATATTAATTTTATTAAAGAAACAATAAATAAAAAGAAACAATAAATAAATAAGCAAGTAAGTGCAAGCAAACAAATAAAATAAACATAATAAACAAATAAACACACAAACAGAGAGACAAATAGAGAGATAGATGTCACAAATAAATAAATAATGGTTTAAATAAATATATAGATAAACGAAGAAAAAAATTAAAAATTAAATTAAATAAATTTTAAAAAAGTAATAAAAAATATAATAAATAAAAAGACATGGCTGATATTAAAATATCAACAAAGAATGATAAATAAATGAACACAGAAAAATTATGGTGTGTGTAGCTTCAAGTTATTGAGAAACTTTATGCAACCTGACAATGAGAGAGTTAGGGCTAAATATCATCTACACTGCATATAAACTTTATGCAACCAGACAGTGAGAGAGTTAGGGCTATCTACACTGCATATAAACTTTGTGCAGCCTAACAGTGAGAGATCAGAGTACTCTGGCAATGATGTAGTGACCAGGGTCAGAGTACTCTGGCAATGTTAGCAGTAGTGACCAGGGTCAGAGTACTCTGGCAATGATAGCAGTAGTGACCAGGGTCAGAGTACTCTGGCAATGATAGCAATAGTGACCAGGGTCAAAGTACTCTGGCAATGATAGCAGTAGTGACCAGGGTCAGAGTACTCTGGCAATGATAGCAGTAGTGACCAGGGTCAGAGTACTCTGGCAATGATAGCAGTAGTGACCAGGGTCAGAGTACTCTGGCAATGATAGCAGTAGTGACCAGGGTCAGAGTACTCTGGCAATATAGCAGTAGTGACCAGGTCAGAGTACTCTGGCAATGATAGCAATAGTGACCAGGGTCAGAGTACTCTGGCAATGGTAGCAGTAGTGACCAGGGTCAGAGTACTCTGGCAATGATAGCAGTAGTGACCAGGGTCAGAGTACTCTGGCAATGATAGCAGTAGTGACCAGGGTCAGAGTACTCTGGCAATGATAGCAGTAGTGACCAGGGTCAGAGTACTCTGGCAATGATAGCAGTAGTGACCAGGTCAGAGTACTCTGGCAATGATAGCAATAGTGACCAGGGTCAGAGTACTCTGGCAATGATAGCAGTAGTGACCAGGGTCAGAGTACTCTGGCAATGACAGCAGTAGTGACCAGGGTCAGAGTACTCTGGCAATGATAGCAGTAGTGACCAGGGTCAGAGTACTCTGGCAATGATAGCAGTAGCGACCAGGGTTAGAGTACTGAGGAAGCCAATGCTCTAGTGGCTGTTGGAATTCCAATTAAGGTCCCTGCCTATGGGAACATAGTTGTACCGTATTAGCCGGAGTATAAGTCGCAGTAGTAGCTCCAAATCTTCTTCTCCAATTGAGGGGTGCGACTTATAATCCGAACATGCCGCTTTTCCTTAAACAACTGGGCGGGGTCTCTAGTGGTACGTGTGTCGGTTAAGCTCAAAGTAGTTGGGTATGCAGAGAAGTTCAGAAACAGAGCAGCGGAAAGAGAGTATAGAGTCAGTGAAAAATCGGTCAGGGACTGGAGAAAGAAGAAGAGTGTTTTGACAACGCTGCCGAGATGCGCTAAAGGAAGGAAGGAGTGGTATTCGCTATTGTCATTGCGCATGCAACCTATACTCCAACTATTATAGATTTTCAAAATGATGGCCAACTTTGGGGGGTGCGACTTATATTCCGGTGCGACTTATACTCCGGCAAATACGGTAATTTTATGATTCACTTTCAACATAACAGTGAAGCCTTTGATGAGGGCCAGTGAATGGTGAGACTGATCAGTGTCTTGGTTGGCTATTTTCCAGTGAGGCACTGCATTAGAGCAGCCTAAGACCGGTCAAGGAAGGGTATTTCCAATTACAGATCACCTTGGCACAGATTGTGTGGCTAACATGATGCTGTCAATGCCTGTCTCCAAACCTGCCAAGATGTCTTGCCATTGCATGCAAGCAATCTTAAGCACTTGGTTCAAGTCAGGCACTTTTGATGTATTGGAGAAGTTGATGTCCATGTACCAATTTTAGCTTGCCTCCAATGCATCAGTTTGGCCGTAGTCATGACTACACTTGGACACAGACACTAGTCACACATGTCTTGCTGCAGTAATCTCTCAGAAGGTCACCTTTCCCAGTCGCTGATCTTTGAACTCTGGACCTTCATGTACTTGAGTGGACAGGACCGAGGGACACAACACTTCACTCTGTTAACTCATCAGTGAGTGTTCTTGACTCTGCAGTGCTGTGCATGGCAGGGAGCCCAGCTAGCGAGGCTCAGCACTAACAGGAGGCAGTGCTGAGCATGGCAGGGATTTCAGCCGGCCAGGCTCACCTGCAGTAGTGGATTGCCTGAAACAACTCAGTAGTTTTGGGTACGCTTTTATTTTTAGAAATCAAGTTCAAATTCAGGAATAGTACAGCATAGCTGACCCTTGACCTCCCTTAGAGTACCTGGTATAGTAAAGTGTTCTCCCACTATTATAGTGTGGGGAATAATTAGAGTATCTTGTGGTCTGTGCAGGTACATGCATTCATGATGTGCTCTGCATCATTTCATTTTTCATGCAGCCGCAGAGCAGCAAAGATTACAAAAATAGGAAGGCGATTAAAGCTCTAATCCAATGTACTCACTTTCTAGCTCATCAGCACATCGCACATACTACTAACTTTGACAAACGAGTTGAATTGGTAGCGAGTTGTGGTGGAGAGACTCTTCAAACCTTTCTTGACAGAGCTGGAAGAAATGCAACACATCAAAAATGCCTGTAGTAGACAGGGTTTCATCCAGAAGTTCTTGCAAGAGGGGGCATAATGGTCTGTTAAAAAATTTAGGGGGGCAACATGCAGTGTAAGCATGTGAAGTGTGGCCGTAGCTAGTGGGGTCACCCCCAGGAAATTTTGAAAAAATTGATTCTCTGAGAGGCATTCTGGTGCATTCTCAGCCCAATATTCAATGTTTTAGTCATCATAAGTACTGCATAGTTAAGTGTAATGATGGATAGATTCCTCTTCACCAAAATCCCATAATCAGCATGATTTTGCAGCTGTAATGTCTCAGAAAGTCTATTTTCAGAGTCTGTGATGTATTGTGCTTACTCAGTCCAACGAGGATTATTACATTTTCCGATTGATCTGACAAATGACGGGCCATTTAGACTGGTGGTTTTATAGGTCATTGAAAGTGCATGGTCTGACGTGTGGCAGTTGCCATAGCAACCATACCCAACAGTGGCTGGACTATATAGAGGAGTTCACCTTGTATAATATTCCCAATGGTATAGTAGAACTGAAGTACACTGCTTCCACATTGCTAATTAGCATTCTGTAACATTACACTAATACCACAAGGATAGACTGTCATAAATGACAGGTCAATTAACTGAATGGCCTGTTATCAGGTGGTTTTTACCACAAATGTACTTTTTGATGTAGTCAATTACATGTGTGGTCCCATTATGACCAAGTAAAATGACATCATCTAGTTAAGCTCTAAAAATAGACTTCATAGGCTTATTTAACCCCTTCACCTTTGGATTTACACGGTATTAAAAAAATCATGACCATCATGGTATACAAACATGGTATACAAAATAATAAATACCAGGTCAGGGGTGCACTAAAGTCCCTAGCAACCAAGGTTGATGGGATAGCATTGATGTTGATAAACAGTGTGGTCGGCAATTGGTTGCTAAGCAATCGACCACAAGCTATGAATATGGTTATCTAATGAATCTCTGGAGGCATGCCAGTTTCTGTCACTGAAGGAGAGAGAGCAGCTGTTGTAGACACCAGCACAGGCTGTCCAGTATCCATCATGTTGTCTGTATGTACATGTACATACAATTAAAACTTATTGCATGGATGCATGCACAAGCTATCCCGCCTGCTACACAAGTTTAAAAAAAAAGCCACACTAAGTTACTAGAAAGCTAAATCTTTATCTATAGCTAGCTAGAATCCATGACAAACCTGAGTATCCTTCTTTATGATATCACTTCCTTCTTGATCATCGGAGAGAAAAACATCGTGATCAGCTGTAGCGCTACAATCAGCTGGCCAGCAAGCAGATGCAACCTCAGTAGCAAAGAATTCAACTGCTGCACAGCTAAATTTTCTCTCTCCGAGGTATGCATGGATGCCATCCCCTTCTTCATCGCTGGAAGAATCCTCATAGATGTCAAAATCGTCGTCTTGAACAAGAGGAAGGACCTTTTCAAGAGACAGTCGTTCAGCCCATCGTGCGATTGCAAACGTTTAAATAAGTTTTTACCCTAGTTACCGGGCACATACAATTACGTTATTTATAATAAATAGAGTTTAAATCATGCTATTTTATGATATAAAAGATACGGTTTGTTCTTTTACTATTGCGACGCTAGATCGCTCTGCGCCAAAAGTCGCTTGTGACGGTTGGAGGGTTAAAGACCCAGGTGGAGGCAGCCTAAGCTATAATCTCCACTTCTAGATATCACAAGTGAAATGGATATTCCCTCCTCAAGCTCTCGAAAGTCAACTGACATCAAGAGCAGTAGTAGTGAAGATGAAAATGAGATCAGTCAATCTGATACTGAGTGCTTGGAGCAAAGTCCAGCAAAGAGACATTGTTCAAGTTCAACTGTTTGCATGAGAAGCTCCAGAGCAAGTACCGACTACCTACAAGCAAACGAAAGTACAACAAGAAGTGGGAAGAGAGCTTCACTTGGCTAACATATGATGATGACAATTTGCAAGGAGCCATCTGTAAGGTTTGCAGAAAAAGGGGAATATCTCTTCGCAGGAGAAACCTGGATTTCTAGGCCTTTCAATAACTGGAAGAGGGCAATTGAGAAGATGAAATGCACGAAGAGTGTGGGAGCAGACACTCTCACCATCCTCCTCTATGGCAAAGCAGTGAAATATGACACACAATGTGTATATCTTGGTATTACTGCTTATCACAGCCTCCCTGACTCGACTCACTTCAAGAAAGTGGCCAGCAAGGCCTCATCTAGCCTGAACTTGCTGAATAAACTCACTGGAACATACTGGGGGTGGGTAGGTGGGGGGGGGGGGGGGGGGGGGGGAGGGAGGGGGGCAGGTTCTCCACAGCTAGATATGCAAGTCCAGTTTGGCACCACAGCATCCAGACTAGAGCAGTCGATGTCATCATCAATGAGGCGGCCCTCTGTGTCATCTAAGTGACACCTCCGCCCACACCAGTGTCCATGCTCCCTGGCATCACTCCCTCCCTAATGGGTGTGACCACCTCTGCTTGAACTTTCTCATTCCCAGTGCTGCAGAGAATTCTGCCCCACACCATTTGAGCAGTTTCTGCTCTACAATCCATGCTGAGAAGCTACATATGGAAAATCCACTTGTACACCGAACTAGCAGGTGGTACTGTGGGGTAAATAATGGATGGGTGGCACTTGTCGCAAGGCTCCACCAGTCCAGTACCTGTTTCATCAAAAAACTAGTCCTGGCCAACATCTTATTCGTAAGTTACTGGTCATCCCAAATCAACTGCGATCTGGATAGGCAAAAACAGCATCCTACTTATGCAGAGTCAGTGTGAGTGATAGAGACACATAGCTACCAATGAGGGAAACTACCACATCATCGTTCACTGCCCTGTCCTGAAGTCACCTCATGGCAACAATGGCCTGGTTGTTCTTGATGACCTGCAACTGGTTAGAAGAGATTGATATGCTTCTAATATCATCAGTTTTCTTATTACAGAACATTCTATGGCAATAGTATTGGTCTGATAAGTGGGCATACATTGTATTAGGGGGTATGGCTTGTGTTCAGCAGCTAATTAGGGAAAGATGGCATCATGGATGCGATGCATGCTGGACAGAGGTTAAGGTCCAATTTCTACTGAGATGTGGAGCAGGAACTGGAAGTTTGTGAAGGTGTTTAATGGCACTCTTCCTTCTGATGCTTTCCAGCTTGTCAGTGAGTGTCACTGAGAGTATCTCTTTGTTTCCATCAATCATCTTCCATCCATGCTATTCATAAGATGAGATCTGAGCAAGGGGGGACTAAAACATTTTTGTAGTAAAGTGTTTAAAAACTTGTGGTTACCCATTTAAAGCTCCAGAGATTTTGTAAACTTCATGGCATGGACTTGATATATAGCTCAAAATATAGGTCTCTCTGTGTGCTCTCTTTTGATACTAAAATATTTTTCATAGGTATATCTATAGCCAAGTTACTGGAGCTACAAGTGGAGGGAACCTCGAAAACCTGAATGCCTGAATTTGCTGCAATGCCTGATTTTGCCACATAAATATCTCAAGATTGCCAAGTGCTAGAGAGTTGAAATTAGAAACAGTGTCTAGAGGAAGCCATACTCTATGCAATGAGCGTTTTGATTAGGCGTTAAAACGTAAGTACGTGGTCAAGCGCCAGGTTGTAAAATGAATTTCGTTAAAATTCCATAAAATTCCCTCCAATTAATTTCCCACCCACATCAAATATATCATGAGAGATAAAACATATTTCCCACTGAGAAGTGGGTGTGATTATATATATATTTAAATGTGTCCCCATGCTCCACTCCGCATGGAGCATATATGTAGGTCACTACTAACAGGCACTACCAGTTTTAAGAGAAGCACAGCTATAATATGCATACAAACAATGTCAGATAGATTGTGGCTCTTGAATTAGCATAACTCACTGGGCAAGTATTAGAAGTGATTGATGTCTTACCATTCATATACAGAGGAAGTTTGATGAGATCAATAATTTCGTAATAATCCGTAAAACTCATTTTCCACCCACGCGCTTGACCGCATACTTAAGTTTTAGCGCGTAATGAAAACACTCATTAAATAGAGTAGGGCTTCCTATAGCCACTGGTCCAAATTTCAACTCTTTAGCCCTTTGCAATCTGGAGATATTTATGTGGACATTCAGGTTTTGAGGTCCCTCCACTTTAGGTCTAGTACCTTGCTATAGTTATACCTATGAAGTTATACCTATGAAAAATATTTTAGTATCAAAAGAGAGCACACAGAGAGACCTATCTTTTAAGCTATATATCAATTCCATACCATGACGTTTGCAGAATCTATGGAGCTCTAAAGTGGTAACCATAAGTTTTAAAAAAATTTAAAAAAATGCCATTGTCCCCCTCCCCCCCTTAACTGGTTTCTCAGTTTATCGGTCACATTACCTCAAGCCCACTACTGCTGCACATTGTAGTTTACTAAGTTGACAGACTTTGCAGCTATTAGCTAATATTCAAGTCATTAGCAGTATATCACACAACAGTTGTCTGTTGTATGCTGCATCTACAAGTCTTATCTGCTTCTTTTCAGGACCTTGCCCAACCTTCCTTCTCTGTGTATCTTCCATTTAGGCAGACCTGCAAGTTAAAGCAACTGCCACTACACTCCTTTCCTGAACACAACCATGTGAATTCTACATGTAATAACTGCTTCAAATGTCTAGAAATTTCACTTATCCTACCACCCATAGAGTTTGGATATGCAGGGTCTACTCTACATCACACAGCTGAACGTTTTGTTCAATGCTCTGAAACATGCAACACTCCAGCATACTAATAGATAGTGATAGCTAGGTATTGGAGCAGTAGCCATAAAAGAAGCTAAGAAGCTATAACTAACTGGCTAGCTACAGTGGGTACAATGAGAGTACCAGGCAACATTAACCGAACTTTGTCTGTAGGGCATACTTTGGAAAAGGGTCTACACATGTATAGGTCCATGTGCTACCATTTACCAGCTAACATGTTATTTCATGCTTACCAAGGCGACGAATCATTATTGCATCATTAGGACAACCAATTTTCCTCAGAGCTTCAGCCAATGCCTCAAAAGTTGCATTTTCAGCTTCTCTTCGTTGCCAATCTTCCAACAACCTTGTTATTTTTTGTGTTGGGTTGGGTTCATCCTCATACCTATTGGGATCAATATCCCAAAAATGAGCAAGTGCTTTCCAATCTGAAATCCAGCCAGCAATATCATAATAATGTTTCCTCTCAATACGACGGTCGGGTGGTTGAAGTTGTCCTGCACATCACACAAAACCAAAAGAAAAGAATAAAACATGAAGAGCCACAAGGAGAAGTGAGAGCAGAAGTTTTGGTAATTATAATGTGTTAATATATAATAGGCCAGCCATTTTCACATGTGAAGAAATAGGAGTAAATTCTTAATGCATTTTAATGTAACCGCATTAGGTAAAGGGTCACATGCTTTTATTCTTTATTGTATTTCCCCCTCATGATGAATCGGACACGGAGCATTGGACCGGTAGAGGCACATACATTAAGATGCTCTTTAATGCAGGTTTTCACACAGTCCTGTGAATGTACTCATTGCACTCATGCTAATATGGTTCATCAGTTTCTCTAGTGTAAGAATTAAAGGAGTTATTTGATGCCTCAAGTTAAACTTAGATATTATCAGATGAATTATTGGAGAAGAGCAATGCAATTGAAGTAGTTATGATTGGTGATTAAAGTTAACACAACTATTACTACAGTTTTATGTCACTACAAAAATGACTGGGAAGTCTTTATGGCTGTACACTGCACACAACAGCTTAAAAAAGTCATTTCCCCCTTACAATCTAGCAAGACAAACTGTCAAATGGTCTGGGGTCAAGTTATATCTGCACCAAAGCAACAGCTGCATATGCAGATATTCTCTGTCAAGACAGTCATCAAAGTTCATCTATACCACTGAGCCACTGTGCTCTCTTTGTGCACCAAACAATCCTGAAAGGTCTTAAGGATTTAACAAAAAGTCTGGTAACTTTTTGGATGACTTTTTTGGATGTTTTTTTTGACATTATTTTTTTGACATTATTTTTTTGTCAAGGGCACATAGTCCATTCCCAAGCAAGGGATTATATTTTCAAAACATAGATATCTCTGTGTACTGTCAAAACAATTAGGTTGATTAAGGATTGCGTGGATTAGCTTTGAAGTAGTGGAGAGAGAAACCATAAACTCTGGTGGTTAAACCTCACAAAAAATTTGTTGAGATCCGTAATGAATATCATTGTTAGGCATCCTTAGGAATCTCGCTGTGAAGCGATGGACTCAATCTCATTGAATAAGCATTGGTTATGTGTATTACCTTCACTGTCGAGGTATTCACAAAATATTGAGTCAAGAATTTTTCATGACCACACCTTTAATAACTATATAGTTTTAATAGTTTTATGAAGAGCTCCTTGCTGCTCATTTGCAGACCACTTCTGCCTACCCCTTTTTCGAGTATTCAAGTAGTACAGATAACTCCTCCTCCGTGACCAATGCCTTCCCCCAATGCACCGAACAATTGTTTATTGTGAAGGATGCCAACAGCAATCCTGTCGCAAAAATTGATCTAATCTTTGGTTAACCCTCTCACTGGCATAAGCGGCATATGACACAAGGACAAATGGTCGCTGCTAATGAAGTCATAAAATTCAACTGTTCACGTAGAAAATCTAAAAAAATACCCGAGCATGCTCAGAGCATTGACTTATCATTGTTTGAAGAATAAGCAATGCACAACTTCAGTTACTATGGTAAGCATGGTATCAAATTTCACTTCCGGTTTCTTGAAAAGAAATGGCTTCATCCTGAAATGTAGTATACTAGACATATTATGTGCAATGGCTCTACTAATTAAATTATAGGGCATATTATTTAGGTCCAAATCAAGCATTGCGTTCCTTTATGTTTTCTTCTGTTGACCGGTTATGATGGAACGGAACATACGGACAGAGTACACAGTAGCTATCTGCTTACTCTAACATCCAGGTGGTGCTAAACATCCACTGTGCTAGACAACCAGAGCACACAGTAGCTATCTGCTTACTCTAACATCCAGGTGGTGCTAAACATCCACTGTGCTAGACAACCAGAGCACACAGTAGCTATCTGCTTACTCTAACATCCAGGTGGAGCTAAACATCCATTGTTAGACAACCAGAGCAAGTCTGCTATCCGAAGATGAAACCTATATGTCCCTAGTAACTCTTCCATCTGTAGATGAACCCAGGGATTTCCAGGGTTCATCTGCGGATGACGGAGTTACAGTACTGTGGACATCAACGGTTATCTGCAGATGGCAGAGTTACCAGGGACATCCAGGGTTCATATGAAGATGGCAGAATTACAAGGGTGCATCTACGGATGGCAGAGTTACTAGGGATATCCAGGGTTCATCTACGGATGGCAGAGTTACTAGGGATATCCAGGGTTCATCTACGGATGGCAGAGTTACTAGGGATTTCCAGGGTTCATCTACGGATGGCAAGTTTCTATCCTTATATTCCTTGAGGCAAGGTATAATTTACTAATTCTATTCGTTATAACTTGCTAATTTTATTCATTGAGGCTTTCATTGAGGCTAAGTGTAATTTGTTAGGGAAGAAACTAATTCTATTACTTCTGGAACGATGTGGAAAGAACCACAGGAAAAAAAAATTCCAAAGGTATTTCAACGTCTCAATTTAACTGGCCACTCCCTCTCTCTCCCAACACGACCTGCACAGCACTAGGTAGAGAGAGAGACACAGCTCACCATGAAACATACAGTCACATTAGGTCTGGGAGGTGAGTTGGCTGAGCATAGCTCACCATGAAACATACAGTCACATTAGGTCTGGGAGGTGAGTTGGCTGAGCATAGCTCACCATGAAACACACAGTCACATTAGGTCTGGGAGGTGAGTTGGCTGGACACAGCTCACCATGAAACACACAGTCACATTAGGTCTGGGAGGTGAGTTGGCTGGACACAGCTCACCATGAAACACACAGTCACATTAGGTCTGGGAGGTGAGTTGGCTGAGCATAGCTCACCATGAAACACACAGTCACATTAGGTCTGGGAGGTGAGTTGGCTGGACACAGCTCACCATGAAACATACAGTCACATTAGGTCTGGGAGGTGAGTTGGCTGGACACAGCTCACCATGAAACATACAGTCACATTAGGTCTGGGAGGTGAGTTGGCTGAGCATAGCTCACCATGAAACACACAGTCACATTAGGTCTGGGAGGTGAGTTGGCTGAGCATAGCTCACCATGAAACACACAGTCACATTAGGTCTGGGAGGTGAGTTGGCTGAGCATAACTCACCATGAAACATACAGTCACATTAGGTCTGGGAGGTGAGTTGGCTGAGCATAGCTCACCATGAAACACACAGTCACATTAGGTCTGGGAGGTGAGTTGGCTGAGCATAGCTCACCATGAAACATACAGTCACATTAGGTCTGGGAGGTGAGTTGGCTGAGCATAGCTCACCTTGAAACATACAGTCACATTAGGTCTGGGAGGTGACATAGCTCACCATGAAACATACAGTCACATTAGGTCTGGGAGGTGAGTTGGCTGAGCATAGCTCACCATGAAACACACAGTCACATTAGGTCTGGGAGGTGAGTTGGCTGGACACAGCTCACCATGAAACACACAGTCACATTAGGTCTGGGAGGTGAGTTGGCTGGACACAGCTCACCATGAAACACACAGTCACATTAGGTCTGGGAGGTGAGTTGGCTGAGCATAGCTCACCATGAAACACACAGTCACATTAGGTCTGGGAGGTGAGTTGGCTGGACACAGCTCACCATGAAACATACAGTCACATTAGGTCTGGGAGGTGAGTTGGCTGGACACAGCTCACCATGAAACATACAGTCACATTAGGTCTGGGAGGTGAGTTGGCTGAGCATAGCTCACCATGAAACACACAGTCACATTAGGTCTGGGAGGTGAGTTGGCTGAGCATAGCTCACCATGAAACATACAGTCACATTAGGTCTGGGAGGTGAGTTGGCTGAGCATAGCTCACCATGAAAAATACAGTCACATTAGGTCTGGGAGGTGAGTTGGCTGAGCATAGCTCACCATGAAACATACAGTCACATTAGGTCTGGGAGGTGAGTTGGCTGGACACAGCTCACCATGAAACACACAGTCACATTAGGTCTGGGAGGTGAGTTGGCTGGACACAGCTCACCATGAAACACACAGCACATTAGGTCTGGGAGGTGAGTTGGCTGGACACAGCTCACCATGAAACACACAGTCACATTAGGTCTGGGAGGTGAGTTGGCTGGACACAGCTCACCATGAAACACACAGTCACATTAGGTCTGGGAGGTGAGTTGGCTGGACACAGCTCACCATGAAACACACAGTCACATTAGGTCTGGGAGGTGAGTTGGCTGAGCATAGCTCACCATGAAACACACAGTCACATTAGGTCTGGGAGGTGAGTTGGCTGGACACAGCTCACCATGAAACATACAGTCACATTAGGTCTGGGAGGTGAGTTGGCTGGACACAGCTCACCATGAAACATACAGTCACATTAGGTCTGGGAGGTGAGTTGGCTGAGCATAGCTCACCATGAAACACACAGTCACATTAGGTCTGGGAGGTGAGTTGGCTGGACACAGCTCACAATGAAACATACAGTCACATTAGTTCTGGGAGGTGAGTTGGCTGAGCACAGCTCACCATGAAACACACAGTCACATTAGGCCTGGGAGGTGAGTTGGCTGGACACAGCTCACCATGAAACACACAGTCACATTAGTTCTGGGAGGTGAGTTGGCTGGACACAGCTCACCTTGAAACATACAGTCACATTAGGTCTGGGAGGTGAGTTGGCTGAGCACAGCTCACCATGAAACACACAGTCACATTAGGCCTGGGAGGTGAGTTGGCTGGACACAGCTCACCATGAAACACACAGTCACATTAGTTCTGGGAGGTGAGTTGGCTGGACACAGCTCACCATGAAACATACAGTCACATTAGGTCTGGGAGGTGAGTTGGCTGAGCATAGCTCACCATGAAACACACAGTCACATTAGTTCTGGGAGGTGAGTTGGCTGGACACAGCTCACCTTGAAACATACAGTCACATTAGGTCTGGGAGGTGAGTTGGCTGAGCATAGCTCACCATGAAACATACAGTCACATTAGGTCTGGGAGGTGAGTTGGCTGGACACAGCTCACCTTGAAACATACAGTCACATTAGGTCTGGGAGGTGAGTTGGCTGGACACAGCTCACCATGAAACACACAGTCACATTAGGTCTGGGAGGTGAGTTGGCTGGACACAGCTCACCATGAAACACACAGTCACATTAGGTCTGGGAGGTGAGTTGGCTCAGCATAGCTCACCATGAAACACACAGTCACATTAGGTCTGGGAGGTGAGTTGGCTGGACACAGCTCACCATGAAACATACAGTCACATTAGGTCTGGGAGGTGAGTTGGCTGGACACAGCTCACCATGAAACACACAGTCACATTAGGTCTGGGAGGTGAGTTGGCTGGACACAGCTCACCATGAAACACACAGTCACATTAGGTCTGGGAGGTGAGTTGGCTGAGCATAGCTCACCATGAAACACACAGTCACATTAGGTCTGGGAGGTGAGTTGGCTGGACACAGCTCACCATGAAACATACAGTCACATTAGGTCTGGGAGGTGAGTTGGCTGGACACAGCTCACCATGAAACACACAGTCACATTAGGTCTGGGAGGTGAGTTGGCTGGACACAGCTCACCTTGAAACATACAGTCACATTAGGTCTGGGAGGTGAGTTGGCTGAGCATAGCTCACCATGAAACACACAGTCACATTAGGTCTGGGAGGTGAGTTGGCTGGACACAGCTCACCATGAAACATACAGTCACATTAGGTCTGGGAGGTGAGTTGGCTGGACACAGCTCACCATGAAACACACAGTCACATTAGGTCTGGGAGGTGAGTTGGCTGGACACAGCTCACCTTGAAACATACAGTCACATTAGGTCTGGGAGGTGAGTTGGCTGAGCATAGCTCACCATGAAACACACAGTCACATTAGGTCTGGGAGGTGAGTTGGCTGGACACAGCTCACCTTGAAACATACAGTCACATTAGTTCTGGGAGGTGAGTTGGCTGGACACAGCTCACCTTGAAACATACAGTCACATTAGGTCTGGGAGGTGAGTTGGCTGAGCCACAGCTCACCATGAAACACACAGTCACATTAGGTCTGGGAGGTGAGTTGGCTGGACACAGCTCACCATGAAACATACAGTCACATTAGTTCTGGGAGGTGAGTTGGCTGAGCACAGCTCACCATGAAACACACAGTCACATTAGGCCTGGGAGGTGAGTTGGCTGGACACAGCTCACCATGAAACACACAGTCACATTAGTTCTGGGAGGTGAGTTGGCTGGACACAGCTAGGTCTGGGAGGTGAGTTGGCTGGACACAGCTCACCATGAAACATACAGTCACATTAGTTCTGGGAGGTGAGTTGGCTGGACACAGCTCACCTTGAAACATACAGTCACATTAGGTCTGGGAGGTGAGTTGGCTGGACACAGCTCACCTTGAAACATACAGTCACATTAGGTCTGGGAGGTGAGTTGGCTGAGCATAGCTCACCATGAAACACACAGTCACATTAGGTCTGGGAGGTGAGTTGGCTGAGCATAGCTCACCATGAAACAGACAGTCATATTAGGTCTGGGAGGTGAGTTGGCTAAGCCACAGCTCACCATGAAACACACAGTCACATTAGGTCTGGGAGGTGAGTTGGCTGGACACAGCTCACCATGAAACACACAGTCACATTAGGTCTGGGAGGTGAGTTGGCTGGACACAGCTCACCATGAAACACACAGTCACATTAGGTCTGGGAGGTGAGTTGGCTGGACACAGCTCACCATGAAACACACAGTCACATTAGGTCTGGGAGGTGAGTTGGCTGAGCATAGATCACCATGAAACACACAGTCACATTAGGTCTGGGAGGTGAGTTGGCTGGACACAGCTCACCATGAAACATACAGTCACATTAGTTCTGGGAGGTGAGTTGGCTGAGCACAGCTCACCATGAAACACACAGTCACATTAGGCCTGGGAGGTGAGTTGGCTGGACACAGCTCACCATGAAACACACAGTCACATTAGTTCTGGGAGGTGAGTTGGCTGGACACAGCTCACCTTGAAACATACAGTCACATTAGGTCTGGGAGGTGAGTTGGCTGAGCATAGCTCACCATGAAACACACAGTCACATTAGGTCTGGGAGGTGAGTTGGCTGGACACAGCTCACCATGAAACATACAGTCACATTAGTTCTGGGAGGTGAGTTGGCTGGACACAGCTCACCTTGAAACATACAGTCACATTAGGTCTGGGAGGTGAGTTGGCTGAGCATAGCTCACCATGAAACACACAGTCACATTAGGTCTGGGAGGTGAGTTGGCTGAGCATAGCTCACCATGAAACATACAGTCACATTAGTTCTGGGAGGTGAGTTGGCTGGACACAGCTCACCTTGAAACATACAGTCACATTAGGTCCGGGAGGTGAGTTGGCTGAGCATAGCTCACCATGAAACACACAGTCACATTAGGTCTGGGAGGTGAGTTGGCTGAGCATAGCTCACCATGAAACAGACAGTCATATTAGGTCTGGGAGGTGAGTTGGCTGAGCATAGCTCACCATGAAACATACAGTCACATTAGGTCTGGGAGGTGAGTTGGCTGAGCCACAGCTCACCATGAAACACACAGTCACATTAGGTCTGGGAGGTGAGTTGGCTGGACACAGCTCACCATGAAACACACAGTCACATTAGGTCTGGGAGGTGAGTTGGCTGAGCACAGCTCACCATGAAACACACAGTCACATTAGGTCTGGGAGGTGAGTTGGCTGGACACAGCTAACCATGAAACACACAGTCACATTAGGTCTGGGAGGTGAGTTGGCTGGACACAGCTCACCATGGAACACACAGTCACATTAGGTCTGGGAGGTGAGTTGGCTGAGCATAGCTCACCATGAAACACACAGTCACATTAGGTCTGGGAGGTGAGTTGGCTGAGCATAGCTCACCATGAAACACACAGTCACATTAGGTCTGGGAGGTGAGTTGGCTGAGCACAGCTCACCATGAAACACACAGTCACATTAGTTCTGGGAGGTGAGTTGGCTGGACACAGCTCACCATGAAACATACAGTCACATTAGTTCTGGGAGGTGAGTTGGCTGAGCACAGCTCACCATGAAACACACAGTCACATTAGTTCTGGGAGGTGAGTTGGCTGGACACAGCTCACCTTGAAACATACAGTCACATTAGGTCTGGGAGGTGAGTTGGCTGAGCATAGCTCACCATGAAACACACAGTCACATTAGGTCTGGGAGGTGAGTTGGCTGGACACAGCTCACCATGAAACATACAGTCACATTAGTTCTGGGAGGTGAGTTGGCTGGACACAGCTCACCTTGAAACATACAGTCACATTAGGTCTGGGAGGTGAGTTGGCTGAGCATAGCTCACCATGAAACACACAGTCACATTAGGCCTGGGAGGTGAGTTGGCTGAGCACACCTCACCATGAAACACACAGTCACATTAGGTCTGGGAGGTGAGTTGGCTGAGTACAGCTCACCATGAAACACACAGTCACATTAGTTCTGGGAGGTGAGTTGGCTGGACACAGCTCACCATGAAACACACAGTCACATTAGGTCTGGGAGGTGAGTTGGCTGAGTACAGCTCACCATGAAACACACAGTCACATTAGGTCTGGGAGGTGAGTTGGCTGAGCATAGCTCACCATGAAACATACAGTCACATTAGGTCTGGGAGGTGAGTTGGCTGAGCCACAGCTCACCATGAAACACACAGTCACATTAGGTCTGGGAGGTGAGTTGGCTGGACACAGCTCACCATGAAACACACAGTCACATTAGGTCTGGGAGGTGAGTTGGCTGAGCATAGCTCACCATGAAACACACAGTCACATTAGGTCTGGGAGGTGAGTTGGCTGGACACAGCTCACCATGAAACACACAGTCACATTAGGTCTGGGAGGTGAGTTGGCTGGACACAGCTCACCATGAAACACACAGTCACATTAGGTCTGGGAGGTGAGTTGGCTGGACACAGCTCACCATGAAACATACAGTCACATTAGGTCTGGGAGGTGAGTTGGCTGAGCATAGCTCACCATGAAACACACAGTCACATTAGGTCTGGGAGGTGAGTTGGCTGGACACAGCTCACCATGAAACATACAGTCACATTAGTTCTGGGAGGTGAGTTGGCTGAGCATAGCTCACCATGAAACATACAGTCACATTAGGTCTGGGAGGTGAGTTGGCTGGACACAGCTCACCTTGAAACACACAGTCACATTAGGTCTGGGAGGTGAGTTGGCTGAGCATAGCTCACCATGAAACACACAGTCACATTAGGTCTGGAAGGTGAGTTGGCTGGACACAGCTCACCATGAAACATACAGTCACATTAGTTCTGGGAGGTGAGTTGGCTGGACACAGCTCACCTTGAAACATACAGTCACATTAGGTCTGGGAGGTGAGTTGGCTGAGCATAGCTCACCATGAAACACACAGTCACATTAGGTCTGGGAGGTGAGTTGGCTGAGCATAGCTCACCATGAAACAGACGGTCATATTAGGTCTGGGAGGTGAGTTGGCTGAGCCACAGCTCACCATGAAACACACAGTCACATTAGGTCTGGGAGGTGAGTTGGCTGGACACAGCTCACCATGAAACACACAGTCACATTAGGTCTGGGAGGTGAGTTGGCTGGACACAGCTCACCATGAAACACACAGTCACATTAGGTCTGGGAGGTGAGTTGGCTGGACACAGCTCACCATGAAACACACAGTCACATTAGGTCTGGGAGGTGAGTTGGCTGAGCATAGCTCACCATGAAACACACAGTCACATTAGGTCTGGGAGGTGAGTTGGCTGGACACAGCTCACCATGAAACATACAGTCACATTAGGTCTGGGAGGTGAGTTGGCTGAGCATAGCTCACCATGAAACACACAGTCACATTAGGTCTGGGAGGTGAGTTGGCTGGACACAGCTCACCATGAAACATACAGTCACATTAGTTCTGGGAGGTGAGTTGGCTGAGCACAGCTCACCATGAAACACACAGTCACATTAGGCCTGGGAGGTGAGTTGGCTGGACAGAGCTCACCATGAAACACACAGTCACATTAGTTCTGGGAGGTGAGTTGGCTGGACACAGCTCACCTTGAAACATACAGTCACATTAGGTCTGGGAGGTGAGTTGGCTGAGCATAGCTCACCATGAAACACACAGTCACATTAGGTCTGGGAGGTGAGTTGGCTGGACACAGCTCACCATGAAACATACAGTCACATTAGTTCTGGGAGGTGAGTTGGCTGGACACAGCTCACCTTGAAACATACAGTCACATTAGGTCTGGGAGGTGAGTTGGCTGAGCATAGCTCACCATGAAACACACAGTCACATTAGGTCTGGGAGGTGAGTTGGCTGAGCATAGCTCACCTTGAAACATACAGTCACATTAGGTCTGGGAGGTGAGTTGGCTGAGCATAGCTCACCATTAAACACACAGTCACATTAAGTCTGGGAGGTGAGTTGGCTGAGCATAGCTCACCATGAAACATACAGTCACATTAGTTCTGGGAGGTGAGTTGGCTGGACACAGCTCACCTTGAAACATACAGTCACATTAGGTCCGGGAGGTGAGTTGGCTGAGCACAGCTCACCATGAAACACACAGTCACATTAGTTCTGGGAGGTGAGTTGGCTGGACACAGCTAGGTCTGGGAGGTGAGTTGGCTGGACACAGCTCACCATGAAACATACAGTCACATTAGTTCTGGGAGGTGAGTTGGCTGGACACAGCTCACCTTGAAACATACAGTCACATTAGGTCTGGGAGGTGAGTTGGCTGGACACAGCTCACCTTGAAACATACAGTCACATTAGGTCTGGGAGGTGAGTTGGCTGAGCATAGCTCACCATGAAACACACAGTCACATTAGGTCTGGGAGGTGAGTTGGCTGAGCATAGCTCACCATGAAACAGACAGTCATATTAGGTCTGGGAGGTGAGTTGGCTAAGCCACAGCTCACCATGAAACACACAGTCACATTAGGTCTGGGAGGTGAGTTGGCTGGACACAGCTCACCATGAAACACACAGTCACATTAGGTCTGGGAGGTGAGTTGGCTGGACACAGCTCACCATGAAACACACAGTCACATTAGGTCTGGGAGGTGAGTTGGCTGGACACAGCTCACCATGAAACACACAGTCACATTAGGTCTGGGAGGTGAGTTGGCTGAGCATAGCTCACCATGAAACACACAGTCACATTAGGTCTGGGAGGTGAGTTGGCTGGACACAGCTCACCATGAAACATACAGTCACATTAGTTCTGGGAGGTGAGTTGGCTGAGCACAGCTCACCATGAAACACACAGTCACATTAGGCCTGGGAGGTGAGTTGGCTGGACACAGCTCACCATGAAACACACAGTCACATTAGTTCTGGGAGGTGAGTTGGCTGGACACAGCTCACCTTGAAACATACAGTCACATTAGGTCTGGGAGGTGAGTTGGCTGAGCATAGCTCACCATGAAACACACAGTCACATTAGGTCTGGGAGGTGAGTTGGCTGGACACAGCTCACCATGAAACATACAGTAACATTAGTTCTGGGAGGTGAGTTGGCTGGACACAGCTCACCTTGAAACATACAGTCACATTAGGTCTGGGAGGTGAGTTGGCTGAGCATAGCTCACCATGAAACACACAGTCACATTAGGTCTGGGAGGTGAGTTGGCTGAGCATAGCTCACCATGAAACATACAGTCACATTAGTTCTGGGAGGTGAGTTGGCTGGACACAGCTCACCTTGAAACATACAGTCACATTAGGTCCGGGAGGTGAGTTGACTGAGCATAGCTCACCATGAAACACACAGTCACATTAGGTCTGGGAGGTGAGTTGGCTGAGCATAGCTCACCATGAAACAGACAGTCATATTAGGTCTGGGAGGTGAGTTGGCTGAGCATAGCTCACCATGAAACATACAGTCACATTAGGTCTGGGAGGTGAGTTGGCTGAGCCACAGCTCACCATGAAACACACAGTCACATTAGGTCTGGGAGGTGAGTTGGCTGGACACAGCTCACCATGAAACACACAGTCACATTAGGTCTGGGAGGTGAGTTGGCTGAGCACAGCTCACCATGAAACACACAGTCACATTAGGTCTGGGAGGTGAGTTGGCTGGACACAGCTAACCATGAAACATACAGTCACATTAGGTCTGGGAGGTGAGTTGGCTGGACACAGCTCACCATGGAACACACAGTCACATTAGGTCTGGGAGGTGAGTTGGCTGAGCATAGCTCACCATGAAACACACAGTCACATTAGGTCTGGGAGGTGAGTTGGCTGGACACAGCTCACCATGAAACATACAGTCACATTAGTTCTGGGAGGTGAGTTGGCTGAGCACAGCTCACCATGAAACACACAGTCACATTAGTTCTGGGAGGTGAGTTGGCTGGACACAGCTCACCTTGAAACATACAGTCACATTAGGTCTGGGAGGTGAGTTGGCTGAGCATAGCTCACCATGAAACACACAGTCACATTAGGTCTGGGAGGTGAGTTGGCTGGACACAGCTCACCATGAAACATACAGTCACATTAGTTCTGGGAGGTGAGTTGGCTGGACACAGCTCACCTTGAAACATACAGTCACATTAGGTCTGGGAGGTGAGTTGGCTGAGCATAGCTCACCATGAAACACACAGTCACATTAGGCCTGGGAGGTGAGTTGGCTGAGCACACCACACCATGAAACACACAGTCACATTAGGTCTGGGAGGTGAGTTGGCTGAGTACAGCTCACCATGAAACACACAGTCACATTAGTTCTGTGAGGTGAGTTGGCTGGACACAGCTCACCATGAAACACACAGTCACATTAGGTCTGGGAGGTGAGTTGGCTGAGTACAGCTCACCATGAAACACACAGTCACATTAGGTCTGGGAGGTGAGTTGGCTGAGCATAGCTCACCATGAAACATACAGTCACATTAGGTCTGGGAGGTGAGTTGGCTGAGCCACAGCTCACCATGAAACACACAGTCACATTAGGTCTGGGAGGTGAGTTGGCTGGACACAGCTCACCATGAAACACACAGTCACATTAGGTCTGGGAGGTGAGTTGGCTGAGCATAGCTCACCATGAAACACACAGTCACATTAGGTCTGGGAGGTGAGTTGGCTGGACACAGCTCACCATGAAACACACAGTCACATTAGGTCTGGGAGGTGAGTTGGCTGAGCATAGCTCACCTTGAAACATACAGTCACATTAGGTCTGGGAGGTGAGTTGGCTGAGCATAGCTCACCATGAAACACACAGTCACATTAGGTCTGGGAGGTGAGTTGGCTGAGCATAGCTCACCATGAAACATACAGTCACATTAGTTCTGGGAGGTGAGTTGGCTGGACACAGCTCACCTTGAAACATACAGTCACATTAGGTCCGGGAGGTGAGTTGGCTGAGCACAGCTCACCATGAAACACACAGTCACATTAGTTCTGGGAGGTGAGTTGGCTGGACACAGCTAGGTCTGGGAGGTGAGTTGGCTGGACACAGCTCACCATGAAACATACAGTCACATTAGTTCTGGGAGGTGAGTTGGCTGGACACAGCTCACCTTGAAACATACAGTCACATTAGGTCTGGGAGGTGAGTTGGCTGGACACAGCTCACCTTGAAACATACAGTCACATTAGGTCTGGGAGGTGAGTTGGCTGAGCATAGCTCACCATGAAACACACAGTCACATTAGGTCTGGGAGGTGAGTTGGCTGAGCATAGCTCACCATGAAACAGACAGTCATATTAGGTCTGGGAGGTGAGTTGGCTAAGCCACAGCTCACCATGAAACACACAGTCACATTAGGTCTGGGAGGTGAGTTGGCTGGACACAGCTCACCATGAAACACACAGTCACATTAGGTCTGGGAGGTGAGTTGGCTGGACACAGCTCACCATGAAACACACAGTCACATTAGGTCTGGGAGGTGAGTTGGCTGGACACAGCTCACCATGAAACACACAGTCACATTAGGTCTGGGAGGTGAGTTGGCTGAGCATAGCTCACCATGAAACACACAGTCACATTAGGTCTGGGAGGTGAGTTGGCTGGACACAGCTCACCATGAAACATACAGTCACATTAGTTCTGGGAGGTGAGTTGGCTTAGCACAGCTCACCATGAAACACACAGTCACATTAGGCCTGGGAGGTGAGTTGGCTGGACACAGCTCACCATGAAACACACAGTCACATTAGTTCTGGGAGGTGAGTTGGCTGGACACAGCTCACCTTGAAACATACAGTCACATTAGGTCTGGGAGGTGAGTTGGCTGAGCATAGCTCACCATGAAACACACAGTCACATTAGGTCTGGGAGGTGAGTTGGCTGGACACAGCTCACCATGAAACATACAGTCACATTAGTTCTGGGAGGTGAGTTGGCTGGACACAGCTCACCTTGAAACATACAGTCACATTAGGTCTGGGAGGTGAGTTGGCTGAGCATAGCTCACCATGAAACACACAGTCACATTAGGTCTGGGAGGTGAGTTGGCTGAGCATAGCTCACCATGAAACATACAGTCACATTAGTTCTGGGAGGTGAGTTGGCTGGACACAGCTCACCTTGAAACATACAGTCACATTATGTCCGGGAGGTGAGTTGGCTGAGCATAGCTCACCATGAAACACACAGTCACATTAGGTCTGGGAGGTGAGTTGGCTGAGCATAGCTCACCATGAAACAGACAGTCATATTAGGTCTGGGAGGTGAGTTGGCTGAGCATAGCTCACCATGAAACATACAGTCACATTAGGTCTGGGAGGTGAGTTGGCTGAGCCACAGCTCACCATGAAACACACAGTCACATTAGGTCTGGGAGGTGAGTTGGCTGGACACAGCTCACCATGAAACACACAGTCACATTAGGTCTGGGAGGTGAGTTGGCTGAGCACAGCTCACCATGAAACACACAGTCACATTAGGTCTGGGAGGTGAGTTGGCTGGACACAGCTAACCATGAAACATACAGTCACATTAGGTCTGGGAGGTGAGTTGGCTGGACACAGCTCACCATGGAACACACAGTCACATTAGGTCTGGGAGGTGAGTTGGCTGAGCATAGCTCACCATGAAACACACAGTCACATTAGGTCTGGGAGGTGAGTTGGCTGGACACAGCTCACCATGAAACATACAGTCACATTAGTTCTGGGAGGTGAGTTGGCTGAGCACAGCTCACCATGAAACACACAGTCACATTAGTTCTGGGAGGTGAGTTGGCTGGACACAGCTCACCTTGAAACATACAGTCACATTAGGTCTGGGAGGTGAGTTGGCTGAGCATAGCTCACCATGAAACACACAGTCACATTAGGTCTGGGAGGTGAGTTGGCTGGACACAGCTCACCATGAAACATACAGTCACATTAGTTCTGGGAGGTGAGTTGGCTGGACACAGCTCACCTTGAAACATACAGTCACATTAGGTCTGGGAGGTGAGTTGGCTGAGCATAGCTCACCATGAAACACACAGTCACATTAGGCCTGGGAGGTGAGTTGGCTGAGCACACCTCACCATGAAACACACAGTCACATTAGGTCTGGGAGGTGAGTTGGCTGAGTACAGCTCACCATGAAACACACAGTCACATTAGTTCTGGGAGGTGAGTTGGCTGGACACAGCTCACCATGAAACACACAGTCACATTAGGTCTGGGAGGTGAGTTGGCTGAGTACAGCTCACCATGAAACACACAGTCACATTAGGTCTGGGAGGTGAGTTGGCTGAGCATAGCTCACCATGAAACATACAGTCACATTAGGTCTGGGAGGTGAGTTGGCTGAGCCACAGCTCACCATGAAACACACAGTCACATTAGGTCTGGGAGGTGAGTTGGCTGGACACAGCTCACCATGAAACACACAGTCACATTAGGTCTGGGAGGTGAGTTGGCTGAGCATAGCTCACCATGAAACACACAGTCACATTAGGTCTGGGAGGTGAGTTGGCTGGACACAGCTCACCATGAAACACACAGTCACATTAGGTCTGGGAGGTGAGTTGGCTGGACACAGCTCACCATGAAACACACAGTCACATTAGGTCTGGGAGGTGAGTTGGCTGGACACAGCTCACCATGAAACATACAGTCACATTAGGTCTGGGAGGTGAGTTGGCTGAGCATAGCTCACCATGAAACACACAGTCACATTAGGTCTGGGAGGTGAGTTGGCTGGACACAGCTCACCATGAAACATACAGTCACATTAGTTCTGGGAGGTGAGTTGGCTGAGCACAGCTCACCATGAAACACACAGTCACATTAGGCCTGGGAGGTGAGTTGGCTGGACACATCTCACCATGAAACACACAGTCACATTAGTTCTGGGAGGTGAGTTGGCTGAGCATAGCTCACCATGAAACATACAGTCACATTAGGTCTGGGAGGTGAGTTGGCTGGACACAGCTCACCTTGAAACACACAGTCACATTAGGTCTGGGAGGTGAGTTGGCTGAGCATAGCTCACCATGAAACACACAGTCACATTAGGTCTGGGAGGTGAGTTGGCTGAGCATAGCTCACCATGAAACAGACAGTCATATTAGGTCTGGGAGGTGAGTTGGCTGAGCCACAGCTCACCATGAAACACACAGTCACATTAGGTCTGGGAGGTGAGTTGGCTGGACACAGCTCACCATGAAACACACAGTCACATTAGGTCTGGGAGGTGAGTTGGCTGGACACAGCTCACCATGAAACACACAGTCACATTAGGTCTGGGAGGTGAGTTGGCTGGACACAGCTCACCATGAAACACACAGTCACATTAGGTCTGGGAGGTGAGTTGGCTGAGCATAGCTCACCATGAAACACACAGTCACATTAGGTCTGGGAGGTGAGTTGGCTGGACACAGCTCACCATGAAACATACAGTCACATTAGGTCTGGGAGGTGAGTTGGCTGAGCATAGCTCACCATGAAACACACAGTCACATTAGGTCTGGGAGGTGAGTTGGCTGGACACAGCTCACCATGAAACATACAGTCACATTAGTTCTGGGAGGTGAGTTGGCTGAGCACAGCTCACCATGAAACACACAGTCACATTAGGCCTGGGAGGTGAGTTGGCTGGACACAGCTCACCATGAAACACACAGTCACATTAGTTCTGGGAGGTGAGTTGGCTGGACACAGCTCACCTTGAAACATACAGTCACATTAGGTCTGGGAGGTGAGTTGGCTGAGCATAGCTCACCATGAAACACACAGTCACATTAGGTCTGGGAGGTGAGTTGGCTGGACACAGCTCACCATGAAACATACAGTCACATTAGTTCTGGGAGGTGAGTTGGCTGGACACAGCTCACCTTGAAACATACAGTCACATTAGGTCTGGGAGGTGAGTTGGCTGAGCATAGCTCACCATGAAACACACAGTCACATTAGGTCTGGGAGGTGAGTTGGCTGAGCATAGCTCACCATGAAACATACAGTCACATTAGGTCTGGGAGGTGAGTTGGCTGAGCATAGCTCACCATGAAACACACAGTCACATTAGGTCTGGGAGGTGAGTTGGCTGAGCATAGCTCACCATGAAACAGACAGTCATATTAGGTCTGGGAGGTGAGTTGGCTGAGCCACAGCTCACCATGAAACACACAGTCACATTAGGTCTGGGAGGTGAGTTGGCTGAGCACAGCTCACCATGAAACACACAGTCACATTGTATGGTAGCTCAACTATTACACACACTGGGCAGGTATGGTAGCTCAACTATTACACACACTGGCAGGTATGGTAGCTCAACTATTACACACACTGGGCAGGTATGGTAGCTCAACTATTACACACACTGGGCAGGTATGGTAGCTCAACTATTACACACACTGGGCAGGTATGGTAGCTCAACTATTACACACACTGGGCAGGTATGGTAGCTCAACTATTACACACACTGGGCAGGTATGGTAGCTCAACTATTGCATACCATAAAAACTCTAATTATGCATCACAGAAAAAATTAATTTGCTGTGAGCCATAAATTGTTCCAGCGTCAATGTCACATGACTATAGAAAATGACACATATTTAGAACAGTACGTTCTATCTCTTCAAGTGGTTAGGGAGAACAGTACGTTCTATCTCTTCAAGTGGTTAGGGAAATCGAGATGAGCCTAAAGACCTACTTCACTGTCTTGCCCAAAGAGAGTCCTCTGGTGGCTGAGCTGAGCTTCAAGCTTTTCTGTTGATGAAGCAAGCAGGGGAAAATATTACAGTACGGAATACAGCTAGAAGAGGAAACTATACTATACTTGTCGTGAGGATCGTCATGTTCTGAAGCCATTGAAGCGACTTCATTGATTCTAGGAGTCCACCCACTATGATGCACGTGGTGACCTCTGACCTCGGAGTAAAGACCAAAGCACTCTGTTTGTTCACGAGTTAGAGTGCAAATGTTAGAGTGCAAAGGTTAGAGCGCAAAGGGGAGAAACAAACAAACGAAAAGCAAAAATAGAATGGCGCATAATTAGCTCATAGCACAGAGGGCTGGATAATAATGTTTAAGGACTTCATCACCACGACCAACTCGTTTCTGTGAACTGATGGAACGCTCTTTTCCGTATACAAGTGGGAAGATAGAAGCCGAAAGAGTAAAGGGTTGGCCACGTCAGACTAAACCGTGTAGAAATAAGGGATCATGTAAAGAGCAAGACTCCGCAGGTATATATTTTAAAACGCACTTTTCTCTGCTTAAAATGGAGCGGTTCAGAAAGCATCAAGAAAGGATACTCGAAGTAAATAACAACTACCTCAGGACAACTACCTCAGGACAGAACAATATTCATATTAAAAAAATGCAGCATCGAAAAAAACCAACAACAAAACAATTAAACATCAGAGGGCAAACTTATACTGGGTACTGTAGGATGCTGCCAAAAGCATCAGCAGTTGTGGCGGCATTCCTCTCCCTCCACATAAAGTCATCGAGGTATGAAGGAAGTTGATCACGATGAACCCCCTTCACTTTATCTTCGCCTGCATAAAATCAATTTATCTACATACTGTGTATATTAACTCACTTTATTCCAGTAGGATTCCACATTTTGTGTGTGCACACCTGGATTTAGGAACTCTATTGAACGGTTAACAGTCCGATGAGCAACCACTTCAGGCAGAGAAGCAACCTGTCTGTACGCAGCCCACTGATCCGAATGGATTATCGTTCCATTTGCAACATGAGACTGTATGATAGGGAGTAATGTTGCGTCTCTCCGGGAAACTATTTGCATGTAACCTGAAAATTTGTGTTGAACAACTACATAGAATGGAGTGGAATTGTGATTGTTTACAGCATACCCAGTGCAGGAGTATGACTGGTGTCCACCAATCCAAACACCCATATGTCAGAGGATGGTGGCCGGCCCCTATGATGCTTTATCCACAATAATTATAACTATTCTGATAATGATGGTATGGCCGCAAGAATGTAGTGTTGATGTGACAATTAGAATGTGACAATTGACAACACCTTAGGCTTGTGACTGAATTTGGACTCATCAATTTGGATGATGACTCCAGGCCCACCTAAGATTATTGGACAGCTACAAAGGGCTGTTGAGCAAACTTCCCGCAACCACTGGTACACATTAATCGCAGTTGGTCGACTGCACCCTGCTTCACTTGCAGCAGCAGTAACTGGGTACTCTCTGGCCCACCAATATATCAAAAGAAGCCAAGTTTGCAGACTAAGCATTGACTTCGCGAAGAAGCTCCCTTCAATAATAAAATATATTATTCTTATCTCTACTATTATATCGATATAGACATACAAACCATGACGAATCGACTTTACTGTTTTATACGCAGGACACCCCCATGCAAACCCATCTTTCAGGCTGGACTTCTTACGTCTAACCATAGTTACATTGCAACTGTACACCAAGTAACAACACCAAACATGTTCATCATAATATTATTATTATCAATAATCATCGTATTATTATACTTTTTAGATATTTCCCCCTTACATTCCACCCTTACATTCCACAAGTAACAGACTTGCCAAAAGAGATTGACCTGATAGTTGTTGAAGCTGTACATAGAGCGCGCGTTTAAGATAAGCGGCGTATACCGCGAAAATTAATTGACGCGCACTGATTTTTAGACTCTGGAGTCTTATCTTTACATGATCCGAAATACTAGTAAGTTACTTCGCCATGGCGGGAGGGCAGCAGAGGCACCAAACTTGTGGAGGATTATGTGACTATAATGGCATAGTGGAGTTCCAGATAGAATACTTTATATTCTAGCGCCATGCCACATAATGGCATAGTAGAGTTCCGCTAGAATAGAATACTTTATATTCTAGCGCCATGCCACATAATGGCCTAGTGGAGTTCCAGGTAGAATACTTTATATTATAGCAACATGTCACATAATGGCATATGGAGGTCCAGGTAGAGTACTTTATATTCTATCTGGCGCTAGAATACATAGAAGAGTTCCAGGTAGAGTACTTTAATTATACACACTTAGCGCCATGGCCACATAATGGCATAGTGGAGTTCCAGGTAGAATACTTTATATTCTAGCGCCATGCCACATAATGGCCTAGTGCAAATCCATAGTGGAGTTCTATTCCAGGTAGAGTTCACCATGTATCACTTACCAAGGACAAGAATATTAAATAGTGAATGGGTATGCTATTATCATGTACAAGTATTATTATATATAACGCTTACTATTCACAGAAACTAAAAGTTGTAATGTAAAGATGGATAAAAAGTACATCTCTAATCTGATATTTTGAATATTAAAGGGAAGTTTCATCGACTTCTTTCTTTTCGTCTTGTCGTTCCTCTTCAAGTATATCTGTTGCATCTCCAATGTCATCGTCGTCCACACCCTCCTCACTCTTCTGGATATCTGCGTCGTCCACAGAAATACAGAAATAATCACAACCAAGATTGTAGATTAGGAAATTGTACGGTGCTCATAAAAACGAAATGCAGTCTAAGGCACGCACAACAAGCACACACTCATGGAACACCAGCACAGCGAGGGACGAACTCGGCAGCCTGGAGGCCAGTGGATCGGTGCCATGCAAGAGGCTTGATAAGTTCTCTCGACTGAAGAAATAACAAACTGACTATTCCCTATCTGTTTATAGTCTTTGTGAAACAAAATTCTTTACCAGCTGCTATATAGGGCTCAGAATGACTACCAACCATATACCACTTCCCCGTGACATTAGACTGTAGTCAGAGGTAAATAGGTAAAGTGTGTTTCATGATTTCTATTGTCTTCACATACATATTATATATACTTGTACTGATGGACAAAACTATATCATTTTTGCTTTGTACAGCAGAACCTCAGAGTTGCGAACCCCTTGGGGGAAATGAGGGTCCATAACTCTGAAGTAACTCTGAAACTATTACATCATAATGATGTCATGCATATTTAACAGTGCACGAGTATTAACATATCTACTTTTCTGCATGTATTTGTTTCACAGTTAAAGACTCTTTCACCTCCACACTTACCTAAATGCAATGCCACACGCTATGCAGGTATTGAATTCCAATCTCTTGTAATTAACTAAATATTACACTAAGTATGTCTGCATAATATTTCATTTAAGATAGTTAATAATAATAGAACCTCACAGTTATGAACCCCAGAATTACAAGCTGTATCCACTAAAATTCTCTTCTCTTCTCTAAGATCTAATAATTTAAACAGATCAGTCATGTGTGTTTGTTTTAAGGACTCGTGTCTCTTCTTTGCAGCTAAAGATTGTAGTTAACACAGAAGTAGCAAGTTCATCGATGTAGCTTCAGCTTGCTGTTCCAGCCATGCCAAACGAGTGAAAAAGCTTCTTCAGCCTCACTGTGAGTGATTGTGGCACCAGTTTGTTCTTCATCTTCCTCACTTTCCACCGATGATGCTTCAACAGTGCCTATGATAGCTCATTGATCTCCTGTGCGCACCAGTTTCACCTTTGTCCTGGTAAGCCATTCAGCTCAGTATCAGGGACACTTAACTCTTCCAACAACCAAGGAAATTCCTTCTGTTGGCTACCATAGTCTTCTCTCTGACTACTTTCTTAACATCTGCCATGGTTGTTTAGCCAATTTCCAAGTCCCTGCCATTGGCTGACTGGTCCACCTTCTTCAAAATCTTCAGCTTCTCTTTGTAACTCGCTTATGTTTCATTGAAGAGCTTGAGGCCATGGCGAAGAAAATAGCGCACAAAGGTGGGAGCAACTGCAGAAGTTGAAACTTCATGGGTGTGCAGATGTGCAGTAAGTATGTGTGGGATACTTTACCCATTGGATGTTCACTTGCCATTCTGTTGACCGGGGGTGTTCGTAGCTGTGAGGTTCTACACTATGTGCACAACAATATACATGTATAAATATAAATCACCATACTCTGCAATTAGACTGCACCCTTGATTAGAATGTGCCCTCGATTATACCATGCTATTTACTATCAAATTATGCATCCTCAATTAGACCGCACACCAGCAGCAAATATGATTGCTCCAGAGAAAATGCTCCGTCTGGAGAGGGTAAGCTTGGCAATCTGTTACAACTCAAGTGATAAGCAAAAGTTGTAGCACTTCAGTCAAGAGAGATGGTCACATGATGACACCTCATTCCATAGTTAATGAGTGTTCTTTGACCTAATAACTGTTGAGTGCAATTGAAATCTTTTCTCCACCATTCAGTGTTTAAAGCCCGGGAAAATAACAGAAATTGCTGAGGAAATATCGTCAGTGAGACGGAAGTGCGAGAGACTGACAATAACAATCTGTTCACAAGTAACAAGCTACAACGACTATGAAGACGAAACTAGAATAGAGTTAAAACACGAACATGGCGATTATCAATAATCGTCACCTTTTCGAGATCGGATTATTTCGTACTATTGTGTGCATTCATATTAATTATGTTCAAATGATAGAGCATGCCCTAAATTAGTATGTGGTCTCGAATAGTAGGCGTTAACTAATACGCTAATACAATATAATCTCAACGAACTCTCAGTTCACATACAATGATTTCATCGATAATCAACTTAAATTTGCTCCTCGAAGTTTTGACTAGATGCCCTAGCCTTCACCAGGAACATAATATATGTAGTGTATACTCTACGTACATCCATATAACATACACGTCCATACATACCCATTTTTTTATCATCCTGTTGTAGCTCGATCTCCTCAGCTACATTAACTCCTGCAACTGGAACATCAACTTCGCCATCTACTTCTCTGTGATGTTTTTTACGACTGAAAAATCCAAACTGCATTGATCAATTGGATAAGCAACACAGATTCAGTATGGCTTCATAATGTTGCAATATAAAAATCAGAGGTTAGACGTGGGGGCAGTAGAGCATCCTCTTATTTTTGTAACTTTGGAACTCCTTAAATTCTCACTCTATGTACTTGATATATAGCTAAAAAGATAGATCTCTCTGTGTGCTCTCTTTTGACACTAGAAACTGTTTCATGGGTACAATACAATATACACAAGGTACAGGCAGTCAAAGTTGAGCACCTCAAAACCTACAAGCCCAAGTTTTCTGCAGTAGCACCTAAAGTACCAGTGGCTAGAGGAAGCTCTCTTCTATACAACCAGCCTTTTCATTAGGCACTAAAATGCGAGTACGTGGTCAAGCGTGGGGTGGAAAAATCAATTTTCAACAAAAAAAATTCCACCTATGAGGCTTGACCATAGGTACTTACGTTTTAGCACCTAATTAAAACACTCCTTGTATCTTCTAGCCACTGGTACTACTGTCATGCATTTTCCAATTAGGAGCTTGAATATAACTGCTATAATAATCATCCCATAAACTGATGTAGCTAATTGCTGTAATAATCATCCCATAAACTGATGTAGCTAATTGCTGTAATAATCATCCCATAAACTGTTGTAGCTAATTGCTGTAATAATCATCCATAAACTGATGTAGCTGTAATAATCATCCCATAAACTGATGTAGCTAATTGTTGTAATAATCATTTCATAAACTGATGTATCTAATTGCTGTAATAATCATCCCATAAACTGTTGTAGCTATGAATAGCTATGAATACAATTGCATCACCCCATAAACTATAATAATCATAAACTGTTGTAGCTATGAATACAATTGCTATAATAATCACCCCATAAACTATAATAATCATAAACTGCTGTAGCTATGAATACAATTGCTATAATAATCAACCCATAAACTATAATAATCATAAACTGCTGTAGCTATGAATATAATTGCTATAATAATCAACCCATAAACAGCATGCATAGCAGTTGTACAATATGTAACATTCATTACAATGCGATGACATCTGGGGAATTGCTAGATTGGCCATTCCCTGGCCTGAATCCTAATAGAAGAGCAGATATTTCCCTCTTTTCTATTTAGGAAATACCAGCTCTCCGGGTGGGATATTCGTGACCCACCTTCCACCCCTAAATTGATCTTCATCTACAACATTGCATTTGAATGCTGACCCTTTATCTGCCCTAGTTTCCTAGTTTGGCTGTTATAAGCTTGGGGAGGTGTGTGTGTGTGCGTGTGTGTAGGGGGGAGGGGGGGGGCGAGGGGGGGCAAGGCGTAGCTATGGGGTGCACCTAAAAACCTGGTTCAAAACCTTCCTGGGTTCAAGGGGTTTCCGATGTGTGGGTGGGCCCCTAGGTGGCCAAGCTATTAGCCACATAATACATACATACATACATGCATGCATGCACACACACATGCACACACATACACACACACATGCACACACACATATACACACACACACATGCACGCACATACACATACACATGCACACATACATATATACACACACACATGCACACACACACACAAATACACACACCATATATACACACACATTTAGATGCACTTACAAAGTAAAGAGTAATGAAGAGGACAATGAAGATGATGATGATAACAATTCCAACCACAATAGGAATCCAAATTGGAAAAGGTTTACCTTCTAGGTCCACAAACAACGTCAATCTTAATGGGTCCTGGGTACATACATATACACGCACACACCATCATGTAAATACTCGTAGATCTAGAGTGGTGCCAAAAATGATACATATATTTGGTCTTCAAGAGCTTAATCTATGATCTATGCATCATGTAGTTATGTATCATGTATCTTTGTAGTTATGTATCATGTATCTATGTATCATGTTTTGTATCATGTATCTATGTACCATGTAGTTATGTATCTATGTATCATGTAGTTATGTATCATGTATCTATGTACCATGTAGTTATGTATCTATGTATCATGTAGTTATGTATCATATATCTATGTACCATGTAGTTATGTATCATGTATCTATGTATCATGTAGTTATGTATCATGTATCTATGTACCATGTAGTTATGTATCATGTAGTTATGTATCATGTAGTTATGTATCTATGTACCATGTAGTTATGTATCATGTAGTTATGTATCTATCATGTAGTTATGTATCTATGTATCATGTAGTTATGTATCATGTATCTATGTACCATGTAGTTATGTATCTATGTATCATGTAGTTATGTATCATGTATCTATGTACCATGTAGTTATGTATCATGTATCTATGTATCATGTAGTTATGTATCATGTATCTATGTACCATGTAGTTATGTATCATGTAGTTATGTATCTATGTACCATGTAGTTATGTATCATGTAGTTATGTATCTATCATGTAGTTATGTATCTATGTATCATGTAGTTATGTATCATGTATCTATGTATCATGTAGTTATGTAGTTATGTATCATGCAGTTATGTAGTTAAGTATCATGCAGTTATGTAGTTATGTAATGTAATTTTGTATCATGCAGTTATGTATCATGTAGTTATGTATCTATTTATCATGCAGTTATGTAATTAAGTATCATGTAGTTATTTATCTATGTATCATGCAGTTATGTAGTTATGTATCATGCAGTTATGTAGTTAAGTATCATGTAGTTATGTAGCTATGTATCTATATACATATATATATAGCTATGTATTACATATATAGCTATGAATCTATGTATATCTAGCTTATTTTCCCCATACATAACTGTGTACAATATGTTGGTTCAGCATAAGTTTACTACTAAAATACTCCAAACCCTATTCTTATATACATACATATATAAGAATAGGGTTGGCAATAACATGTGCACATTTCCTTGATCCACTTTTATGCACAAAGGGTATTGACACACACAATATATATAATTATATTGAGTGCAGCATTCGTCCATCATGAGCAGTTAGTAATGAACAAAACATGTTGTATTTCATACGACTCTAACTCTGCGAACTTACGGTGGCGGCAATGTTGTTCGTCTGGTTTGTGTCTGTTAGAAAGGAATCGCTACTCTGGATGCGCGAGTAGGCCACAAAGACAAATGGAGCATCTTGATTCTGGAACAATAAGGGAGAGTTATTGCACTATAAAATAAGACAGAAGAGTAACAGATTGTATATTTAAGGGACGGTTACTGATCGTGGTCGGAAGCACCGGGTGAGTCCTGAATTTGCCACTTAATACCTTCCCACGTTCTTCACAGTAATATACAAATTTAAGCTACAGCAACACGCCATCTGTTGTTCTAATTTGGTACTAAAAGTCAATACATGAGCAAGCTGGGAGGGGGGAGGGAGGGGGGGGGGGGGTGGGCAAGGGATATTACGAGAGTTCGGGAAGGCACTGATCTGCCCCTTCCTGTACCACACTCAAAATTCTGCCAAGCTTTATGCCAAAATAACAGACACTCAAAATATTAGGAACTCAGTCGCGCAAAATTTAGGACATTATCAAGCATCGAACAGAGCAATCCTCCATGGCTTTATGAGGTAGGCCTGAACAGCTAGTGCGTGGCAGCTGGTTGGGACCAAGTTAGAGGGGAAAACCCTAATAATGTGTCATTTTGTTGCGGATGTTAAAAATTAGCCGACCAAGATAATTCAAGCTTTCCATTGATGTTCAAAAAGGGAATGCAAGCTCTGCTGCTGGAACACTAACTCAGACCTTGAGGGAATGCAAGCTCTGCTGCTGGAACACTAGAGTGCACAGACCTTGAGAGAATGCAGTCTGCTGCTGGAACACTAGATGCTCAGACCTTGAGGGAATGCAAGCTCTGCTACTGGAACACTAGAGTACTCAGACCTTGAGGGAATGCAGCCTCTGCTGCTGGAACACTAGAGTACTCAGACCTTGAGGGAATGCAAGCTCTGCTGCTGGAACACTAGAGTGCACAGACCTTGAGGGAATGCAGCCTCTGCTGGCTGGAACACTAGAGCACTCAGACCTTGAGGGAATGCAAGCTGCTGGAACACTAGAGTGCACAGACCTTGAGAGAATGCAGCCTCTGCTGCTGGAACACTAGAGTGCACAGACCTTGAGGGAATGCAAGCTCTGCTGCTGGAACACTAGAGTGCACAGACCTTGAGGGAATGCAGCCTCTGCTGCTGGAACACTAGAGTGTACAGACCTTGAGGGAATGCAAGCTCTGCTACTGGAACACTAGAGTACTCAGACCTTGAGGGAATGCAGCCTCTGCTGCTGGAACACTAGAGTGCACAGACCTTGAGGGAATGCAAGCTCTGCTGCTGGAACACTAGAGTACTCAGACCTTGAGGGAATGCAAGCTCTGCTGCTGGAACACTAGATTACTCAGACCTTGAGGGAATGCAAGCTCTGCTGCTGGAACACTAGAGTACTCAGACCTTGAGGGAATGCAAGCTCTGCTGCTGGAACACTAGAGTGCACAGACCTTGAGGGAATGCAGCCTCTACTGCTGGAACACTAGAGTACTCAGATCTTGAGGGAATGCAGCCTATGCTGCTGGAACACTAGAGTGCACAGACCTTGAGGGAATGCAGCCTCTACTGCTGAGTGCACAGTTTTATATCACCTTTATTATCACTTTATTTTTAACGTAGATAAACTCATCCATTTTCACACCCATAACATCGAAATTACCCTTTAATAAAAAGCATCAAGTTGAAAACCGGCGGGAAGATAATAATAGGAAGATAATAATAATAATAATAATAATAATAATAATAATACTACTACTACTACTACTACTACTACTACTAATAATAATAATAATACTACTACTACTACTACTACTACTACTACTAATAATAATAATAATAATAATAATAATAATAATAATAATAATAATAATAATAATAATAATAATAATAAGCAATTTTGGATTGAAAATTGTCAGGGAGCATTGGGATTCTAGGGGTTGATCATATTGGGGGGGGGGGGGGAAGAGACTAAGGGGAAGATATCCAAGGGCAACAACCCCCCCCCCCCCCTCCACCCTGTCTGGTTGAAGCACAGCCAGAATACCAAATACAATACAATGACGTTCTCAACAATCAACTTGAAATTAACTCTCCCGACATTTTGTCTAGTCTTCACCAAAGCACATTACTTGTACACTGACTCACCTGATAGAATCTGTCATCCAATGCAGCAGAAATCAGAATTGAAAGCATTTGCGATGCTGCAAAGTTTTCTATCCTGCATCTGATTCGAGTGCACCTGCCACTTGCTCTCTCATTGGGGTCAGAACAGTTCTAATTATACACAAACATGGGAAAATTGAAATAAAGATAATGCCAACAGTTATTAGTCCCTGCAGGTTGAATAAAAAGCATGGCATGAAAGTTGATGAGCAAGTTCCTAGAGAATGTCTTTTTAAAAACTTATTATAAACACTTAACTGGAGAACACAAAACGCATCTGGTTGTGTTTTATTGCTGTTAATATAAACCCATCAGCTATGAACAGAGAACGTGGTCACTCCTGTCAAGCATGTATTGAGCAGCCACAGGCACTTAACCTTTCACCTTGAAATTCAGATGAGTGGGCGCTTGTTATGTAGAGTGGACATGACAGAATTCTAAATGATGCACATCATGTTATTTTCATCCACACTAGGCGAGGATATGCTGGTTGTTTTAATGTCCAGCTGGTGCCTCTGCGTTAGAAATTATTGAGCTCGACCATCAGGTTCACTAAAACTTCCAAGTCATCGACTTTAGTTCCATCAGTTTGCAGTGGAACTTTCACCTTCCCCCTTGGCTTTGCAGAGGATTTTAATAAAATCTCTACACTGGGTACTTGTTATGTGCACACGGCTTAATCTTACAGCGCTGAAAATAGCCTAGTGGGCATTTTGCTAAATCTATGGGCACTTAATGGAATTATCGAGTGATGGTTGCCTTATGGCTAATTTCAGTTCGAGTTACCTGTCATCATGATTCAGACGAAGGTGGTTGCTCTTTGACTAGAGCCTGATGTATATCCTGGGTACTATACCTAGTTTGCTAGCTAACTAGGACGTAGCTGTCTAGTAGAGAGTTAAACTTAAACTTGGCTAGAGAGCTAGCTGTCTGTCGAGCTAGTTCTCTTCCATGGAACTCGTTGCATTGCATATCCCACACAAATATTGTTAACTACATCATTGTGCCATTCATACCATTGTAGTCAGTTGCTTAGCAACCAGTGGTACCACAACATTTATCAACACTATGGTTACCCAATATAGTTGGTTGCTAGGGACTGCTGGTCTGAAACATAATTTAGGAAAATAGGTATGTTTTGAAATAAATAAATACAGTGGTTAAAAAAAATCACCGAATAAAATCATCTGCAAAATTACAAAAAATGGTAGGAAAAAAATAGCACTTAGCACCGATGCACTTAGCACTGATGGAATGTAATTCTGATTACTGATTGGTCATCAGAAACACCAATAGAAACCTGCCGACAATGCTTCAGAAAAATACCTTATCAATTGAAACTTCATTAACTCTTTAGAGTTGAAAATTCAGATAACACGGCACAGCATGTGCAGCTGAATTAGAAGTCATGTGACAAAATAACAGCGAGAGTCGCGGGTGCTTTCTTCTTGGCTTGAAGGCTATAGCAGGTGAGTACTGTTGCTATGCTAGCTACATATGTAGCCTAGCAACAATAAAAGTTAACAAAGTGCTTGGAATACTTCCTTTGTTTCTCTAGTTCGCTAGCATTTAGGACGTCCAATACCTCTCGGGGAGTTAGTTTAGCTATTAGCTAGCTAGTAGGTCCCTCAATCTTATAAGGCAGACAGTGAATCTCTCTCGAAGTCATTGCTTCATATTCTAAATCATTAGCTACCTTCAGCTATATGGCTACTCACTTTGGGAAAAGCAGCTTTTGTTTTTGTTATCAAAGCTGACGACGATGCTTGCCACTCTTCACCCTCCATGCATCAACTGCTGTGTTGTTCTAGTCAAGTACGGTTAAGGTGAAGCTTTGCTAGCAACAACTGCTGTGTTCTAGTCAAGTACGGTTAAGGTGCAGCTTTGCTAGCAACAACTGCTGTGTTGTTCTAGTCAAGTACGGTTAAGGTGCAGCTTTGCTAGCAACAACTGCTGTGTTGTTCTAGTCAAGTACGGTTAAGGTGAAGCTTTGCTAGCAACAACTGCTGTGTTGTTCTAGTCAAGTACGGTTAAGGTGAAGCTTTGCTAGCAACAACTGCTGTGTTGTTCTAGTCAAGTACGGTTAAGGTGAAGCTTTGCTAGCAACAACTGCTGTGTTGTTCTAGTCAAGTACGGTTAAGGTGCAGCTTTGCTAGCAACAACTGCTGTGTTCTAGTCAAGTACGGTTAAGGGTGAAGCTTTGCTAGCAACAACTGCTGTGTTGTTCTAGTCAAGTACGGTTAAGGTGAAGCAACAACTGCTGTGTTGTTCTAGTCAAGTATGGTTAAGGTGAAGCTTTGCTAGCAACAACTGCTGTGTTGTTCTAGTCAAGTATGGTTAAGGTGAAGCTTTGCTAGCAACAACTGCTGTGTTGTTCTAGTCAAGTACGGTTAAGGTGCAGCTTTGCTAGCAACAACTGCTGTGTTGTTCTAGTCAAGTATGGTTAAGGTGAAGCTTTGCTAGCAACAACTGCTGTGTTGTTCTAGTCAAGTACGGTTAAGGTGAAGCTTTGCTAGCAACAACTGCTGTGTTGTTCTAGTCAAGTACGGTTAAGGTGCAGCTTTGCTAGCAACAACTGCTGTGTTGTTCTAGTCAAGTATGGTTAAGGTGAAGCTTTGCTAGCAACAACTGCTGTGTTGTTCTAGTCAAGTACGGTTAAGGTGCAGCTTTGCTAGCAACAACTGCTGTGTTGTTCTAGTCAAGTACGGTTAAGGTGAAGCTTTGCTAGCAACAACTGCTGTGTTGTTCTAGTCAAGTACGGTTAAGGTGAAGCTTTGCTAGCAACAACTGCTGTGTTGTTCTAGTCAAGTATGGTTAAGGTGAAGCTTTGCTAGCAACAACTGCTGTGTTGTTCTAGTCAAGTACGGTTAAGGTGCAGCTTTGCTAGCAACAACTGCTGTGTTCTAGTCAAGTACGGTTAAGGGTGAAGCTTTGCTAGCAACAACTGCTGTGTTGTTCTAGTCAAGTACGGTTAAGGTGAAGCAACAACTGCTGTGTTGTTCTAGTCAAGTATGGTTAAGGTGAAGCTTTGCTAGCAACAACTGCTGTGTTGTTCTAGTCAAGTACGGTTAAGGTGCAGCTTTGCTAGCAACAACTGCTGTGTTCTAGTCAAGTACGGTTAAAGTGAAGCTTTGCTAGCAACAACTGCTATGTTCTAGTCAAGTACGGTTAAGGTGCAGAAAGTTTGTGGTCATTTCTGTCAATCTTTGTGTGGACATATCCACTATCACCAGGAATGTGAAACTCAACACACAAGGATACATAGCTACTATAGCTCTGAACGGGTTAAAGAGCTCATTCAAAGGACCGGGACTGCATATACATGTAAGTTGGCATAGTTGGAAAAGGGTTAGCTGACTGACCTTTATTTGGTCGTTGGGCTGTGCAACCTGGGATTCTGCCTCGGCTTGGTCCACTTGCCTCTTGTACAGCACAGATCTGTGAAAGAAGGTGCACAAGAAGCTCATGTCGTCAACAGCAAGTCAATATGTGAGTAATGACGGAGTCCATTTAACCGGAGCCAAAACTGGTATGTGTGCATGTGCTTTGTATGTATGTGCATGTGCATTGTGTGTAGGTACTGTATGTATATATGTTTGTGTGTATGTATGAAGGTGAAGGTGCATGAGGATCCTCTAGTCAAAAGTGTGGGCTGGAGTGAAATTGAGTATATTATTAAATAATAGAGTCCTGCTTAATTAAAGGGAGGGGGGAGGTCACTGGCTTTTTTACTCCCCAAAAATGAAAAATTGTGTTTTTTCCAGTTTATGAATCATATTTATCAGAGATTAAATGCAAAGTAAATTATACAGCCTTCATTACCCTGGATCCTTCCCTGAAGCAGGATTTCTATGTCAAAACACTGCACAAGTCATCATCCAATGTCAAAACACTGCACAAGTCATTATCCAATGCCAAAACACTGCACAAGTCATCATCCAATGCCAAAACACTACACAAGTCATCATCCAATGCCTAAAGTACAGAGTAACAACTCTCATTTCAGGCTCTCTGTCTCATACTACCTGTCTCAGGCTCTATCTCAGGCTCACTGTCTCAATGCTCTCACACTACTCAAACAAACAAAAAAAACACAACAAAGTGATCCATGACAAAACAAATTTTTTCCCCAGCCCTAGGACAACATTAGTTTTCTCAGCAGGAAAACAAATAGGTTCATAAACATTATGCCGAGGCTGTTAATTGGCTACCTATCCTTATAAGCAGCCCTCTGTGCTAAATTTCTGCCCTCATTTGGTAACGTGACACTACAGCAGTGGGCCGCAGGAATTAAGTGCGAGAGAAGACAAAGTGTTGGCCAGACAAAAGTATTTCCACCCAAATGCAGCAAAGGTGGCTGGAATGATAACAGCTAGCAAGCTCCTTTAATCTGTAAGCACAATCAAGGCTACCTTTTCCTTCTGGTACTGTTAGCAGAGTTGGTGGAAGGATCCCTCAGGCCCTGAGGATTGACCCCAGACAGATCACACGGAAGTGGCTTTCCATTATCTAGTTTTGCAGTGACATTCGTCAGGTAGAGGTAGAAACTGTTTGCAGTGTCGTTGGTAGGAATGTAGATATCCACCAAAGTGTTGGGGGAATTGGAAAGACCTCTGTTCACAGCACGAAAATCAAGTTGTACTATTTTCCCAATTTGTAAAATGGTTGGATTTTCCTGAACAACAACAAAAACAACAACAAAATAACAACAAAAACATTAAAACAACAAAACAGCAACAAAAAGCACCATGGACTAGCAGGAATGGTTTAAGAGACTTGTCACATGATCTATATATATCATATACATGTATATATAATATATCCTCAACAATGTCACATGATGTCACATGATCTATATCATATACATGTACATATATATAATATATCCTCAACAATGTCAGATGATATATATAATTATATGATATACTTGTATCAACAATGTCACATGATCTATATACATGTATATATATATATCCTCAACAATGTCACATGATCTATATACATGTATATATATATCCTCAACAATGTCACATGATCTATATAATTATATGATATACATGTATCAACAATGTCACATGATCTATATACATGTATATATATATCCTCAACAATGTCACATGATCTATATACATGTATATATATCCTCAACAATGTCACATGATCTATATACATGTATATATATATCCTCAACAATGTCACATGATCTATATATATCATATACATATATATAATATATCCACAACAATGTCACATGATCTATATATAATCATATACATGTATATATATATAATATATCCTCAACAATGTCACATGATCTATTATATATATCATATACATATATATATATATAATATATCCTCAACAATGTCACTGCAAAATTGTGCACTTTAACTTGCAAATTTCCAATTGACGACCATAATCACCGACCAGTGCAAGATCCACAAAAATAATAATATAGATATCCAAATTAGCTAAGATTTTTTTTTTAACTGCACATGCCTGGACTGCTGAACAGACAGAAAGGGGCAAAATAACTGAACTTCAAGTGCGAAGGGTTGAACGAGCCTTGGAATAGAAATGGCTGAGCTGGCAACCGCCACCACTGGCTGTGTTTTACAGGTCTTCACTGGAAGCTCTTCTGCTGAGGAAAGCTGCACAGGCCCTATTCTTGAATCACTTCACTCTTGATCAAGGAGACACTTCGAGATGGATTTCTTTGCTGTTAAGTTCTGTTATGCATGAGGCTTTTTTGCGTATCTCAGTATAGCTGATTCTCATACCAAATTGCCGGTCAATATTCTAATTACCGACAGAACAGACTGTTCTTTATAGCAATGCTCATAGAGTTAGGTAGATGGCAATTGGTCAAGCTATATAGGGCATGGCTATTATTATAGCTGTCCACACCAAGTAATAAGTGAACACTACATTTCAATGAAATTTAGGCCATTTAGTTTAAAAGAAAGAATACAGCGAATATTATTTCCACTCACCACAAGTTGCGTGACCTGCCTGTACATACGAACATCAAGTATGAAATTGCTGCAGAGAGAAAAATTCATAAATCATTGGTAAAAGACTATTGACATAGTTACACATAACTGTCATAGTGTCTACACAAACTTAGAGATTACTGACTCAATATTTGTACATATTCACAGATTACTGACTTGGTGGCTAAACATACTGACTTTTGCATTATTTATACTTATAGATTACTGACTTGGTGGTTATGCATACCTACAATACGTCGCGAGACCTTCATGTTACTTTGCATCACATTGCTTTGGATCGCATCACATCGCTTCAACCGTAAGCCAACCTCGCTACATTGCATCTATTTGAACTATTGAAATTGAACTTTCCCCCATAATTACCCTAACTTCACCCATTAATTAATTAGCCTTAAATCTCTGAATGATTTGTGGGATACAGCCATACACTAGGACAGTTCCTCACTGCCTCTATCTTTCCTCGTTCATCTCTTCCTTAAAGGAGAAACTTAATTTCTTATGGAAACACAAATAAAGTACACCGACACGTGTCGAACAACGCATCGCAACCGAATCTAGAACAGAAATCGAGTCTATTCAAGCGAAGTGATGCAATGTGACTTCATGTTGCAGTATCGCATAAATTGCATCACTTCGTGCTACTAGTGAGTGTTATATTGTGAACCGGCCCTCACAGATGACTGACTTGGTGGCTGTAGCTGTAAGTCTAGCAATACCTATTTCCATCAACATTGAGTCCACTTCTCCAGGCTCATCGAAGCCAAATATAGGAGGCTACAAAGTGTGCCGTCTAGTATTTAAAATGTCTTTCCAGCCGGATGACAGACTCCCTGAGGAGTTGAGCTTCACAGGAAATGTATGCAATGTCATCATTTATAGATAGCTTCACTGCAAATGCTGCACACATGTGTAATCATGTGCTCTAAATAAATTCTGGAAGTTGGGTTGGCATCATGTGACAAGAGTGGATGTCCTTAAAATCTGACAGCTAAGGTGTCAAGGAATGTGAGGTTCGATCGAGATTGAAGAACCACCATTTTTCCCCCCGAAGAGGAATGACACCGATGACAGGAATAACAAATATTGACAACAAAAGCTACAAATATTTATAAACTTACAAAGAGGAGATTTCAAAGTCGGCCATGGCACTATATGAAATCCGCACGGGTCCACCTATCAGGTTGTTGTTGCTGGTGTTGGTTTCGACATTAACTGGGGATGTCGCTCGAATGGAAATGTTGCTAGTTTGCGTGGGTTCATTCCCCACCAGGCTCCTGCTCAATCGCCACATGAGCGAGAGCTGCAACTAGTAGCAAACAACAACAATTAAACAAATGTAACAATTTAAAACTTTTCAGAGTCTGTGCGCCTGGCACTAAATTTTGCATCGGATTAGGAAATACAATGTCTCCAAGAAAATGTGTAATAAAATCTCACTTAGATCATACACAACCAACTGCATCATAAGTAGTCCCCTGAAATTATTGAAAGTCTATCATGTTAACCATTGACACACGAGTAAATTTCCTAGGAAAGCAACTTGGTTACTGATACAGTCCATCAAAACTAGATCTTGCACATGCATAAGCATGCTAAAGAAAGATGTATTTTTTTGCTTGCTCAAACTTGTAGGATTACTCTCAGCTGATATCATAATATGCTTTAAAGATTTATCCTTAAATCAGCTTTTTGGTATCAGTCATTGCCCTGATGAAGTATTTCAATTGAAATGTTAGCTTCAAAACCAAAAAGATGATTTCAAGATCGATCTTGAAGCACGTTATTGCTTGGTTGAAAATTTGCTGTTGCTGTCTTAAGTCTGTAAAGATGGAGCTCTCTCAAACATGTATGCTCATTCTGATACATTTGATTGGCCACTTTCAGGCTCGCTCATTTTAATCCGACACTTTCCTGAAGTGGCCATGACTAGAGTCGGAGCTGTCTCCACCAATGGAATCAGCATTATTTAGAACTCCTCAGGCCGTCTGTGGTGTCCTCTGTGTGCTACGGTCACTACCATGGCCTTTGGGTTACTGCCACGCAGGCCTGGGGGTTACTGTCACATGAATTGGGGTTACTGCCACACAGGCCTGGGGGTTAACAAGAATTGGGGTTACTGTCACACAAGAATTGGGGTTACTGCCACACAGGCCTTGGGGTTACTGTCACACAGGAATTGGGGTTCTGCCACATGGCCTTGGGGTTTCAAAACACATCTCATAACCCAAATCATGCTGTCTAACTATTCTTGAAAATACCTCAGGGTTAGAAGACATTTCAAGCTCTGGAGGAAGGAAGTTGGCCAGAGGGCAGCGGTAAAGACGAGAAGTTGCACCATCTTCTAGGCAACCCTGCACGTGAAAAACAAACAGAAACTGTCACCACTTGCACGTTGCCATGCCACAACAATTGCTCAACAAGGACACCATATAGCAAGTTTGGTTTGAAAGGAAAAACTATCTGCTTGAGATGGCAATGTCAAATTAGACCACAAACATTAATTGCATACCTGCTCACTATGGAGACTGTTTGGAAACACATAGGGTGGTCCCTCCTTTGAGAGGCCCTTCCCACCAAATGCCACCACTAGTCTAGTATAAGGATTGGAATGCACCTGTTCACTTGCCACGAGAACAATAACGTTTCTAAATAAAAACATTTTTGGTTCTTGTTTAAAGTTACTCTTTTGTTCTTTGCTGTTGTTGCTGCTGATGTTGTTGTTGCTGTTGTTGTTGCTGTTGTTGTTGCTGTTTTAATGGGCAGTGGAGGACTATACAGAGTTCCACAGAGTCAAATTCACAGCTTTAATCAAATATCTAACAGTTTTCTTGAAACAAACACCTCTTGCAGATTTCCTAGCATGCACCCTGTACTCTACAACCCTGGCCTGCACCCTGTACTCTACAATCCTAGCCTGCACCCTGTACTCTACAACCCTAGCCTACACCCTGTACTCTACAACCCTAGCCTGCACCCTGTACTCTACAACCCTTGCCTGCACCCTACAAACCTAGCCTGCACCCTGTACTCTACACAACCCTAGCCTGCACCCTGTACTCTACACAACCCTAGCCTGCACCCTGTACTCTACAACCCTAGCCTGCACCCTGTACTCTACAATCCTAGACTGCACCCTGTACTCTACACTTCCCTAGCCTGCACCCTGTACTCTACAACCCTAGCCTGCACCCTGTACTCTACAACCCTGGCCTGCACCCTACAACCCTAGCCTGCACCCTGTACTCTACAACCCTAGCACAAGCAGATTTATAATTCTAGCTCACAAACTTGCAGTGTTTCAAACCTCTTACAATGAGAGAGTCATTGAAGTCTGCAGCACAGATGACTGCAGTGTTTCAAACCTCTTACAATGAGAGAATCGTTGAAGTCTGCAGCACAGATGACTGCAGTGTTTCAAACCTCTTACAATGAGAGAATCGTTGAAGTCTGCAGCACGGATGACTGCAGTTTTCAAACCTCTTACAATGAGAGAATCGTTGAAGTCTGCAGCACAGATGACTGCAGTATTTCAAACCTCTTACAATGAGAGAGTCATTGAAGTCTGCAGCACGGATGACTGCAGTGTTTCAAACCTCTTACAATGAGAGAGTCATTGAAGTCTGTAGCATGGATGACTACAGTGTTTCAAACCTCTTACAATGAGAGAATCGTTGAAGTCTGCAGCACGGATGACTGCAGTGTATCAAACCTCTTACAATTTGAAGTCTGCAGCACAGATGACTGCAGAGTTTCAAACCTCTTACAATGAGAGAGTCGTTGAAGTCTGCAGCATGGATGACTGCAGTGTTTCAAACCTCTTACAATGAGAGAGTCATTGAAGTCTGCAGACGGATGACTGCAGTGTTTCAAACCTCTTACAATGAGAGTCATTGAAGTCTGCAGCACAGATGACTGCAGAGTTTCAAACCTCTTACAATGAGAGAGTCTGCAGCATGGATGACTGCAGAGTTTCAAACCTCTTACAATGAGAGAGTCATTGAAGTCTGCAGCATGGATGACTACAGTGTTTCAAACCTCTTACAATGAGAGTCATTGAAGTCTGCAGCACAGATGACTGAAGTATTTCAAACCTCTTACAATGAGAGAGTCATTGAAGTCTGCAGCACGGATGACTGCAGTGTTTCAAACCTCTTACAATGAGAGAGTCATTGAAGTCTGCAGTACGGATGACTGCAGTATTTCAAACCTCTTACAATGAGAGAGTCATTGAAGTCTGCAGCACAGATGACTACAGAGTTTCAAACCTCTTACAATGAGAGAATCATTGAAGTCTGCAGCACAGATGACAGCAGAGTTTCAAACCTCTTACAATGAGAGAGTCATTGAAGTCTGCAGTACGGATGACTGCAGTGTTTCAAACCTCTTACAATGAGGGAGTCATTGAAGTCTGCAGTACGGATGACTGCAGTATTTCAAACCTCTTACAATGAATCGTTGAAGTCTGTAGCATGGATGACTGCAGAGTTTCAAACCTCTTACAATGAGAGAATCATTGAAGTCTGCAGTACGGATGACTGCAGTGTTTCAAACCTCTTACAATGAGAGAGTCATTGAAGTCCGCAGCACGGATGACTGCAGTGTTTCAAACCTCTTACAATGAGAGAGTCATTGAAGTCTGCAGTACGGATGACTGCAGTATTTCAAACCTCTTACAATGAGAGAGTCATTGAAGTCTGCAGCACAGATGACTACAGAGTTTCAAACCTCTTACAATGAGAGAATCATTGAAGTCTGCAGCACAGATGACTGCAGTGTTTCAAACCTCTTACAATGAGGGAGTCATTGAAGTCTGCAGTACGGATGACTGCAGTATTTCAAACCTCTTACAATGAATCGTTGAAGTCTGTAGCATGGATGACTGCAGAGTTTCAAACCTCTTACAATGAGAGAGTCATTGAAGTCTGCAGTACGGATGACTGCAGTGTTTCAAACCTCTTACAATGAGGGAGTCATTGAAGTCTGCAGTACGGATGACTGCAGAGTTTCAAACCTCTTACAATGAGAGAGTCATTGAAGTCTGCAGCACGGATGACTGCAGTGTTTCAAACCTCTTACAATGAGAGAGTCGTTGAAGTATGCAGCACGGATGAAAGCAAAGCCTTCTGGCAGCGTGAAGAGAAGCTCTGATCCAAGGGAGGGGTTCGGTCCAATATTGCTGTACACCATGTCTATCCTCACCACCCGAATAAGGTCAGCTACCACGCTGGAGACATTGTATCGGACACCATTGTGACCTCTGTGTAAGCCCAGGGTGGGGGGTCATGGAAGGAAATGGAGAAGGAGAAGAAAGGGGGTGGGTGGGAGGAGGAGGGGATGGGGGGAGCAGGGGAGGTGGAGGAGATGGGGAGCAGGGGAGGATGGGGAGGAAACATGATTATTATCTTCAGATCAAGTGGGAAGTAATCTAGAAGTGTTTATAACACTAACATCTATCTATTATTTATCTGTCTATGTCCCTATCTATCTATCCATCTATCTAACCACCTACCTACCTCTACCTATCATCTATCTAGCTACCTAAACATAGAAACAGCTACTAAGTTCCCACGTAATAAGAGCTAGGAGGATTTTGACATAAAAAGACTTACGGAATCACACCCTGGAACAATTCTAGTCAAAGCTAGGATCAGCATAAGGCTATTGTATGTGCCTCCACAAACTGTCAAAAACTTAAAATAAATCATATGCGAATTATAGCTCTCCACATACAACTAGAGGGAACAAATCTACCAACTTTTCAAATCTACCAACTTTTAACGACATTGACTTTAAGAAAACTATTTCCATCTGCAAACTATCTATATTATGATAATATGATGTGATTATTCTATAATATCATGTGATTACCATATGATTACTCTATAATATAATGTGGATACTCTATAATAGCGTGTGAGCATTTTTGAAATATAATGTAATTGCTCTAGAATATCATAGGATCACTATAGAAAAAATGTAATCACTAAAACATCATGTGATCACTCTAGAATATCATGTGATCACCAGAACAGCATATGACCACTCTAGAATATCATGTGATCACCAGAACAGCATATGACCACTCTAGAATATCATATGCCCACTCTAGAATATCGTGTGATCACTCTAAAATATCATGTGATCACCCTGTTATCCATGTGATTCATAAATACCTGACCTCTTTATATCACCTAAAAAGTAATCCTAGATGTTTATCATGTGATAGCTCTAGAACATCATGTGACCCCTCTAGCACACAAGAGGCAACATGCATTAATCTTGTTAACACACTCAACCATGTTAATGTGGCACACATGCATTAGTCTTGTTAACACACTCAACCATGTTAATGTGGCTACATGCATTAATCTTGTTAACACACTCAACCATGTTAATGTGGCACACATGCATTAGTCTTGTTAACACACTAAACCATGTTAATGTGGCACACATGTATTCGTCTTGTTAACAAACTCAACCATGTTAATGTGCCAACATGCATTAATCTTGTTAACACACTCACATGTTAATATGGCAACATGCATTAATCTTGTTAACACACTCAACCATGTTAATGTAGCACACATGCATTAATCTTGTTAACACACTCAAACACATTAAATGTGGCACACATGCATTTGTCTTGTTAACACACTCAACCATGTTAATGTGGCAATATGCATTAATCTTGTTAACACACTCGACCATGTTAATGTGGCACACATGCATTCATCTTGTTAACACACTCAACCATGTTAATGTGGCACACATGCATTAATCTTGTTAACACACTCACATGTTAATATGGCAACATGCATTAATCTTGTTAACACACTCAAACACATTAAATGTGGCACACATGCATTTGTCTTGTTAACACACTCAACCATGTTAATGTGGCACACATGCATTTATCTTGTTAACATACTCAACCATGTTAATGTGGCACACATTCATTAGTCTTGTTAACACACTCAACCATGTTAATGTGGCACACATGCATTAGTCTTGTTAACACACTCAAACAGGTTAACGAGGAACATGGTGATTAGACTTGTTAACACACTCACATGTTAATGTGGCAATATGCATTAATCTTGTTACACACTCAACCATGTTAATGTGGCTACATGCATTAATCTTGTTAACACACTCACATGTTAATATGGCAACATGCATTAGTCTTGTTAACACACTCAACCATGTTAATGTGGCACACATGCATTAGTCTTGTTAACATACTCAATCATGTTAATGTGGCACACATGCATTAGTCCTGTTAACACACTCAACCATGTTAATGTGGCACACATCATTAGTCTTGTTAACACACTAAACAGTTCCAGTTATGCAGACATGGAATAAGTGAGTGTGTATAAAATGGTGATTGCTCTCTGGCTATTAATAACTCACAGGTAAGCCACATCCATCAGCGTCACAGTCAGGTCCGGAGTACACAGCCCATCCGCGCCGGACCCACCACAATTAACAGATGGCACCACCTACAGACAGTGCATGCATTTTAAAGTAAATTCCTAATATATATATATATATATATATATAATTTCATGCATTATTCATCTCCTGGAAGTGCAGGCACTGCATTCTAATCCAGAACAATTCATCTACACCATGTGTGTATATATACATATATAGACATGCACATGAACTGGTGACTAATACAACACATGTTGCTATTAGTAACAAGTGCCTGCAGACACAAACTCAGACATTGTTCGCAAGAAATATAAAAAATGAACACAGTGTGTGCTAAACACTAGATAGTTATTTAGCTGCTCATACGCAATAGACTATTCATTGAGAGAACCGAGACACTATACTATTCATGAGATTTAAAAAATAGACTATGAAATACACAGTCACATTAGGTCTGGGAGGTGGTGAGTTGGCTGGACACAGCTCACCATGAAACACACAGTCACATTAGGTCTGGGAGGTGAGTTGGCTGAGCACAGCTCACCATGAAACAGACAGTCACATTAGGTCTGGGAGGTGAGTTGGCTGGACACAGCTCACCATGAAACACACAGTCACATTAGGTCTGGGAGGTGAGTTGGCTGAGCACAGCTCACCATGAAACACACAGTCACATTAGGTCTGGGAGGTGAGTTGGCTGGACACACCTCACCATGAAACATATTAGCTGCATAGCTACTATAACATCTCTTACCATAACTATGCATGGTAAGCAACGACACTACACAAGACCACACCTCTATTCCTCATTAACAAAAACAGCTAGCGACCATTCAGTCAACTCTATGCTACGCAAGGTTTATCAATAGCTCCCAGGCACATTGTCACTTCTCTACATTACGATGGCGATATCCCCATAAACTGACAATGACTCACCGATACAGTGTCGTTCCCCTGGGTGATTACATTGGGGATGTCCCTATAATCTACCAACACTGCCGGACTTCCATCCACATAGGTTGGGGGAGGGCGTGGCAGCTCAATAAACTTGGCCCTCATTTGTATCGGGGAGAGGAAGTTGTCTTGTTCAACCAGCAATCTGATTGGCTGTTTTTAGAGAAAGAGCGAGAGAGAGTTTTACTTTATGAATTATACATGAGACAGACAAAGTCGTATGCAAGCTGGTGATTATGACAGTATTTATTTGTAGCAAATATTGCCACTGGAGATAACATGTGCTGTTCAATGGAACACACATTGGATTTAGTCACATGACATAGAAAGATGGTAAGAGTTTAAGTTAGGCACTGTTTCTCTCGATGCTGACATTGTGCAGGACTCTTCATCCTGCCCACAGGCCAACACTCTCCCTGGCTTACTTAGCTAGAGAGCAAACAAACCCGCATACAATATTTCTTGTTTCAGTGCAGAAGTTGCATGCATTGTGGAATATTGGCTGCTGTTGTAGGTAGCAGCTGCTACAGCATTTAAACTATGAGAGAGAATAAAGCAATGAGGACCACTCTTTACCTTATTACAGACTAAGTGTGTTCAATGACCGCTTACCCACCCCTTGTGTTCCCTCCTTCCTTCCTCATCCTCCCTTTTCCCTACTCAACCTCTCACCCTCTTTCTCTTGCACCCCTCCATTATTCTCCCTGCACCCTCCCACTTCCTCTCCCCATCCCCCCCCCCCCCCCCCCATCGTCCCTATCTCCTTCCCTCAATTTCCCCCCCCCCTCCTCCCCTTCCCTTGTCTATCCCTTCACATGGAAGCCAGGAATGGATAACTCTATCTGATGCTCCCTCTTGCTATCAACAACCCAATGGCATATTATACAGAGTGCATACACTCACAGTACCTTTAAAGATAGGCTGGCATTGTTACAGATTATCTCGTCCGTCGTTTCAAACACAAAATCCGAAGTCCAATTCTTCTCACCATTCTTGAATAACACTCTAGACATTCCATCCATAAGATCCTCACTAACAACCAGTTTAGAAGCTAAAATGGGTAAAGGGTGGTAATGAGCATCTGTGTAATGTCCATACTAGTATAACTTGTGGTAATGTTTAGCACTCGTTGCTCACTGTCTTTGAAAAGACTCTTCACTACGTAAGCATCCATCTTGATTGCATGAGGCACTAGTCACACTGGACATGTTTAAATTAAAATGTGCATTAATTGGACCGGTGTTAATTGGACCGGTGTTATTAGGTGAGGCCGCTTGCTGTTAGACACAAGCCCATTTCAAGATGTATCACATCAAGTCTCTGTTAAATACCTTCAGGAGTTATCAAATGAAGGAAGTGGCAAGTCAGGTAGCAAATATTCATGTGGATTATTGTTATGGCGGCTAGCTTGATGCTATGCAGATCATAGTCTCAATGACTCTGGGTTGACATGCAATGGCCTTCCCACTAAATGAAGGTTAGAGCATCTATTTATTCCTGATGAAGGCTAGAGCATAGTGTTGAAATATCAAGAGTTTGAGAAGGTCATTGCAACAACGAATAGACTTTCAAACACGCACACTTCATGCCCACACAAGGTAAGGGGTCTCATGCATTGCAAGGTAAGGGTCAGCATGTATATACATAATAGTAGGTAATGATCATCAATACAAAGTAGGTAAGGGTCATCAATACAAAGTAAGGGTCTCCATGTACATAAATGCAATGTAGAGTAAATTATATATCCGTGTAAGGTAAGGGGTCTCCATCCATATGACGAGCACTTTAAAAACAACGGATGCCAACTTTACACGCATTGTTGCATAGTCAGCATCAATAGACTTGCTGCAATGATTCCAGCCTAGATTTGTGTGTGTTTGTGTGCGTAGGTAGTTCAAGGGATCGCTCCCTCCCACACACATCCTCCTCTCCCTCCTAGCCCGCCAGCTTGGGTCTCCACCCTCACAAGGGCTCAGTTGTTTAACAAAAGTAAATACTCTGCCAATAAAGTACGGGTTCTCTTCACTCTTCACATTATAAACACACTCACTTAATGATCGGCCAGTCAAACCACGCCCAACATAAGAGGCACAGACGATCACATCAAAGGCAGAGTCCTCCGAGCTGCCGTTTATCCGTATGGAGAGGGTGCTGGTGGAGATGGAGGCTGTGATGTAGGCCACAGAGTAAGACCTGCACAGCGACAACCACGCCCACATGACACTCCCTCACCGACACCAACATGACACTCCCCCACGCATGATGGAATACACCCGGGTTTGTACGGACACAGATATTAGTGACTACCTGAATAAGAGTCTGCATCAACCAGGCCATTCAACATGTTGTCTGAATAAGAGTCTGCATCGACCTGGCCATTCAACATGTTGTCTGAATAAGAGTCTGCATCGACCTGGCCATTCGACATGTTGCCTGAATAAGATCTGCATCACCTGGCCATTCAACATGTTGCCTGAATAGAGACCGCATCAACCTTGCCATTCAACATGTTGCTTGAATAAGAGTCGCATCCACCTGGCCATTCAACATGTTGTCTGAATAAGGTTACCTGGTGTTTTTATTGTATTACTATGTAACTCGGATAAGACTAACCAAGTTGGATGATTGGATTAAGGCCTTGTGCAAACATGACTCTAGTGTACAGCTCGGTTAAAATAAGTTAAACTAGTTATTTACTTTGAAATGGATCATAAATATATTGTCCTGATAATGCAAACTGTGATTTTTAATGCTACAGTAACATAATACAGTGTCAGTGACCACATGAACAAGGTGGCTGGCATCACTAGATGCATGATTGGCAGTGCTGAATCAGCTTATAGTCCTGGACTCCTAGTCTAAATTGTGAAAAATGCAAAAAAAATCTCAGGACTGTCCTGGACCAATGATAGTTGGCATGTAGCAGATTTAAAATAATGCCTTGCTATATTATAGCTGTGATGCAGTACAGATAAACCTATATAGCTAGCTATAATGCTCAGCTCAGTTTTAAATAGATATATACCACTCATCTTTGCCTTTTCCAAATTTCCCTTTCTATCTGCTCGCTATAATACTAAAATAGCACACGCAAAAATGTATGGGCGTGGTTTGGGCTTCATTTGAATAAGACAACTGAAGAGAGCTGGCTGGAGAAGAGTCTGAGAGTGCTCTCAGCAAAGATTAGAAAGTTGCTTGATAAATGGAGGTTAGTATTGAAACTTTGGTCCGGCAGTTGCCGGGTCTGCCGGACCAGTTCCTACCCCCCTGTATATACATATATATATATAACATATATATATATATATATATAACATATATATATAACATATATACAACATATATATATATATTATATATATATAACATATACATATATGTATAACACACATATATATATAACATAATATATAACATATTATATATATATAACATATATACAGTATATATATAAATAACATATAACATATATATATACATATATATGCTTAACCTGGATTAGGACTTCTATCTTACCTAAAGACACTGGGCTATTCTCTAGCTAGTAGAACACCTGAAAAGATATTCAGCTGTGCCTCGATTCAGATTTTTTTAATTTAAAGGTCGCTCTAAATTGTTTGCCATCATAGCTATAACATCTGACCTCAGGAATAACAGCTCTGGCATAGGGGAGGAGTCCTCACAAGCTTTCTTTGGATTTTTCTCCTTTTTTTTTTTACCCCTCGGCAAGATAAGGCCAACGAGGATCTCCTGCTCTCTGCTTGCATGCTCACTAGTCTTGCTGCTGGTCTGGGCTCCTCATCACCTGCCAGCCACAATTATTGTGGTAGTTTTAGCTCTTCTGGGAAGGGGCAGGCGAGACTACGAACTTGATAGCTCTTACTTTTCATATGAATAGCAAGTTTTTATGCAATGCCTGATGACCAACCTTTGACCTTGGATGAGGTACGCATAAAAATACGAACCAAAAACAACAACAACAACAAAACAGCAGCTCTGACGGAGCCAAACGGTGTTGCGTTCAGAAACAAAACTGGACTGACTGTTGATAGCTGGAAAGGGAAACACACAGTATCATGTGGACCAAAATGAATTAATATTACTCCTAACTTGCACCAAAGACTGTATATACTGCCTTTTAATTAACATTATTGGTGGGAAAAGGTAAAGGGTCGTTCAACCAGTAGAGGTCTAAATGGGTACAGTCTCGTTTCCCATATTTAAGTGTTTTTATTTTATTTTCTTGCATATCAGCTGCATAATATATGAAATAGGAACAGCCAATGCAGACAATTCTATTTATAGGATTAAAAATAATTATCACAGCCAAGAAAAATATATGTTCACTTTTTAAAGATGATGTTCGTGTTGTTATTTCTTCCTCTTCTTCTTTGGCAAATAATTTCTCTTTGTTTCAGTATTTATACTTTTATAGCCTCCTTAGGTAATTGCTGCGTTAACTCCAGAACTGACCAATCAGAGCGGCAGATAGCAATCTTTACTACGAAAAAAATTGACTAAAAGTATACACAAACTAAAGGAAATTGCTCGCACTAACTCCTGAACTGACCAATCAGAGCAGCAGATGCCATTCTTTACTACGAAAGTATACACAAACATAAAAGGCACGAATCCACAAAAGTCTACCTCATTTTCTTGAAGGTCTGTGCTGTTAACTATTGCCACAAGAATAGGCTTGCTATCCTTGCTAATAATAAACACATCACTTCATTGTAGCAAAAACGTGCAGCCACTGCACAGAGTCACACAGGGACACATGATAGGGTTTATTATGCTAATGACACTTTACCTCATTTCATGGTATCGAATGGCTATTATTATTGGGGGGGGGGGGGGGGGGGGGGGGGGGACTGTCAGCTAACAACCTTAGCAAAGGGATTCAATGCTGGAAGTTTTTTAAAGAGCTAAAATCAAGTTTTAGCTGAGATATAAACTGTGTGTGTGTGTGTGTGTGTGTGTGTGTGTGTGTGTGTGTGTGTGTTTTTGCCATTTGCCAACACATTCCTTGGTACATGTTTGCTCAATCAAAGGAATAGTAAACTCACACTTTTTACCGCAGTCATCTCTATCTTACGCGCAAAACAACAACGAAACAACAACAAAAAAGCTCCTGAGATGTCTCTATGGAATTCAGCAGCTGCCAAGCTCCTGAGATGTCTCTATGGAATTCAGCAGCTGCCAAGCTACCTGGAAAGAGGTTTTGCAGTTTCGGCCCTATAGGTCCATTAAAAGTGTAGTACATGTACATCTGTGGCACTTGATGGTATTGGCTTACTTGTGAAGTTAGCTCATGTGAGTGGTTAGGTAGAGACAGTTGTCTGTTATACTTCCTGTGGCTATTTTTAGTACTTTCCATATATAGATTGGGTTGTGTGCTATAATTATATATATAAATGTTTTTGTAACCTCAACAAAAGACTCTCGTAAGTAACCACTCACATAACCGGCACATGAGGCAGGGTTGTATACAGAAATTTTGCCAAGGGGGGGCGAACTTGAGATATGGAAAAATAAGGGGGGGCGAGAATGATACAATGATGGTGTATGTAATGTATAAGGGTGGTGTCTAATTTCAAGGGGGGGGGGGCGAGAATGATACAAGGGGGGCGAATGCCCCCCCCCCGCCCCCCCCTAAATACACCCCTGCATGAGGTAACCACATAGTATGCCAATTATTCCACTAGTATCAAGTGCCACTCTAACTTCACTTATCTGGGCAGCTTGGGACCTGGTACTGCCCATAACTTAAAAATGGCTCTGTCTGGGAACACTGCATATTTTGCCCAAAATTGATAATTTTGTCTTGAATTTTGCATCCATACATATATGAAGTACATGCACATACAGTGTACGTATGCATACTGCACATGGTACGTGTACACACTAACACACTACACATAGCACGTGTGCATACCGCACATAGTATGTGTGCATACTGCACATGGTACGTGTACACACTACACATACGTGTACATACTGCACATAGTAGACCGACTGGAAACAAGAAGATGTTCATTTAAAAAAAGAAATGATGGGGTGCTTCCTGTCTCACGAGCTGCTCTGTGCGCTATTTTCACAAGAAGAAGATTTGAAGTCACAGCAGTGAGTGAGATTTCTAGAGTGTTGAAAGCTTCACAAGTGTGACTCAACGATGGTCTTCCATTGGCCTCGTCCCCCTTCGCTCTCATCATCATGGCAGCCTTCTGTTTCTCTTCAGGCACAAGCTAAAAAGAAGAAAACCTGCTCGAGTTCCACAAGCTTGCAGACTACGCATGATGCATGTGACGTGATCGTGCAATGCAAGGGGCCTCAGTAGACAGGCGTAGCCGGATGTGGGCCATCTAGATGGGGGCAGTTTGAGTGCTAGTATTAGTAGCCTGCCCTGCAATAACCTGTCCACCGCCCTCACATCTGAACTGGAACAGTCACTAAGGTACGCAAGGTCAGGAGAGTGCGTTCTTGTCAAGCAGCCAATATATTGCATATTTCATTAATGCATAACTAAGCGACAAGATCAACTGCAATACAATAATTGGTAGGAGTGCATCAGGATATATATTAACCTTATAAGGAGTGTGGCAACTACTCTACTCCAACCACACCTTACCTGATCAACACTGCTGTCCGAGAAATGTGAGCACCTATTAATAAATCTGTGAGAGGTGGGGGAAGAGGGAGTGGGGGAGGGGAGTGGGGGGAGGGGAGTGGGGGGAGGGGGGGTGGGGGGAGAGTGAGTGGGGAGGGGAGTGGGGGGAGGGGGAGTGGGGGGAGAAAGGAGTGGGGGAGAGGGAGAGGGAGTGGGGAGAGGGGGAGTGGGGGGAGAAAGGAGTGGGGGAGGGGGAGTGGGGGGAGAGGGAGTGGGGAGAGGGACAGAGGGAGAAGCAATGAAAACTAAGTTTACTTCAAGCTACAGTAGATCGAGTACCATTGTAGTCGTTGCCATCGACGTCAATATTGGCAGAGAGAGAGAACCCAAAGCCTTGCAGCGAACCAATATCTGGTACCCGGTCCATGATAGTCTGGGCTTGCACAACCTTCAACACAACAACAGAGAGGAAAATGAAGGCAGAACTTGCAGTTCATTCCTTCTGGAGAAGTGTACTATAATAATGCTACGCTATATAGGAGCCTTGAAAGCTACTGCATTATACATTATGCTGTGCTTTCCTCAAAGAGCATTACACACATGCATGTACGCACACACACACCATACACACATGCACACACGCATGCATTCATACTCACACACACCATAAACATGCACACACACACCATACACACATGCACACACACACCATACACACATACACACACGCATGCATGCATACTCACACACACCATAAACATGTACGCACACACACACACCATACACACATGCATGCATGTATACTCACACAAACCATAAACATGTACGCACACACACACACTAGCTGAGAAAAAAATTATTCGTGATTTTGCAAGATTCCAAAATCTAATGCATCAATTAGATCACTGACTTAATCCATCTTGGCAGCTCGAAATCTCAGCAGAAAAGCTTCTCCATGAGTTCACAATGAAAACCATATCAAATAAAACACCCCCCCCCCCCCCCCCCCCTCCCCCCAGCTAGTGTAGGCCATAGGAATGCATCATGCACAGTAAAAGTTTAATTTCTTGCTCGCAGAGAATGAGACCAACTCCAGCTGCAGCTAACATAATGATGCTTACCTGATTGGGGACGCGGGATATGAGTCCCGACTCAGAGGATCTTCCATAGTAGATGTATACAGTACCGCTGCTGTTTGCTTCAGCATCTCTGCGTTCATAAGGAGCTCCAACTGCTATATCTGCAGGACAGCAGCGGCAAGCGATATATGCTCATTATAGAGGAGATGGCTTATAATTATTCTTAAACAGTCGCAGAACACACTTCCCTATCCCCCCCCCCCCCCCCCCCTCCCCCCCCCCCCGGGAAGCGCCATGGAGATCACAACCACAATAGACAAAACTAAAATGCTTGAACTTGTAAAGGGTCATCTACCTGTTTGCTGTCCACATGGACACAGTTTTGATGATTACTGTGAACACATGTGGCAGTGCTTCTCCTCACTACTGTGCTTGTCTCTGGCTTACTGTTTCTAGCTAACTGGTTCACTTGTGCATTTTTTTGTAACTTTATAGCTCTCAACAAACTCTCAGCACTTGACAGTCACAAAGACTTTCTCAGTAATTTTTTACTCTCTCAACGTTTCGACCAGATGTTCTAGCCTTCATCAGGAATAATGAGATGCTAAGACTTGCGTGAACCTGCTATATACCGGTAGCTAGTAATTCACCATGTGCTACAAACCACACCCTAGCACACGCACCAGATGTGGAAAAATAAAATAAAGCTAATTTATTATATAAAAAACCACAACAATAACAAATAACAAATAACAACAACTAATAATAACAACAACAATAACAACAAGAATAAAAAATAAAAAATAATGATAATATATATAATATTAAATAAATAAATAATATATATAATAGTATATATAATATTAAATAAATAAATAATATATATAATAATATATATAATATTAAATAAATAAATAATATATATAATAATAATAATAATAATAATAATAATAATAATAATAATAATAATAATAATAATAATAATAATAATAATAATAATAATAATAATAATAATAATAATAATAATAATAATAATAATAATAATAATAATATATATATATATATATAATAGCTGTAGTAAAATAAAACAAACAAATAAATATATAGATACAAAGAACAACAAACAGAAAAATCATGGTGTTAAGTTCAGGCTCTTGAGTTACTACTACTATTACTATTATGATCATCATATATTTATTATTATTATTATTATTATTATCATTATCATTATTATTACTACTACTATCACTATTATTATTTTTTATTATTAGTAGTAGTATTATTATCATTATTATTATTATATTATTTATATATTTTATTATTATTTATTATTTTGTTGTTTTTATTTCTTTCTATATAATATACTATTTTATTTATTTTAATTTTATTATTATGTATATGTATATGTATATTATTATTATTATTATTATTACTACTACTACTACTACTACTACTACTACTACTATTACTATTATTATTATTATTATTATTATTATTATTATTATTATTATTATTATTATTTTATTTTATTTTATTTTTTTAATTTTTATATTTTTCCATAGCAGACTCATGCGCATGTCATTATTCCTGAGCATCTAGTCGAAACGTCGAGAGAATACTTATGATTATTGAGAAGTTCATTGTAACATTCTGTAGCTATAACTTCTTTTTTCCAAAGAAACTTTTCAAACTGATTAGAATTCAAACACAAGTTTGGAATAAGAAACAACTCCATTAAGGTAAGCAAACAAACTCATCGCACCATTTATGGCTACAACTAAACTTACAGCCCCTTGCTCAAGAGCGGCGAAGGTCAGAGTATTCCAGGTGAACAAAAGTGCCTCTAGAAGCAGCAATCAAGGCCGAGAAGGGACTGCTTACTGGCAGACATGAAGCTGGCCTTAGTCAACTGTTAGTTTAGTTTGTAAACACTTCTGGCTCCTATCCATTGCTGTCTCAGCTAGGGCAGCTGCCATAATGTGTTAATCACGGTACCGAAGATTAAGCTAGAATTTCATGAATGCACCTGTAACTTTTTTAATTCCAGAACAATTTACATGTTCCCCCCTCGGAGTATGCCAGAGAAACCGTTAGAACCAACTTCTAGAAAAATAATATGGCTGCTGTCAATAAATGAGTGAACAAAGTATGTACCCAATCTGGCTCTCCTGTGGACTCTCATCAGCTACCTACCCTCACACTCCTGGCTGACTCTCCTGCTACATGGCCTCTCATCAGCTACCTACCCTCACACTCCTGGCTGACTCTCCTGTGGCCTCTCATCAGCTGCCTACCCTCGCACTCCTGGCTGACTCTCCTGTGGCTCCTCATCAGCTACCTGCCCTCACACTCCTGGCTGACTCTCCTGTGGCCTCTCATCAGCTACCCACCCTCACACTCCTGGCTGACTCTCCTGCTATGGCCTCTCATCAGCTACCTGCCCTCACACTCCTGGCTGACTCTCCTATGGCCCCTCATCAGCTACCTGCCCTCACACTCCTGGCTGACTCTCCTATGGCCCCTCATCAGCTACCTACCCTCACACTCCTGGCTGACTCTCCTGTGGCCTCTCATCAGCTACCTGCCCTCACACTCCTGGCTGACTCTCCTGTGGCCCCTCATCACAGCTACCTGCCCTCACACTCCTGGATGACTCTCCTGTGGCCTCTCATCAGCTACTTTCCCTCACATTCGTGGCTGACTCTCCTGTGGCCCCTCATCAGCTACCTGCCCTCACACTCCTGGCTGACTCTCCTGTGGCCTCTCATCAGCTACCTACCCTCACACTCCTGGCTGACTCTCCTGCTACATGGCCTCTCATCAGCTACCTGCCCTCACACTCCTGGCTGACTCTCCTGCTGCATGGCCTCTCATCAGCTACCTACCCTCACACTCCTGGCTGACTCTCCTATGGCCCCTCATCAGCTACCTACCCTCACACTCCTGGCTGACTCTCCTGTGGCCTCTCATCAGCTACCTGCCCTCACACTCCTGGCTGACTCTCCTGTGGCCCCTCATCACAGCTACCTGCCCTCACACTCCTGGCTGACTCTTCTGTGGCCCCTCATCAGCTACCTGCACTCACACTCCTGGATGACTCTCCTGTGGCCTCTCATCAGCTACTTTCCCTCACATTCGTGGCTGACTCTCCTGTGGCCTCTCATCAGCTACCTGCCCTCACACTCCTGGCTGACTCTCCTGCGGCCTCTCATCAGCTACCTACCCTCACACTCCTGGCTGACTCTCCTGTGGCCTCTCATCAGCTACCTGCCCTCACACTCCTGGCTGACTCTCCTGTTGCATGGCTTCTCATCAGCTACCTACCCTCACACTCCTGGCTGACTCTCCTGTGGCCTCTCATCAGCTACCTGCCCTCACACTCCTGGCTGACTCTCCTGCTGCATGGCTTCTCATCAGCTACCTGCCCTCACACTCCTGGCTGACTCTCCTGTTGCATGGCTTCTCATCAGCTACCTACCCTCACACTCCTGGCTGACTCTCCTGTTGCATGGCTTCTCATCAGCTACCTGCCCTCACACTCCTGGCTGACTCTCCTGTGGCCTCTCATCAGCTACCTGCCCTCACACTCCTGGCTGACTCTCCTGCTGCATGGCCTTTCATCAGCTACCCACCCTCACACTCCTGGCTGACTCTCCTGTGGCCTCTCATCAGCTACCTGCCCTCACACTCCTGGCTGACTCCCTGCTACATGGCCTCTCATCAGCTGCCTGCCCTCACACTCCTGGCTGACTCTCCTGTGGCCTCTCATCAGCTACCTACCCTCACACTCCTGGCTGACTCTCCTGCTGCATGGCCTCTCATCAGCTACCTCCTGCCCTCACACTCCTGGCTGACTCTCCTGTGGCCTCTCATCAGCTACCTACCCTCACACTCCTGGCTGACTCTCCTGTGGCCTCTCATCAGCTACCTACCCTCACACTCCTGGCTGACTCTCCTGTGGCCTCTCATCAGCTACCTACCCTCACACTCCTGGCTGACTCTCCTGTAGCCTCTCATCATCTACCTGCCCTCACACTCCTGGCTGACTCTCCTGTGCAAGGCCTCTCATCAGCTGCCTGCCCTCACACTCCTGGCTGACTCTCCTGTGGCCTCTCATCAGCTACCTACCCTCACACTCCTGGCTGACTCTCCTGCTGCATGGCCTCTCATCAGCTACCTCCTGCCCTCACACTCCTGGCTGACTCTCCTGTGGCCTCTCATCAGCTGCCTACCCTCACACTCCTGGCTGACTCTCCTGCTGCATCATCTCCACAGCATCAGCTGTCTACCCTCACAGCTCCTGGTGAGAATTATAGAAGCATGCTCTCTTATCCTTCAGCCTCTCCCTTCAGTTGGTTCTAGTCCACTACATGTATTCATGTGCACACGTCTAACTAGCTAATTGATTGATTAACGAATTGCATGCCTACAAAGTGTAACTGGTAAGAGAGAGAAGTATCCTCTTTCTCCAGCCATCACATGAAGCAACCTCTGGATTATGCACCTGTAGCACTAGTGTGTTCATGTGCAGTAATGTTTTATGGATTTTACCTAAAGTTATGTCGTTATTCATTCGTTGATGATCCTCAGCATTACACATTTCTAATAGAGTTTTTGTTAATTCCTCATGCCACTATGCTGGTATTGCATCACCGTGACAACAAAACCACTATTGTGTAAGTCAGTATGGAAAAACATTCAGCTAGGGTTAGGGCCAGGGCACTGGCTAGGGTTAGGGCCCGGGCAGTGGCTAGGGTTAGGGCCAGGGCACTGGCTAGAGTTAGGGCCAGGGCACTGGCTAGGATTAGGGCCAGGGCACTGGCTAGAGTTAGGGCCAGGGCACTGGCTAGAGTTAGGACCAGGGCACTGGCTAGGGTTAGGGCCAGGGCAGTGGCTAGGGTTAGGGCCAGGGCACTGGCTAGGGTTAGGCCTGGAGAGTATCTTAAGGTCAGTGCCAGGGTATAACTAGGTTAATGACAGGGCAGTGGCCAGAGTTCAGACCAGGACAGCGGCTAGGATTAGTGCCAGCTAAGATTAGGGCAATGGCTAAAGAAATTGACAATGGTGATGGCATCATGAATGCTAGGATACTAATGACACACTTGTGACACACATGTGACACACTTGTGACACACAGGCGATAAACTTGTGACACACATGTGACACACTTGTGACACACAGATGATAAACTTGTGCCACACTTGTGACATACATGTGACACACATGTGACATACTTGTGACTTGAATAATTATTTTCGAACATTTTGCCCCACAATAGAATGACAAACAAACCAACTTCCAATTCTCACAGAAACCTTCCACCTGATAATGACCTTGGGCCACTAACTTAAAACGCACCTTCGAAGCCATCTCCATTGATGTCGCCCAAGCTAACTATGCTGCCGCCATAACGAGATTGCGCCGAAATGCCCTCCAGAGTGATAGGTGTGGCATTCAGACTCCCCTGCATATATAAAACATCAATACTCTGTCTATTACACGTACGTGGATTGGAATACAATTATCAAAGAACTCTCAGTTGAGAGTGTGGAACACAATGACTTTTAGATAAGGAACTTAAATCTAATCACTCGACATTTTGGCTAGTTGCTCTAGCCTTCATCAGGAACAGTTATAAAGCATCTAGCCTTTATCAGGAATAAAGGCTAGATGCTCTAGCCTTCATCAGGAACAGTTATAAAGCATCTAGCCTTTATCAGGAATAAAGGCTAGATGCTCTGGCCTGGATCAGGAATAAAGGCTAGATGCTCCAGCCTCCATCAAAATAAAGGCTAGATGCTCCAGCCTCCATCAAGAATAAAGGCTAGATGCTCCAGCCTCCATCAGTCTAGATGCTCCAGCCTTCACAGGAATAAAGGCTAAATGCTCCAGCCTTCACCAGGAATAATGACTAGATACTCCAGCCTTCATCAGGAATAAAGGCTAGATGATCCAGCCTCCATCAGGAATAAGGATAGATGCTCCAACCTCCACCAGGAATAAAGGCTAGACGCTCCAGCCTCCATCAGGAATAAAGGCTAGACGCTCCAGCCTTCATCAGGAATAAGGCTAGATGCTCTAGTTGAAACATCAAGTGAGTAAATTTAAGTTGACTATTGAAAAAGTTGTTGTAAGAATATCTCTCAAGGAACTCTCAGCTGACAGTGTTCTACAGTGACCTTCAAAATGATCAACTGAAAATTTGTCTCTCAGCATTTTGGCTAGCGGCTCTAGCCTTCATCGCTGGTCATTAAGGGGGCAACGAGGGAACCTAAAATCTAGCAGCAAAAGGGGAGCGTTCAAGCCCCATAACTTCTTCCCTGCATTTCCACTAAAGTTTTAGTGCAAACAGATGCTTTCTCAATCTTTAATAGATTGGGAGATAGGGTCAGTTGCTGCTTAAGAGTTGAAGTGTTTTATTTTATTTTTGGGGGGATGCGATTTGATTCCATGATCCTTTTCTACCCAAACCCCGGATGTTTGGGTCCACCCGAAGCAGGTATATGTGACCTGGCAAGCCCTAAGGGGTGACAGTTGTATTTTTTTTATTACTTTTTTTAATTTTACTTGTGCTTACTTTGGGATGCAGGTTTTTGAGGTCCCTCCACTTTAGGTCTAGTAACTTGCCTATAGTTATCCTATGAAACATATTTTAGTATTAAAAGAGAGCACACAGAGAGACCTATCTTTTGAGCTATATATCAAGTCCATACCATGAAGTTTGCAGAATCTACGGAGCTCTAAAGTTGTAACCACAAGTATTTAAAAAAAAGTACAACTGTCTCCCCTTAGGGCTTGCCAGGTCACATATTAAGAACCTACTTTTTGAAGCACCTACTCTTCAGTTGGTTCTAGCAATTATCTGTTAAGTTTTATTTGTGACTATGTGACAGTGAGCCTCTCTCCCGCTCATTGCTTCCATCGCTGTAGACCAGACGCCCTTGTAGACGTGATGTCCACATGCCCACTCTCCAGGTTCTGCTCTGCAAATCTTCCAACTACTCGCCACACCTCCTGGCTAGCTAAGTACAACACATTTAGCAATGCCTGCCTATGGACGTTTGCTCATCAAGAAGCCAATCAGTGCTAAGCGGCCATTATATCTCTGACTGATGCCAGCACCACACTTAACCAACTATGGCTAGCTATGAAGCGACAATAAGATTTTAATGCCCCCTCTGCCCCCCCCCCCCCCCCCCCCCCTATTGGGGTCCGGGGTACAAGTCACAGAAGCAGCTACAAATTTCCTCTTCCATTTTTGGGACACGACTTATACGAGGAATGATCAAATTCAACAGTAGGCAAGGCCTCAATGAGTACGTGGACTCATTCTGAAGCTGTATAGAGTTGCATGTGTCTATACATAATGGTTGCAACCAGCAAGAAGCACACAAGCTATACAACTAGCTTCAAGCTGATAGGTATTTAATTTCCATTGAAAAGATGGAAATTAAAGTACAGGGAGCCCTTCTTCTGCTCAGCTGTGTCGTAGTTTCTTCAGGTCCAGCAATCCGCAGCTTGGCTCTCCCATTAATTTATTCACAAATAGAAAGGCGTTATGCTATCGATTAGTACAGGACATGGCTTGAATCACATGTACAACAATGCTAGGTGGATTTGATGCTGGAACGTACACCCAACAACTTACACCCCTGCCAATATATACAGCAAATTTTAGGAAAATGTCCCACATGTGATTATATTTCTAAGCACAGACTCACGCCAAGGTTTTCGTAGATGTATACTCGACCAACTTCCAGTACTCTGTTGGAACTGAAGATAGGGGCACCCACGATCACCTCGTCGTACCTGCACACAGGGTTGTAGGGAGTAAGCAACTCAACAATCGCTGCCATCACTGCTGGCAAATGATGGGGCCACGCCATTTCTGCCTGCTGGAGCAGAACAGTGCCCATGCATCATGGTTGTGTTCGGACAATGTATGCAAGTTGTACGGCATGGGGGAGCATTTCGAGGAGTTAAATATTCACAGATCGTGACTAACGGAGATATTCGTGGGGGGAATTATTCGTGAGGGAAATATTCGTGGATTGTGAGAGGTGCTGTGGAAAGTCACACCCTCTCATCTTGATGAGCTGCATTGTAACCAAGGTAGTGAAGTGTATGGAGAACAGCAGAGTGTGGCATGGCTTCTACCATTGAATGGGTTCTAACTCTGAAAACAGCGCATATTAAACACTTCTCTACACTTATATACAACTGGAAGTGTGTGCCCTAAGTTGCTCTCAGAGTTGGGGGGGGGGGGGAGGGGGAGAGATAGTTGTATACAATATTTATACAGGATAAGAGGTCATCATATGCATTCAAGATATCATGCTGACATATGCTAGATTTAAGCGAGCATGGTAGTACTTCCTGTGTCCTCTTGATGTCATTTACTGTCATTTACATATGGTGGACGTGAAAAAATACAAAACAACAAAGCTATTAGCTCAGATAGATTTGCTTCTTGGCAGCCATTAGAGGATTTGGAAGTTATTAGCTCCAAAAGCACTTCTAGTATGCGTTAAATCCTTCACCAAGGCAGCAACATGGCTGACAAAATGGCAGACAAGATGGCTGACAGGATGGCTGACAAGATGGCAAAAACATGACAGAATAAAATGATAAAAAAGTGAAATTCATCTTCAAGACCTATCTCTAATCCGCCATCTTATTTCCTTCACCTGTTCCATTCATAAGTTAATTACTACAAGAACCCAATTTTCCCCAATTCAGTAAAACAAGGAAATTGGGTAAAGATCAGGAACACAATCACATCATGTCTTATTCAACAGCTACACAAACCCACCTTCATTGTCTTGTACGTATATAAGTATACACACAGACATTGACACACAAGTTGGTCCACTCACCCACCTTCATTATTGTCTTGTATATAAGTATATACACAGATATTGACACACAAGTTGGTCCACTCACCCACCTTCATTATTGTCTTGTATATAAGTATACACACAGACATTGACACACAAGTTGGTCCACTCATCCGCCTTCATTATTGTCTTGTATATAAGTATACACACAGACATTGACACACAAGTTGGTCCACTCACCCGCCTTCATTATTGTCTTGTATATAAGTATACACAGACATTGACACACAAGTTGGTCCACTCATCCACCTTCATTATTGTCTTGTATATAAGTATACACACAGACATTGACACACAAGTTGGTCCACTCACCCACCTTCATTATTGTCTTGTATATAAGTATACACACAGACATTGACACACAAGTTGGTCCACTCATCCGCCTTCATTATTGTCTTGTATATAAGTATACACACTGACATTGACACACAAGTTGGTCCACTCACCCACCTTCATTATTGTCTTGTATATAAGTATATACACTGACATTGACACACAAGTTGGTCCACTCACCCACCTTCATTATTGTCTTGTATATAAGTATACACACAGACATTGACACACAAGTTGGTCCACTCACCCACCTTCATTATTGTCTTGTATATAAGTATACACACAGACATTAACACACAAGTTGGTCCACTCACCCACCTTCATTATTGTCTTGTATATAAGTATACACACAGACATTGACACACAAGTTGGTCCACTCACCCACCTTCATTATTGTCTTGTATATAAGTATATACACTGACATTGACACACAAGTTGGTCCACTCACCCACCTTCATTATTGTCTTGTATATAAGTATACACACAGACATTGACACACAAGTTGGTCCACTCACCCACCTTCATTAGTGTCTTGTATATAAGTATATACACAGATATTGACACACAAGTTGGTCCACTCACCCACCTTCATTATTGTCTTGTATATAAGTATACACACAGACATTGACACACAAGTTGGTCCACTCACCCGCCATCATTATTGTCTTGTATATAAGTATACACACTGACATTGACACACAAGTTGGTCCACTCACCCGCCATCATTATTGTCTTGTATATAAGTATACACACTGACATTGACACACAAGTTGGTCCACTCACCCTCCTTCATTATTGTCTTGTATATAAGTATACACACAGACATTGACACACAAGTTGGTCCACTCATCCACCTTCATTATTGTCTTGTATATAAGTATATACACAGACATTGACACACAAGTTGGTCCACTCACCCACCTTCATTATTGTCTTGTATATAAGTATATACACTGACATTGACACACAAGTTGGTCCACTCACCCACCTTCATTATTGTCTTGTATATAAGTATATACACAGACATTGACACACAAGTTGGTCCACTCACCCACCTTCATTATTGTCTTGTATATAAGTATATACACAGACATTGACACACAAGTTGGTCCACTCACCCACCTTCATTATTGTCTTGTATATAAGTATATACACAGACATTGACACACAAGTTGGTCCACTCACCCTCCTTCATTATTGTCTTGTATATAAGTATATACACAGACATTGACACACAAGTTGGTCCACTCACCCGCCTTCATTATTGTCTTGTATATAAGTATACACACAGACATTGACACACAAGTTGGTCCACTCACTCACCCATCATTATTGAGGTCAGCAGCAGCTACAGTAGCACCAAAATACTCGCCAGACTAAAGGTCACGGCCAAATCACACACACACACACACACACAAACACAAGAAACACAGTTTACACCCATGCAAAACAATAACAACCACTCCATTTTGAGCACACCATTATGTGAATCCCGGGATGACCATATTAGGACTGGAAGAGTACATGTGCAGGTAAATATATCCCCAAACAAAATGGCTTATGGTCACAAATGCCCCCCAAAAGAGTTATTCCTCTATTCCTCCATTCTAAGAAACGGAAAATCTAAGAATTTTATTTTTTATTTTTAATTTTTTGGCTCAAGATTTTCCTTGGTTGGTTCTTATTAAGGCTGCCAAAATTAAATTCAGAGTTATCACTACTCAGCCAATCCTGGCCTTAGCTCTGAAATTTAGGCTGTCTATAAACAACCCCGTGTTGTCCCAAACATCACGTCATGGGTACATATGAAAACAGGTGTAAAGCATTGCTTCAACATAGGAGAGAGGAACTTCCCTTCCATTGTAACCATCTCCCTGCATGCTGCATCAAAGCCCACCTATGTAGCAACAACAGTCTTCACAGACTTCTCACATTTTATTAGCTGCTCAAAGAATGGGAAAAAATAAGGAAAAAAAGCCAGTATATCTTACATGCTCAAACTTAAAATAATATATATAAAATAAATAGAATCCAGACTGGCCCAACTAGAAAATAATCGTACCTGAGTGCCAGTTATATTGAAGACGTCCAACGTTTGAACTCTATCGGCAAAACTTCGCACAAAAATACCTCCGAACAGCCTGCTCCCATCGAATCGAGGAGTTCCACTGATTATATCTGTAGATAAGAGAATTGTATTGCAGATATGATGCAGAAAGGTTGAGCACTATGTAGGAGAGAATGGTGCACTACTGATAAAAGTTGAAACAACACGGTACAGATTATAGCTAGCTGTGCCTTGTCTTGCCAGGAAGCCCTAGATCTTCATCTTCTTGTGCATCACTGCCAGTGGTGGAATCTCCCTCTGTTAACCCATAGGCACAGAGGCGGCACGGGCGACTTTAAGATAGTCAGGCCAGGAAGTGGGTGGCATATGTAGGTGTGGCTTTTACATGCACACAGTAGTATTATACACATCATTGCCGACATATTTTAGTTAGTGCATACTTGTTGTCTGTGCTATGTTCTGCCATCTAGTTATTAAAATTATCCAAATACTTGTCCACTTCACCATTACTGTACCTACACAATCATTAGCTATACCAAATAAAATTATTGTATTTCCTCGCACCTGCTCTGTTCATTTTAAGCTGCCTAGCTCAGCGCACTATTCGAGGGCGTGCTCTATTTTCGCATGGCTATCAGTAATGCGCACAATAGTCACACGAGATCACCTGATCTCAAACACGTGACAATTATCGATAGTAGCAGTGTTCGTATGGTAGCCATCGCCCTCTACTCTAGTTACGTAGAATAAATCATTCATCTAGTTTCCGTCTTCTTCATAGTCTGCAACGTGCGTCCCTTCTATTTGAGGGCGTGCTCCCTCTGATGGGCATGCTAACACCCTCCAGCCGGGAACATTTACATGTCATCTACTGCTGCTGAGATTGTTGGCATGTACGGAGAAATCCTGAAGGACAATAAGCACGCATCGAATGTTGAGAGCGTGGGAGGATTTTTATCCCTTTTGGTTGCTGAATTGCTTGAGGTATGGTCAACTCTTGCCCTGAGGACACTGAAGATCTCTGCAAGGTCAACAGTGCTACACTGGACAGGTACAATAACAGCTGCAAGGTGACAATTATCTGTAAAACTGTGGGCATTTACTGCAAAACACTTGTTAGGTCTCCTTCACAAGATGACCTCTTGACTGCACCTTTTATACCAAACCTGTCTATGCATGTATGTACCTTTGTATGGGTATGTATATTTATACTACATCACATGATCTGTGGCTAATCTGATTGGTTAATAACTATAGGTTACATAGGCGCGTAACCTACACTTTTAACCGCATGTAGTTTAGCGCGTGCGCAATGTAGTGTAAATAAGATAGCCTATACAAAAGAGTCGGTTATGCGCCAGCGTAACCTACTCGTTTGCTGTTACATTCCTCGGCTTCGCCTTGGGGTAACCGCAAACTCGGAGGTTACATAGGCGCATAACCGACTCTTTTGTATAGGCTATCCTATACATGTATGAATATATGTATATATGTATGTATATATGTATATATATGTATGCATGCATGTATGTATGTATATATGTATCTATCTATGTATGTATGCATGCATGTATGTATGTATATATGTATCTATCTATGTATGTATGCATGCATGTATGTATGTATATATGTATCTATGTATGTATGCATGTATATATGCATGTATGTATGATGTATGGATTTGTCACATAATATTGAGTGGAGCCATCGATGGTAAGTTTGTCTGTGAGATCTTATGAACATCAAGTTGTTCGATCTTTCTTGTGACAGTGGAGCGGGCAGATACCACTTCACTCGGGACATTGCACTAGACGATCATTCACTGGTTCTGTTCGTAAATGGCACAAAATTATGCATGTCTATCTTAATGACCACACCCACATAAGCCAAAGCCGGTCTGGCTGGACCATCAGAGCGCTTCCCAGAGACGCTGTTATTTCCTAAAGGCACAAACTTGATTACCACCCACCCCCCCAATTTTTGTTTCAGGTTTCTTCTGAAGGTCTTACCCTGCAGTTTCTGGGACGCTTTGAAGGCACGTTGGCTCACTTGGAATCCCTTGGCTCTTGGGAAGGGAGGCACTCCTGGACTCCTGCCATGAGGTGAGTTATTGTTGCAGACATAGCAGTGCATAGCTTCTGTTTGCTTGCCATGCTGGACCTGATTCCTTACAACAAACTGCAACGTATTGTAATTGCATTCAAGTGGAAAATCATCTATGAATAAAAACACACACAGAGGCTACCGTATCGGTGCAGGTTACAGGTTTGCCTACTGCCATCCTGGTGAAGGGATTTTAAGGCCAAAGTGTGCGGTAGTTGAGGATTTAATTTCAAACGCATAGTGGGTACAAGTGTGTCCGAATGGTAGTCTGTTTCTGCTCCTTATTCCGTATTCAGCACCCACGAGGCAAATGACACCAAAATCTGCAGTTACCATTCTGCAATTGGAAAAGGTGTGTCTGGTCAATCAAGCCTGCTGGACTGTGTTCCCGTGGCAGCGAGCATTAAAGAGGTATTTTGTGACTCCAAGGAAGGATGAGTGATCAAGGTAGTGGTTACCATGGCAGCAAATTTTTGAAAGTGTGCATGAGAGCATCTCTCCTCCTAACGATGTCACTTCAGCTTCTTATATCTCGGCTATTTAAAGACCACGCCCCATTCTCTATCGTTACCGCTGGCATCGCACACTTGGGCCTTAAAATCCCGTCACCGGGATTGCAGTAGTTAAACTTGCAATCCTGGTACCGGTACGGTAGCTACCGATATCTGCTGGTGAGGATTCAAGGCATGCTGGTGAGGATTCAAGGCATGCTGGTGGAGGATTCAAGACATGCTGGTGAGGATTCAAGGTATGCTGGTGGAGGATTCAAGGCATGCTGGTGAGGATTCAAGGTATGCTGATGGAGGATTCAAGGCAAGCTGGTGAGGATTCAAGGTATGCTGATGGAGGATTCAAGGTATGCTGGTGAGGATTCAAGGTATGCTGGTGAGGATTCAAGGTATGCTGATGGAGGATTCAAGGCAAGCTGGTGAGGATTCAAGGCATGCTGGTGAGGATTCAAGGCATGCTGGTGAGGATTCAAGACATGCTGGTGAGGATTCAAGGCATGCTGGTGAGGATTCAAGGCATGCTGGCAGAGGATTCAAGGCATGCTGGCAGAGGATTCAAGGCATGCTGGTGGAGGATTCAAGGCATGCTGGTGAGGATTCAAGGCATGCTGGTGAGGATTCAAGGCATGCTGGCAGAGGATTCAAGGCATGCTGGCAGAGGATTCAAGGCATGCTGGTGGAGGATTCAAGGCATGCTGGCAGAGGATTCAAGGCATGCTGGCAGAGGATTCAAGGCATGCTGGTGGAGGATTCAAGGCATGCTGGAGGATTCAAGGCATGCTTGGAGTCCTTTGGGGAGCTAATAGCAAATGTTTAGGAGATAAGCAATTGAGAGTTTTAGCTGCTGAGGTATGGGCTCTGGTGTTGTTGCTGCTGTTGATGTTTTACAATCTTCCCATTTAAAAAGTGGGTCCAATGAATACAGTAAATTCCTTGATAATTGGGTTGATGGTCAAAATGTGGAGGCGTGGCACATTTTAATGTACTACGACATGCACGGCGATATTCAAGGAGGTTGATACTTTTTTCAGTGTTCATCAATATTTCTAATTCCACGAAACATTACCTCCCCCTAGCCCCCCCAACCCTCACTCCCCCCCAAAAGCTAAAGCTAATGTGCAAATGGAGTATGTAATTTGAACTGTTAATAAATTAGTGCCACTCCCACATGTAATTGCTGGCTGCGTGAATGTCAAGGACATACATAATGACCACCCTTTACCTACCTGGTGTGTCTTTGTTTGTTACGAACCCCGCGGTGGAAGAGAAGCCTACAGACATACAGACAAGAATAAAAACTTACAAGAATGCAACATAAAAAATTCTCCAGGATTACGTCATCATGATGACATCGTGAGCATTGTTAAATTGCCATCTTGAGTCATTGCCCTGTCTCTATCACCATGCCCTGACCCTAACCCTAACAACTGCCCTGGCGATAACCCTAGCTACTGCCTTGGCCCTAACCCTCACTACCATAGCCCTATCCCTAGCTATATATAACACTGGCCCTCACCATACCTTGGCCTAACCCTCACTACCATAGCCCTATCCCTAGCTATATATAACACTGGCCCTCACCATACCTTGGCCCTAACCCTCACACCATAGCCCTATCCCTAGCTATATATAACACTGGCCCTCACCATACCTTGGCCCTAACCCTAACTCCTTCCCTTGCCCTAACCTTAACAACTGTCATGGTCATAACCCTAGCCTCGAGTTGTAGGCCAGCTTGAGAAAAACATCGAGTGAGTAGAGAATTTTGGTCACTACTAGAGTCAGGGAAAAGTTAGGACTCCCACCACCAATTAAAATGTATTGCATCCTAGACACTCATGAAAACTGACCTCCCTTCTAGATCCCATAAAAAACTCATGAATATTGTGTGCCTATTTATGAAATTACAACATTGGGTGAAAGTTCAAATTATAGGACGTACATACGAAGTAAAAACTTGAGCACTTATTAGTGCACTGGTTGTGAATACTACCCCTGAAGCCATGCACTTCTTCAGGAGGAGGTTTCTCTTCCAGTCCCCACGTGCAAATGAGAGAGGTCAATTAGTACGCCAGGACTCGTAAAAGCTTTGCTGAGAAGCTTTGTTGGACAGGGTCACTTCAAAGGTCTTGCCTCTATCTGGATCCAGAAGAGGTTGGTAAATGAAGGCCCCACCCATCAAACCACATGAGCTTCTTCCAGCCAATCCACTCACTGATTTAACACCAGAGCAACAGTTTTGTATAAAGCTTTCTGAATATGTACTTGATTAGCTAAATTTGTTTTTTTAATAAAAAGCATATGTAAAAAATGGGGAAAAATCTCCCAAAGATTGTGTATGCATGACCCTCCCTCCCCCCCCCCATCACCACAGACACCCTTCTCCACCTCCTCACTGTGGCCTACACACATACCTACCTCCACCTCCTCACTGTGGTCTACACACATACCTACCTCCACCTCCTCACTGTGGCCTACACACACATACCTACCTCCACCTCCTCACTGCTGTGGCCTACACACACATACCTACCTCCACCTCCTCACTGTGGCCTAGCCACATACCTACCTCCACCTCCTCACTGCTGTGGTCTACACACATACCTACCTCCACCTCCTCACTGTGGCCTCACACATACCTACCTCCACCTCCTCACTGTGGCCTCACACATACCTACCTCCACCTCCTCACTGTGGGCTACACACATACCTACCTCCACCTCCTCACTGTGGCCTCACACATACCTACCTCCACCTCCTCACTGTGGCCTACACACATACCTACCTCCACCTCCTCACTGTGGCCTAGCCACATACCTACCTCCACCTCCTCACTGCTGTGGTCTACACACATACCTACCTCCACCTCCTCACTGTGGCCTCACACATACCTTCCTCCACCTCCTCACTGCTGTGGCCTCACACATACCTACCTCCACCTCCTCACTGCTGTGGCCTCACACATACCTACCTCCACCTCCTCACTGCTGTGGCCTTAGGGCCAAGCAACACTTAGTGATCCCCCCCCCCCCCTCCCTGCCCCCTCTCCTTAAAAAGTTCAGTACCTGCCCTCTGATACAGTATAAGGTGTTAGGTATAGAAACTCAGCTCTCTGTGTCGACCAGTCCAAACCTTTCCTCTTTCTTCTGCCCCATCTTGGCTTTGCCCCTTACACAATATTTGGTTGCTACGCTACTACCACGGGATTGCTAGAGGGGAAGCCTGGGGGAAGTGTGGGGAGCAAGGGGGCAGGGGTGGGGAGCAAGGGGACAGGGGTGTGGGGAGTGGCTGTATAATGTCAAACTACATAGCTAGCTTGCCATAGCCCGAGGGGAACAAAACTAATTGTGACGTGTACAGACCTTCATATTGGTGGTTGGCATCGAATACGCCTGCCTTCTTGTTAGTGTCAGTAGGACTCATTACATTGCTGCCATTCACATTGTAGTAGTAGAGGTTCCCGAGGAACGATTGGTCTCCTGGTGCGGCCGTAACCACAGTTGCCTGCATTACACAGAGCAATTCTATATTGGACTCATCCCCAAACCCAACACCTCCCCCTAAATAAAAAAAATAATAAATAAAACCGACCAAGAATCCAAGAATTGCTGTTGTGCGTTAGATAACTTAAAAGCATTCGGGTCCTACACATCAGAACACATCAGAGCTTTACATAACCTGATAGGGTCTCATAAGTATTGGTTGGGGGGGGGGGGGGGTTTGGGGGTATCAACATCCTTTCCCCTCCTCTCCCTCTCTTCCATGCCTCCCCCCCCCCTCCCCCCCCCCCCCCCCCCCCCCCCCCCCCCCACTCCCCCCCAACCCTACCCCCATGACCATTCAAATAATTAATCGAGAAATTCTTTGAGGGTCTTCAAAGGGAAGCCTCACCCATTTCTGGTCCCTCTATTTATCTTTACATCTTGTAAAATAGATGGAACGAGAAAATAAATGCTGCCCCCCCCCCCCCCAAGCGTATGAAATATGCTTAAAGCAGTGGTTGTGACTGCAGTTGGCAGACTCTGCACACACTGTGAACCACACTAGACAGGGGCCTCACTAGACAGGGGCCACACTAGACAGGGACCACACTAGACAGGGACCACACTAGACAGGAGCCACACTAGACACGGGCCACACTAGCTGCTAGTTTCACTGATCTGGAAATGGCTGAGTCACATTGCAGCTATTGTGATGGCAGTAAAATGGCCAATGGATGGCTGTGGTAGTGGTAGTTGTGATGGTGGTAATGGTGATGGTGGTAGTGATGGTGGTACTGGTAGTGGTGAAGTGGTGATGGTGGGTGGTGGTAGTAGTGATTGAAAAAAGGATTTGAAGCGTGTTTGGAGTCTGCTAGCCTGGGACTCTGCTCTGCAACAGCTCAGCCATCCACCATCCCTAGCCTGGGATTCTGCTCTGCAACAGCTCCACCATCCACCATCCCTGCTGGCTAGCCTGGGACACACACTGAACGAGCATCACCTATAGAGTGAATATACACACCTCCACATGGACATAGCTTGTTAAGCAGCTGCTTGGTCTTAAACAGCCATTTTCTTGCTACCTGGTGCTATAATGCCCACACCTAACCACCAGTGTTTACAGTAGCAGCCATAATAATATCAATACCCTGAGAAGAAGGTCATACGTTTGATGGAGTTAACAAACCTGGCTGTCCTGACTGATTATTGTCGTGGAAAACCCAGCGAGGCACTGATTATTGGAGTTCGTGACCGACTGTGGGTTGTTCTGCAGTAATGCATCTGGACCAAGCATCAGCTGTTTCTTATACATACTCGCAGCAAACAATGTGCAAACTCCACTTTACTAGCACGTGCAATAACAAAGTTTCTCACCACATGGCCTGAGCTCAGTGAAGCTTTCGAGGGTCCTTGGGGACACAAAGCACCTTCCGACGGGCCGACTGTCGTCTAGGTCACCCAACCCCAAAAAAGTAAATATCACATAGAGAGGAGCACAAGCCTGAGGTGGTAGCAACAACAACAACAACAACAACAACAAATGTTTAAGTAGGAACCCAGAATGAGGGCAGAATCCACTCGTGTAAGTTCTAAAAATATCAACTTCATTAAAAAATATATTTTGACTGACAGGCTGTTCTAGGGGAGGAGAGGGCTTGTTGCTAGGCGAGGAGAGGGCTTGGTGCTAGGCGAGGAGAGGGCTTGTTGCTAGGAGAGGAGAGGGCTTGTTGCTAGGAGAGGAGAGGGCTTGTTGCTAGGGGAGGAGAGGGCTTGTTGCTAGGAGAGGAGAGGGCTTGGTGCTAGGAGAGGAGAGGGCTTGTTGCTAGGGGAGGAGAGGGCTTGTTGCTAGGAGAGGAGAGGGCTTGTTGCTAGGAGAGGAGAGGGCTTGGTGCTAGGAGAGGAGAGGGCTTGTTGCTAGGAGAGGAGAGGGCTTGTTGCTAGGTGAGGAGAGGGCTTGTTGCTAGGTGAGGAGAGGGCTTGGTGCTAGGGGAGGAGAGGGCTTGTTGCTAGGAGAGGAGAGGGCTTGGTGCTAGGGGAGGAGAGGGCTTGGTGCTAGGAGAGGAGAGGGCTTGGTGCTAGGAGAGGAGAGGGCTTGTTGCTAGGGGAGGAGAGGGCTTGTTGCTAGGGGAGGAGAGGGCTTGTTGCTAGGAGAGGAGAGGGCTTGTTGCTAGGGGAGGAGAGGGCTTGTTGCTAGGAGAGGAGAGGGCTTGTTGCTAGGGGAGGAGAGGTCTTGTTGCTAGGAGAGGAGAGGGCTTGTTGCTAGGAGAGGAGAGGGCTTGTTGCTAGGGGAGGAGAGGGCTTGTTGCTAGGAGAGGAGAGGGCTTGGTGCTAGGGGAGGAGAGGGCTTGTTGCTAGGGGAGGAGAGGGCTTGGTGCTAGGGGAGGAGAGGGCTTGGTGCTAGAAGAGGATAGGGCTTGTTGCTAGGGGAGGAGAGGGCTTGGTGCTAGGGGAGGAGAGGGCTTGTTGCTAGGGGGAGGATAGGGCTTCAGTGGAGTAGGAACATATAATGGATTGGGGGGGCCGAACCGATGAATGTTGCTGTCGAGGTAATGCATGCAACCAATCACTAACACAGACTATTTTTGAGACCCATATATATTTGCTTAATAAGACTAGGGAACAATGAGCAAAGAACAAATGTGCTAATAGAAAAAATTATTTATAGTTTCCAAAAAAGTTCTTCCTTCTCTCGCATCAAGAAATAAATTCTCTGGCCACATCAACAAGGTCTAGTTTATCTGTTCTTACGCGATGCATATGCAGTAGCATACAATGATTTAGCCTCTCTTGTGTTTCATGGAGTTCCGAAGTTAGTCTTTTATGCGTTTTAGAGCAGAAAAGCTGCGTTCAGCAAATGAAGTGGTGACTGGAATGGTAAGATAGATTTTAATGAGTTTGTGGACTTCTGTGATGATGTTCTTGAGATGAGATTGGTGGTTTAGAATATCACAGATAGTCTGAACTCTGGTCACTTTCTGGATTGTGATACCATCCAAGGGTGTAGCCTTGATTTATATCTGGAATCATTTTTAAATGAATTTCCAACTTATCCATGTTGATATCACAGAAAGTGAAACTTTTGCCATTTGCACTGTCCACCAACAATGATTCAATAGTCTTCACGAAAATGAAGTTTTCTTGCTGAAATTGTCTCTGTAGTTCACCCTTCATATGGTCAATTGCCTAAAAATACTCCTTTCTATAATAATCCTCAATATATGTGAAGGTATGCTGTGGTGCTCCATGATCTAATCTCCTTGGAAACTGCCTTTGGCGAGGTAGAACAGGAGGATCACAACACACTTTCGAGGCTTTCACTACTACAGAATCATAGAAAGATTTAAAATGATGATCAGTACGAATTCTCTCAAGTGAGCGAATGCACAAGTCTATAGCCATAAAACAGTCATCAACATTAGTCTCCTATGCCTGAAGGGTAATGGACAGCTGTTGATTCATACTTGAAGGATAGGTCCAATCCAAAATATGTGCAGAATTTATCCATAAGTGATAGCATACCATTTGCTCGTCTAGAACAGTCATCCATTCCATGAGAAGAAATCTCCATTGTTTCCCTTAGTATTTCATAGCTGTTGATTATGGCTTGCATGGCACCAGTATGGGTAGTCCATCTAGTTTAGTATCAAAAGAGAGCACACAGAGAGACCTATCTTTTGAGCTAAATATCAAGTCCATGCCATGAAGTTTGAAGAATCTACGGAGCTCTAAAATTGTAATCATAAGTTAAAAAAATTAAAAATGCAACTGTCTCCCCTTGGTTAAAACCGCTATTTTGTGCCAAGTTTACATAGATAGTAGAGGTGTAAGCAATGATATACCCATCATATTATGGGGGGCCCGGGCCCCTAGCTGTTGAATATTGGGGGGGGGCATGGCCCCCACGGCCCCCATGGTTCTTACTCCCCTGGGCTTGGTGCTAGGAGAGGAGAGGGCTTGTTGCTAGGGGGGGAGAGGGCTTGTTGCTAGGAGAGGAGAGGGCTTGTTGCTAGGGGGAGGAGAGGCTAGGGGAGGAGAGGGCTTGTTGCTAGGGGGAGGAGAGCTAGGGGGAGGAGAGGGCTTGGTGCTAGGGGAGGAGAGGGCTTGTTGCTAGGAGAGGAGAGGGGGCTCTGTACTAAATATTCATATATAGCCTGAGGACATGCAGTGTTGAGGAGAGTAATGAGACTAGCAAGAACTACACAGCAGCCAAAGCTGCTAAAAACTCTTGTGCACGCTGAGCAGTAGCTAAGCTGAATATTTACTTGCTCACTAAGTCACGCAGCTATAGCTAGCTAGGTACAAGCTTCCATCATTAACAACCTTCAGAAAACTTGTCATTCTAAATAGCAACCATGGAAATAGCATCCTCTCCAATCGCGCTGACTCCTCATGAAGGACATACATGTACGTGCACCTCACCGGAACCCACTCAGAGACATCCCCAACCATCTATTCAAGTCGCTCAAGACCGAACCTGCTCTGAATGCACTCAGCGTGTGCTTGAAAGTTAAAAAAAACATTTGACAAATGGAAGTGTGTAGAGGCAAAGCACATCAGGATGCAATCAGGTCTTTTAGTTTGTGCAGTGTGTATAGAACTCGAGCTTCCATCTCTGCACCAACAGAAAGCTGCACTCCACTCTCACCAGCACGGTGGCCTGTCTCAAAGGCAACAGGCAAGCTACAAACTTTGTACATGTCTGCATCAGGTCCAGAGTTTAAGGGATTACTACTTTATGAATCTCATTAATCACTTCCTGTAGTATGCATTTCCTGTAGATTACTAGACACTTCCTATAGTATACTAGATATTTCCTGTAGTATACTGGACACCTGTGCCATAGCTCTTCTAATAACACACATGCATATTTGTGATTAGAAAATGGGCTTAGGAAACATTGAGATATAACTTGTGGTTGTAAAATGGCCCCCCTTTAGTTTACTGCTAATTTTCTCTCTCCCTCAAAGGAATGCATCGCTAAGTTGGCTGTGAGATTCATACCTCTTGGTCACGTGATATCTCTATCCTTATAGTGACAAATCAGTTTAGGAAGCTCACCACAAAATAATCTCCATTGCTGTACAGTGTAGCGCCCATAAACTGCCCGGTTTTGTTCTCAAACTTGGTGTTGTCTGCAGGAGGCGGGAGGGAGAGAGGTGTGGTCTCAAATACAGACATTAATATCAGGATATTGTGGACCATTCCCAGGACAATCCTCGGAGAACCCCAGGGAGAATCCCGGGATATCTGTGGTTGTTTTAAGTTAATGCCAACATAATCCTAGCCCTAGTCCTAACACTATAACCCCAGCCCTGGCCAGCCCTAGTCCTAACAACTATAACCCCAGCCCCTAGCCAGCCCTAGTCCTAACACTATAACCTCAGCCCTGGACAGCCCTAGTCCTAACAACTATAACCCCAGCCCCTGGCCAGCCCTAGTCCTAACAACTATAGCCCCAGCCCCTGGCCAGCCCTAGTCCTAACAACTATAACCCCAGCCCTGGCCAGCCCTAGTCCTAACACTATAACCCCAGCCCCAGCCCTAGTCATTAACACTATACCCCCAGCCCTGGCCAGCCCTAGTCCTAACACTATAACCTCAGCCCTGGTCACCCCTAGCCCTGTATCCCAAATTCCAGCCCTAGCCAATATTAGGGGGGGGGGGGGGGGGGGGAGCAAGAGCTTTGAAATTTGGACATCCATAGACCTCTGTATGCCCTCAGTTGATTAAGCAGCTGCTGTAGCACAGAGCTGTGCTATACTACCACTACCTATACTCAGACACCAGCAGAGAAGAAAAAAAGAAAGGAAGCAAGATGTAACCAAGACAACTACCAACAGTTTGGCGACCCTTTACCAGCCACACACAGCTCACTTTCTGTCGTTGTTGATCAGTAAATTGAAATTGGTTGTTTGATATATATTTTGTTGTTGTTGTTTTACAGTTTAATGTTGTGGCAAACCAGTGAGTGGAAAACCAATCGGCAGAGATGAACACTCCTAATTATTGCACACTTATTCCCATATGTTTCACTAGCAGACATGTCAACCCGCACGGATTCTCTGCGGGTCTCATTTAATTGATGTCCATCTCACGTCTTACATGCACTAAACTCATGCAAACAGAAGAAGTAAACGGTAACACGAGTGTGCATGTGATAAAGATTATCGAACGTGGCGTAATGTTGTGACACTTGGTCGAGTCCGACCTCTCCGAGCGAGACTGTGATACAGATACAACTTGTTCTGCAAAGCAACAGAAAATCAGCGAGGGGAAGATGAAGTACCTGTGGCTTTCAAGTACAGGACTAGGCTCAACAAAGAATGAGCCAAGACATGGACGTTTATTGTTGCCATAGCAACTCAGCTGGAGAGTCACATCGTGTGAGGTGCAGTGTGTGTGGCAAGACTGCGAGCACAGGCCACCAGGGAGCTGCTGACACACAGCCATATTCCATTGCTATCACATTTCAAACTAGCAAAAAATGCTATGACAACAACCAAAACATTGTGAGAACCACTCAGACACTAAATTAGATAACCACGCCCACTTTACATTCAATCTGAAATATGAGTTAGTTTTAGCTCACAGTGCCTTAGACCTGACTGTGCCAGAGGTTCTGCATTCCAGGAGGAAAGAGATGTTTAGCTCCCAGTGTCTTAGACCTGACTGTGCCAGAGGTTCTGCATTCCAGGAGGAAAGAGATGTTTAGCTCCCAGTGTCTTAGGCCTGACTGTGCCAGAGGTTCTGAACTCCAGGAGGAAAGAGATGTTTAGCTCCCAGTGTCTTAGACCTGACTGTGCCAGAGGTTCTGCATTCCAGGAGGAAAGAGATGTTTAGCTCCCAGTGTCTTAGACCTGACTGTGCCAGAGGTTCTGCATTCCAGGAGGAAAGAGATGTTTAGCTCCCAGTGTCTTAGACCTGACTGTGCCAGAGGTTCTGCACTCCAGGAGGAAAGAGATATACCAGCAGATGTTGCAGAGACTTTTCCACCAGGAACAATGCACATATTTCTCCTCAGTCAGGTGGCACAGCTGAATACCACCCTCAAATGCTGCTAAAGAATGTCTGTTCTTCAATCATGTCAATTAACGTTTTGGAACATTTTTCTAGACAAATTTGACCCCCAATAACGCTTGTTCATTTTTTTGTTTGTTCGTGCCCTTGTTGTCACTGCCACTCATCTTGTGTGAACTTCTCTTTCTCTTCATTAGCTGTATCCATAGGCAACGCCAGCTATTCGTGCTTGACCTGCAAACTCCTACATTTTTCATCAAGCCATTACGTACTCGGCTATACCTTAGCATAGCTGTAAAGCTAATTTTGTTGTTGTTGTTGTTGTTATTATTATTATTATTATTATTATTATTATTATTATTATTATTATTATTATTATTATTATTATTATTATTATTATTATTATTATTATTATTATTATTATTATTATTATTATTATTATTATTATTATTATTATTATTATTATTATTATTACTACTATTACTACTGCTACTCCTGGCTAACTCATGTCTCGACTAACACTCAGCAGCATCCTGGCTAACTCGTGTCACGACTAACACTCAGCAGCATTCTGGCTAACTCGTGTCTCAGCTAACACTCAGCAGCATTCTGGCTAACTCGTGTCTCGACTAACACTCAGCAGCATCCTGGCTACCTCGTGTCTCAGCTGTCTCTGCAGAGTACCTAGCAGAAATGTTGAGAGAGCACATTTCAATTGGTTATCGAGAAAGTCATTGTATGTAAACTATTCTCATATTTGAGAGCTTGCACTCGTAGGGTAAGTGACATCATCACTAGGTATGGGAACTTCCTTCCTAAGGACGTGCACAGATGGCATATATATATGTATATATATATTCACAGCAAAGTTTCCTCCGCGGATACTTGTAGGTAACACTGGACACCATCGTGTCCCCGGCTGCATGGCCCCACAGCTGGTGCAGGACGTCACACCACATCTTGCCACGGTATGCCGGCTTGGGCGATGAAGGAAGGCTTGTGCTGCTCTTGTGAGATGTAGTTAGCCAGCACAGCATAAAAAATTATATAAACAGATAGAAAGGTAAACGGATGGTTATAGATAGAGATGCTGGCAGACAGATAAAGAGCCAGATAAAATGATAATAATAATAAATAAATAAATTATGAGTTAGACCTACTTACTAACACATGGATAATTAGATAAAGAATTTTTTTTTTAAATTTTTTTTAAAAGTCGGTGAGCAAACAAACGACCAAACAAAAGGGAAGTGGGTCTTCCCAGAAGACACACCCAAGAGGCTAAAAAGCAAATTACTATTGGTGAAGTAACTTGTACTCGTGGTGACCTTTACCCTATGTACTTAGAAAGTTGGCTGCAGAGAAGAGAGTTTCTGTGCTAGCTTGACACTTAGTTCCTGCTTGTAGAAAGGAGCATCCTAGAGGCCACAGAGGAACTAGTTCTGTGTCCAGACTGTCCTGCACAACTGCTCTACTCTGACCTAGACAAGAGAGCCTGTAACTCAAGCAAGTTAGTCATTCCTGTCAACCACTCCAGCCTTGGGCACACCACATCTCTCTCTCTCAGCTATTTCTCATGGGTATTCCCACACACCCCTCATGCCTGCCTCAAATTTCACTGGGTAGTCATGTGACAGCTGTTTTGTGTAGTCTCTTAACTAAAAACAGCAAAAGGAAACCACACCCACCATATGAGTTGGCTCTGGACTCCATCACAGTTGACTCTACTATACCAGCTCATATTGGAGTCCTGTTTTCTAAGTGTACTAGCTTTCAACATCTTCTCTTTGTCTTCATGAAGTGTCTTGACTTAGCCCTCATGTCACATGACATCCTCATTGGTCAGTTGACATCAGTTCACAGGAAGCTGATACGAAAACATTTGGAAAACTAGTGGGGTGGGGAAGATCCAAGAAGGCACAGAAATCTACGCAAGGCACCCCACCCACTCAGGGAACGGCAGTATGAGCTGCCAGTGACCCACAAACAAATGCAGTCACATGACCAACAAAAAGTCACATGATGAAGCTACACCCTCCCCAACAGACCCTCCCCAAAAGATGACGTCAAAAGCTCATGCACTTGGAAAACAGGACTCCTAATATAATAATAGCAAAGCTAGCATAACCTTGTTGGTGCATACATATACTTGGCTAGCTAACCTGTTGGTGCATACATATATGTGGCTAGCTAACCTGTTGGTGCATACATATACTTGGCTTGCTAACCTGTTGGTGCATACATATATGTGGCTTGCTAACCTGTTGGTGCATACATATATGTGGCTAGCTAACCTGTTGGTGCATACATATATGTGGCTAGCTAACCTGTTAGTGCATACATAATTATATGTGGCTAGCTAACCTGTTGGTGCATACATATATGTGGCTAGCTAACCTGTTGGTGCATACATATATGTGGCTAGCTAACCTGTTGGTACATACATATATGTGGCTAGCTAACCTGTTGGTGCATTCATATATGTGGCTAGCTAACCTATTGGTGCATACATATACTGTATGTGGCTAGCTAACCTGTTGGTACATACATATATGTGGCTAGCTAACCTGTTGGCACATACATATATGTGGCTACATATATGTGGCTAGCTAACCACTAACCACCTGATTGTTACTGAGCCTGTAGGATTACAACTGGCACTTGTAAAACCTCACAACAAAAGTTCCTGTTACATAACCACACAGACTGTTAGCTCTGTCACATAACCACACAGACATGTATTCCTGTGAAAGCATGTGTTCACCAGCAAACTGGTTCCCTGTGTAGCAAGTGGTGCCAACACTTGCTGGGTGGCAGGGACTTCTGCAATAACAAAAGCATATTGAATCAGGTGGTGGAGCACCCGACCATTTTATGCTGTTGTTATGGTTATAGGACTGGAGCTAGGGCCAGAACTATGGCTAGGATTAAGGCTAGATTATAACTAAGGCTAGGGCTAGTTATAACCAAGGTAGGGCTAGGATTAGGGCCAGGGCTAGGATTAGATCTAGGGATATTCAGGAAATAACCTTATTGGGACAACCGTGGTTGGTCCGGTGGTTTTACAGAGATGAACCCAACCCAAATCCTCCTCCCTTGAATGCAACATGCTACTAATTCGATATCTCACTCACCATCTCCATCGAACAATCTCCTGTCATTATTCTGGTTGCTGCCAAAGATGCCCCGGCAGTCTCCCGGCCCCACAGGGCATTGGTACACCAGGCCAGTCTCCGGCAATGGCGTGACAACCGGCAAGCCCTCGATGCCTCCGGGATACGTACCAAGAGGGGCTCCAACTATTAGTCTGTTCAAAGAACAACAGTCATCATTAACATCCAACATCAGCGTCGATATTCAACCCACACACTTAACGTTCTGCGTTCGTCACGCATAATGAAATGAACAGGTACAATTGATTCGTCTCCAATATTTTCTGGGTGTGGTCAGGCAGGGGGAATGCTCTCTTGCTACCCGTACACATGCATGCATACCATGGTAACCTGTCCCCGCCCAGATAGTGGGACATCAAAAAGTTATTGTATGCACTTGAATTGCTTAACTTGCAAAAAATCTGCCTCTCGAGCACTCACGGCAGGAATTATTTTTTTAGCAAAAAGAAAATCAAAAACAGCTTCTGCTTGGAAAGACTGGCTCTGTTCTATAGAGGAAGGACATCACGGCAATGGCTGGTCAGGAGGTGGCATGTGCAGTAGACTTTCCTTATTTAAAAAATACTGACAACAACCTGTAAGCCAAAACCCACTCTGGCAGCTGTTTAGTATCCTAAACAACGTTTTCGGTCATTTCCAGCCCCAAGAACATTTCAAGCATGCCTTGAATCCTTCGCTAAGGTAGTTAACTTGCAGTCCCCAAAACCCAAAACCCCCAAAAAGGGGAAATTTGTCTTCAGATCATGTACCTACCTGCACTCCTCCCTCCTCCCTCGTAACTTGCGTGCAATAGGTCCATTCTTTGTAATTTTGCTACCCAAGTGTCTTTTCCAATGCATCGCAGCGACAAATCTGTTTTCTAAACACCCACAATTGGTAAAAGGTCATCCATTCAATAAACACACTTGTGCATGTGTTATATCAAGTCTAGCTGGGTCAGCAAGCAGTTGCAAGTTTACAGCACAGCACTCCAACAAAGCCTGGGGGCTACTTATGCTCCCTGTATCTACATAAGCATCCTGTGATACTTGGTTTAGTTGTGTAGTTATACTGAGCAACTTCTTGGAGGAGACGACTCCACCATAAAGAAGAAATAAAAACAAGATCTGTATGATCTTCATAATGGTACCAGATGAAGGGCCAGCACATGTCTGTTGTGTACATAGATAAATTCTTGTTTTCTTTGATTTTTGATAGTCGGTGCATTTTTCTGTTCTACATAAGTACACACGTGGGGGTGAGTGGGTGGGGTGTGGGGCTTAAAACCACACAAAAATGAATGCATAACCATGCACGCATGCACGCACGCACGTTGTGTGCACACACACACACAGTTGCATGTAGCTAACCTTCGCTTGCTTGCTCACAGCAGCAAGTAAACCCCCCCTCCCCCCCTCCCCCCCTTTCCCAAGCCACAGTAAACATCAGCTAGGAGATGCCTTCCTCAATTAAGAGTACTGGCCCATATGGCCATCAAAGGACTCGAGATGCACAATAGCTGCTTTGATGCAGAGTTAGTTCCTGATTTGGTAATGGCAAATGCATGGCCTGCCAGGTAGGGCTTCATAATGGGACACATTTGTTTGTAAAGAGAGGGAAGGGGAAGAGGGTGGGAGGGGTGGGGGTGGGGGTGGGAGGGTATGTTTGATGGTGGACAGAATTCTATTGCCCTCCTGAGCCAGAGCTAGGGCTAGCGGGTAATAACATAAGGCTAGGGCTAGGGACAGGACTAGGGCTAGGGGGTAATAACATAAGGCTAGGGCTAGGGGGTAATAACATAAGGCTAGGGCTAGGGACAGGACTAGGGCTAGGGGGTAATAACATAAGGCTAGGGCTAGGGACAGGGCGTAATAACATAAGGCTAGGGCTAGGGCTAGGGACAGGCCTAGGGCTAGGGATTAATAACTTAAGGCTAGGGCTAGGGACAGGACTAGGGCTAGGGGGTAATAACATAAGGCTAGGACTAGGGCTAGGGCTAGGGATACAGGGCTTAATTATTATTACATTTTTAAACAATGACACTTAAATATAATTCACAGATGAATGCATGGTGGATTTTTCCCCCTGCACATGCCCAGTAGTTGCTGACTCGATACATAAAGCGTTTACTTCCAGTTTGATGGGGAGGGAGAGCAAAATTTTCTTTTCTTCTCCTCAAACATACGATGCCGTCATGAAAGGTCTCTCGCTTCTGGAAGTTCCCCATATGCAGGGGCACTCATTCTTACCGGGCGGACAAGAATCACTTCGCTCTCGAGTTATGAGGCACTCGTGTTACCTTTGCAGTAAGTTCCGTTAATGGACACAGAGTGACTTAATGCTGTGTGGCTTACGTTTGCTCCTATCTGGCCTGGATGAGACTGGTTCTTAGACAAGACTGGAGCTTATTGTATTTGCATCAACAGGATTTTTTTTTTTTGATAGGGGAAGAAAAACAATTACAAATTTAGAAAAATAATCCACAAATTATGCCTATTGGGAGTATTTTCTGTTCGGGGTTGTATTCACACACCACCTCCCCCCCCCCCCTCCACACACACACACTACTCCCCCCCCCCCCAAGACAATGTTTCAATGCATTGCTCATTGCTTGCTCATGTGCCTGCCTACAAGCTGTATTAGCTGAGCTGCACAATATTATTCATTGACCAGCTCAAATGTTACTCATTACCCTCCACAAATGATATTCATTACCTTTCATTAAAACCACACGAATATTATTCATAGCCCTGCTTGCACTAGTATTATTCATTGCCCTGCCTGTACGAGTGTTATTCATTGCCCTACCTGCACGAGTGTTATTCATTGCCCTGCCTGCACTAGTATTATTCATTGCCCTGCCTGCACGAGTGTTATTCATTACCCTACCTGCACGAGTGTTATTCATTGCCCTACCTGCACGAGTATTATTCATTGCCCTGCCTGCATGAGTGTTATTCATTGCCCTACCTGCACGAGTGCTATTCATTGCTCTGCCTGCACGAGTGTTATTCATTGCCCTGCCTGCATGAGTGTTATTCATTGCCCTGCCTGTATGAGTGTTATTCATTGCCCTGCCTGTACGAGTGTTATTCATTGCCCTGCCTGTATGAGTGTTATTCATTGCCCTGCCTGCACGAGTGTTATTCATTGCCCTGCCTGTACGAGTGTTATTCATTGCCCTGCCTGTACGAGTGTTATTTATTGCCATGCCTGCATGAGTGCTATTCATTGCCCTGTCTGCACGAGTGTTATTCATTGCCCTGCCTGCACGAGTGTTATTCATTGCCCTGCCTGTGCGAGTGTTATTCATTGCCCTGCCTGCACGAGTGTTATTCATTGCGCTGCCTGCACGAGTGTTATTCATTGCCCTGCCTGCATGAGTGTTATTCATTGCCCTGCCTGTATGAGTGTTATTCATTGCCCTGCCTGTACGAGTGTTATTCATTGCCCTGCCTGTATGAGTGTTATTCATTGCCCTGCCTGTACGAGTGTTATTCATTGCTCTGCCTGCACGAGTGCTATTCATTGCCCTGTCTGCACGAGTGTTATTCATTGCCCTGCCTGTACGAGTGTTATTCATTGCCCTGCCTGCACGAGTGTTATTCATTGCCCTGCCTGTACGAGTGCTATTCATTGCCCTGTCTGCACGAGTGTTATTCATTGCCCTGCCTGCACGAGTGCTATTCATTGCCCTGCCTGCACGAGTGTTATTCATTGCCCTGTCTGCACGAGTGTTATTCATTGCCCTGCCTGTACGAGTGCTATTCATTGCCCTGCCTGCACGAGTGCTATTCATTGCCCTACCTGCACGAGTGCTATTCATTGCCCTGCCTGCACGAGTGCTATTCATTGCCCTGCCTGCACGAGTGCTATTCATTGCCCTGTCTGCACGAGTGTTATTCATTGCCCTGCCTGCACGAGTGCTATTCATTGCCCTGCCTGTACGAGTGTTATTCATTACCCTGCCTGCACGAGTGTTATTCATTGCCCTGCCTGCACGAGTGCTATTCATTGCCCTGTCTGCACGAGTGTTATTCATTGCCCTGTCTGCGCGAGTGTTATCATTGCCCTGCCTGCACGAGTGTTATTCATTGCCCTGCCTGCACGAGTGTTATTCATTGCCCTGCCTGTACGAGTGTTATTCATTGCCCTGTCTGCACGAGTGTTATTCATTGCCCTGCCTGCACGAGTGCTATTCATTGCCCTGCCTGCACGAGTGCTATTCATTGCCCTGCCTGCACGAGTGCTATTCATTGCCCTGCCTGCACGAGTGCTATTCATTGCCCTGCCTGCACGAGTGTTATTGTAGGTTCATTGTCCTAGAATTCCCTGCATAAACATCCTTCATGAAGGTCATTCATTACCACTGCCTAAACCCCCCCAAACATTATTCATTGCCCTCAAATTTTTTTATTCATAGCCTTGCACCCAGGAAGGTTATTTGTCTCTTATTTGTCTCTTATATCCACATTATATATTGCTGGCTAATGCTTTGCTAGGCACTTCAGACCACACTTCCATCAGGCTACTGCATTCTCCAATATATATTCATTCTTATCCATACTAGTGCTTAATTTTTTTTTTAATTAATAATAATAATAATAATAATAATAATAATAATAATAATAATAATAATAATAATAATAATAATAATAATAATAATAATAATAATAATAATAATAATAATAATAATAATAATAATAATAAAATAATAATAATAATAATAATAATAATAATAATAATAATAATAATAATAATAATAATAATAATAATAATAATAATAATAATAATACAATTAAAATTAAATAAAGAAGAAAAAATTATAAAAAAATAAAAATAAAAAGTAATCGCACAAATAATAGTTTATGTAAACCAGCTAACAGGTTTAAAAACAACCACCAATCTTATTTGTCCTTCATGAATAAACTATACAATTACATCAGTGTGTTTCTTTCAGTTTGTCAGTTGTGCTTCATGCACAGAGGTATACAGCTCTAATTCATGGGAGGAGAATGCATCAGCAGATGTTTTTACAACTCCTTACACACAAACACATTCCAGAGTAGCTCGGCTATGGGTAGCAGCTGGGCCAGCATTGGGGATGAAACCACAAGCTAGTGCTTAATCCATAATAGGACTACATGGAGTGAGAAAGCTAGGACTGTCTATGATGGCAGTGTTGGCAGGTATGGGAGGTAGTATCCTGGTGCTGTTGTTAGTAACAGCTCTACCATGAGCAGGTATGGGAGGTAGTATCCTGGTGCTGTTGTTAGCAGCAGCCCTACCATGAGCAGGTATGGGAGGTAGTATCCTGGTGCTGTTGTTAGTAGCAGCTCTACCATGAGCAGCTATGGGAGGTAGTATCCTGGTGCTGTTGTTAGTAGCAGCTCTACCATGAGCAGCTATGGGAGGTAGTATCCTGGTGCTGTTGTTAGCAACAGTTCTACCAGGAGCAGGTATGGGAGGTAGTATCCTGGTGCTGTTGTTAGTAGCAGCCCTACCATGAGCAGCTATGGGAGGTAGTATCCTGATGCTGTTGTTAGTAGCAGCTCTACCATGAGTAGCTATGGGAGGTAGTATCCTGGTGCTGTTGTTAGTAACAGCTCTACCATGAGCAGGTATGAGAGGTAGTATCCTGGTGCTGTTGTTAGTAGCAGCTCTACCAGGAGCAGCTATGGGAGGTAGTATCCTGGTGCTGTTGTTAGTAGCAGCTCTACCATGAGCAGCTATGGGAGGTAGTATCCTAGTGCTGTTGTTAGTAGCAGCTCTACCATGAGCAGCTATGGGAGGTAGTATCCTGGTGCTGTTGTTAGTAGCAGCTCTACCATGAGCAGCTATGGGAGGTAGTATCCTAGTGCTGTTGTTAGTAGCAGCTCTACCACGAGCAGAAACAGGAAAACACTAGAGGGAAAGAATTCCAATAGCCAGTACCACTGCCGCTGGTCATGACCCATGGCTTCTTTCAGGAAGGGAAGCGGGGGGCATTGCCCCTCCCTTAGATCTGGTTTCGCCCACTCCCCCAGAGGATCGGCTTAAACAAACACTGAAGTGACAGTGATTTTCCTTAAGGCTGGCCTTACTGGTGAGTACTGGCGAGCACTAATATTCTCAGAGTACATAACTCATTGGGTTTTGCAGGTACTAATTTTATAACAACTATTCTGTGACAAAATTAGTACTACATACATTCATGAGCCCCCAGGCCAACAGGGGAAGTGAAGCCATTCCTACCTTTAAGATGGAACTCTGCTGGTTGCTATAGAGATCACTGAGAATTTTGATGAGTAATTTGTTGGCATTGAAAATGCTATTATAGATGGTTTTTAATTCAGGATAATTAGTGAGCTATTATAAATAGTTTATAGTTCAGCATAATTAGTGAGCTATTATAAATGGTTTATAGTTCAGCATAATTAGTGAGTGTGCTATACTAATTTATTTCAACCAAATAATTATTTATTAAATATTAATGCCACTTCACTTGCAGATTCGATTCTTCTTAGTGCACACTCAAAATGGTTTTATTGCACTTTATTTTGCAGGTCTGTGCTCCTTATCAAGTTCATGTGATGATGATGATGATGATGATGATGATGATGATGATGATGATGATGATGATGATGATGATGATGATGATAATAATAATAATAAATAACAATATTAAATATTGATAATAATCATTTACTACTATTACTACTATTACTACTACTACTACGACTAATATTATTATTATTGTTATTAATAGCAATAATAGTAATAATAATAACCTGCCCTTTGTATAGCCTTTGGTAAAAGTAGGAGTGGTGTGCTCATGAATAATGTGCTCATGAATAATGTGCTCGTGAATAATGTGCTCATGAATAATGTGCTCATGAATAATGTGCTCGTGAATAATGTGCTCATGAATAATGTGCTCGTGAATAATGTGCTCATGAATAATGTGCTCGTGAATAATGTGCTCATGAATAACGTGCTCGTGAATAACGTGCTCGTGAATAACGTGCTCGTGAATAACGTGCTCGTGAATAACGTGCTCGTGAATAATGTGCTCATGAATAATGTGCTCGTGAATAATGTGCTCATGAATAATGTGCTCATGAATAATGTGCTCATGAATAATGTGCTCATGAATAATGTGCTCATGAATAATGTGCTCATGAATAATGTGCTCATGAATAATAATAATTACAATGACCTTCTCAATAATCAACTTGAATTTTACTCACTTGACATTTAGACTACATTCTCTAGGCTTCATCAGGAATAATGAGTTGCTAAGACTTCGCGTGAGCTTGTTACATACTGGTAGCTAGCTATCCACCATGTGATACAAACCACACCCTGGCACACATATCTAGCACGTGAACCAGATGTGGCAAAAAATATATGTATTTATAAATAGCAAATTAAAATGAGAAGAAGAATTATTTGCTTTAAAAAAAATCACTGAGAAAGTCATTGCAATTTTGTTATGTCAGCCAAGAGTTAGTACAATACTAATGGCGCCAATAGCCCTTAATTAATACTTGCCGAGTGGAGTGCTTTTAAAACTGTCAAAAAAACAACTTCCAGCTTGACAAACTCCGGAGCTGCTGAGGTTGCTACAAGCTTTAGACAAACTCTGGAGCTGCTGAGGGCAGTCCCTTGCTGCAAGCTTTAGACAAACTTAGGAGCTGCTGACGGCATTACCTTGCTGCAAGCTTTAGACAAACTCAGGATCTGCTGAGGGCAGTCCTTTGCTGAAGCTTTGGTCAAACTCAGGATCTGCTGAGGGCAGTCCCTTGCTGCAAGCTTTAGACAAACTCAGGAGCTGCTGACGGCATTCTCTTGCTGCAAGCTTTAGACAAACTCAGGAGCTGCTGAGGGCAGTCCCTTGCTGCAAGCTTTGGTCAAACTCAGGATCTGCTGAGAGCAGTCCCTTGCTGCAAGCTTTAGACAAACTCAGGAGCTGCTGAGGGCAGTCCCTTGCTGCAAGCTTTAGACAAACTCAGGAGCTGCTGAGGGCAGTCCTTTGCTGAAGCTTTGGTCAAACTCAGGATCTGCTGAGGGCAGTCCCTTGCTGCAAGCTTTAGACAAACTCAGGAGCTGCTGACGGCATTCTCTTGCTGCAAGCTTTAGACAAACTCAGGATCTGCTGAGGGCAGTCCCTTGCTGCAAGCTTTAGTCAAACTCAGGAGATGCTGAGGGCAGTCCCTTGCTGCAAGCTTTAGACAAACTCAGGATCTGCTGAGGACAGTCCTTTGCTGCAAGCTTTAGACAAACTCAGGATCTGCTGAGGGCAGTCCCTTGCTGCAAGCTTTAGAGACAAACTCAGGAGCTGCTGAGGGCAGTCTCTTGCTGCAAGCTTTAGACAAACAGTCCTTTGCTGAAGCTTTGGTCAAACTCAGGATCTGCTGAGGGCAGTCCCTTGCTGCAAGCTTTGGTCAAACTCAGGAGCTGCTGAGGGCAGTCCCTTGCTGCAAGCTTTAGACAAACTCAGGAGCTGCTGAGGGCAGTCCCTTGCTGCAAGCTTTAGACAAACTCAGGAGCTGCTGACGGCATTCTCTTGCTGCAAGCTTTAGACAAACTCAGGAGCCGATCCTTTGCTGCAAGCTTTAGACAAACTCAGGAGCGGCTGACGGCATTCTCTTGCCGCAAGCTTTGTTGCAGACATAGAGCAACAACGTAGTGCTGCAGAGCTTTTGTTTGCTGGCCTCAATGGAGCTGAATGATAGGAACATCCTGAAACAAAGAAAAGAGTCACTTCTATAAATACTAATTGTGATACTAATATAGTTGAGGGTCCTCACCCACCCCAACTTTCAGAAAACGAAGAGCTAAAAATACAATAGATAAAATAGTAAGGAATATGTGGTGCAACTGCAATGAGACGCCCTCCACTAATAAGAGGAACATCAGCAATGGTAAGCAAACATTCTTGGAAGAAGTTTAAAGCGCATTTCGGAGGAGGAGGCAATTTCGTATTGGTCGGGGCCATGTAAGTGGCACACACATGCTAACTGGTGTGATACACCCATTATGGGTGTGGCCTGATTCAACTTGAAGCACAGATCTAATGGCAAAGACCACCGTGGAGAGTTCTCAATTACATGGGCTATAATTAACACACCCTGGAATGATTGAGAGCAAAGTTCCTTTCCCTGGAAGAATGCTAGAGGTCTTGAATATACAACCATTCTTGCCAGCTGCAAACTTCTCTCAAACACCACTAAACCACCACATGGTTAGAACAGCAATTGTCGAATGAACTTTGAACTTTATGAAATAATTAAAATCTCTTCCATACCAGTAAAGGACCGCTGGTGCTGTCCCTACGATCACTCACCAAAGGGACATTCCTGGTCACACTCGCTGGCCTTGGAAGGCTAAATGCCTCGTAATTATTAGGAGGTAACTGGACACCATGTGGTTGTGGTGAGCTGGTTCATTGGAGTGGGTCTCTTCTTCCCCGCCCCCTCCCATACACACACGAGAAGGTGAGGGTTAAGCAATGGTGGTGGTCCAAGCTAAAAGTGGTCGAAGCTGAGCTAAAAGTGGTCTGGGCTAAAAGTGGTCTGGGGCTAAAGTGGTCCAAGCTAAGTGGTCTGGGGCTAAAGTGGTCCAGGCTAAAAGTAGTCTAGGGACTAATTATAATGGAAATAATGGAAGTAATAAACACCTCCTTGATCAACAGTCTATTATCAATGCTTCAACACAGCCACATATGAGGCAAGGTGCTTTAAAGAGTAGCTCTCACGTGTCAAAATTTAGTCACATGATGTACATATGACCCATGATGTGTTTGATGGCTGCAGTGCAGAAGCAGAGCAACAGAGACGGGTGATGGGCACAGTTTCACATGCATAGCCTGGAGAGTTGAGGTTCGGCAACCACGTAACTCCAGAACCCACAGCCCATCAACCACATAGCTCCAGGACCCACGACCCTGCAACTAAGCCCCAGGCCTCATGGCCCAGCAACCAGTGGTAGCTCCAGGCCAACAACCCAACTGAAGTTTGCACTGATAGAGCTGAGAAGAGAAACCAGTTCTCTACATGCCCTGCCATTGTCAGCTGACAGTTTTGAAGAATGGGAATGCTTGTGTACAAACTATCATTAAGCTGCTAGTTGCTGTTAGGTGACTGGGAGGAGTGGGACTTTTGGAAAAGCAGGGCCTAGGCCCTCATGGCTACAAGTGTCTAGTGAGTGTTGACTCAGTTCCCAGAGGAGCAGGATCCAGGCAAGCTGAAGAAACACAAACTAACCACAGCCACCTCATGGCTAGTACTGGGCCAGAGCAAGGCAAGGAACTAGGAGATAGAGTAAGAGAAAGAGGTATGGCCGGGAGCTATAATAATCAGTGCTGCGTTTGGATCAGAAAAGTCTTAGTCGGGTAGAACATCACCACAACCACTAAGTTGCACACTAATTAAAGTAGTTGAGGCTGGCTGAGGCCATGTGCAGTCCTTCAGATTAATGACCACAAGAGTTAAGTGCTTTCTCTCAAATAATAACAACTGAAAACAAACATGCCATATTTGGTAGCAAATTGAAGTTATTTGCATGTAGAAAGCAAACACAGAACTGGTGAGGGCACTGAAGGTTAGGTGCAAACACAGGACTGGTGAGGGCACTGAAGGTTAGGTGCAAACACAGGACTGATGAGGGCACTGAAGGTTAGGAGCAAACACAGGACTGATGAGGGCACTGAAGGTTAGGTGCAAACACAGGACTGATGAGGGCACTGAAGGTTAGGTGCAAACACAGGACTGGTGAGGCCACTGAAGGTTAGGTGCAAACACAGGACTGATGAGGGCACTGAAGGTTAGGTGCAAACACAGGACTGATGAGGGCACTGAAGGTTAGGTGCAAACACAGAACTGGTGAGGGCACTGAAGGTTAGGTGCAAACACAGGACTGATGAGGGCACTGAAGGTTAGGTGCAAACACAGGACTGATGAGGGCACTGAAGGTTAGGTGCAAACACAGGACTGATGAGGGCACTGAAGGTTAGGAGCAAACACAGGACTGATGAGGGCACTGAAGGTTAGGTGCAAACACAGGACTGATGAGGCCACTGAAGGTTGGGTGCAAACACAGGACTGGTGAGGGCACTAAAGGTTAGGTGCAAACACAGGACTGATGAGGCCACTGAAGGTTAGGTGCAAACACAGGACTGGTGAGGCCACTGAAGGTTAGGAGCAAACACAGAACTGATGAGGGCACTGAAGGTTAGGTGCAAACACAGGACTGATGAGGGCACTGAAGGTTAGGTGCAAACACAGGACTGGTGAGGCCACTGAAGGTTAGGAGCAAACACAGGACTGGTGAGGCCACTGAAGGTTAGGTGCAAACACAGAACTGATGAGGGCACTGAAGGTTAGGAGCAAACACAGGACTGATGAGGGCACTGAAGGTTAGGAGCAAACACAGGAGACTGATGAGGGCACTGAAGGTTAGGTGCAAACACAGGACTGATGAGACCACTGAAGGTTAGGAGCAAACACAGGACTGATGAGGCCACTGAAGGTTAGGAGCAAACACAGGACTGGTGAGGGCACTGAAGGTTAGGAGCAAACACAGGACTGATGAGGGCGCTGAAGGTTAGGAGCAAACACAGGACTGATGAGGGCACTGAAGGTTAGGAGCAAACACAGGACTGATGAGGGCACTGAAGGTTAGGTGCAAACACAGGACTGGTGAGGGCACTGAAGGTTAGGAGCAAACACAGGACTGATGAGGGCACTGAAGGTTAGGAGCAAACACAGGACTGATGAGGGCACTGAAGGTTAGGAGCAAACACAGGACTGATGAGGGCACTGAAGGTTAGGAGCAAACACAGGACTGATGAGGGCACTGAAGGTTAGGAGCAAACACAGGACTGATGAGGGCACTGAAGGTTAGGTGCAAACACAGAACTGGTAAGGGCACTGAAGGTTAGGTGCAAACACAGGACTGGTGAGGGCACTGAAGGTTAGGAGCAAACACAGGACTGGTGAGGGCACTGAAGGTTAGGAGCAAACACAGGATTGATGAGGGCACTGAAGGTTAGGTGCAAACACAGAACTGGTGAGGGCACTGAAGGTTAGGAGCAAACACAGGACTGATGAGGCCACTGAAGGTTAGGTGCAAACACAGGACTGATGAGGGCACTGAAGGTTAGGTGCAAACGCAGGACTGATGAGGGCACTGAAGGTTAGGTGCAAACACAGGACTGATGAGGGCACTGAAGGTTAGGAGCAAACACAGGACTGGTGAGGGCACTGAAGCTACCCGAAATTTAAAGAAATGCTCATGATGGAAGTTACTCAGCACAAGAACTCCTAATTCCCTGCCCACTCATCCTCACCATCAGTGTCCACTGCAGAAGCTGATGTTCATCACTGAGAGACATTTGCACGCTGTTCTTCAGCTCCATGCCTGCAGTGTGTAGCACATGGAGATCCAGCCGACCAACAGCTACAAGAGTTTGGAGTGTGGTGTCTCTGACAGCTGCAGGCTACCCAGTATTTAAATTACGGAATTGGAACATCCTCTTTTGTTTCCCACTCAGACATTTGAAGTTACAAAAAAGATATTCTGATCATCAGCTACTCTGCAGTCTCTCAAAGATGAGCCGCTTGACATGTTCCATGGCAGACTTGCCAGTAAAAGGTAGTTCCTTCCGCTTCGGAGAATAGTTCTACTTATTGAAGAGCGTACACACCACAAATTGCCGAGAGATTCCATGCTCTTTCCAAGGTACAAACATCAAAGAAAGTTCATTCAATCTTTGATCCCCATCTTCTTCCTAGGCTTCACAATCTGTAAAGGCTTGTAGCGTAAGATCAAACACGAGCAACAAATTGATGCTGGGACATTCCCCTTTCCAAATGGGTGCAATGGCGTTTCACAACCGATACCACACAAATGATTATTACATGCTTGCATTTGCTACCTAGCCGTGAGGCAGTCAATTTGATGTTCATCACTTCTGACTGTGTGTTTCTTTTCATGGAAACAAGACAAATAAAGAATACTAGAGAGAGAAATATGTCTGTATAATCAGCCAACAGCCAGAATCAGAATGTCTTTCCCATGAAGTAACATCCCTAGGATAGTAAATAAACTTCACGACAGCTTCATCAACGGACCTCCTCCATAAGCTCCAGCAGAAACTGTACAAACTGGTTGTTAAGCATGTGTCCATAATAAGCACAAACTGTACTTTTTGTTAAGCACGTACTTGCCTGCTGGTTCTAGCCTCTGCTTGTTGAGTGTCTGTCTTGACTATACCTGTCTCCTCCTGCTCTATGTGTGTCTCCTCCTGCTCTATGTGTGTCTCCTCCTGCTCTATGTGTGTCTCCTCCTGCTCTATGTCTGTCTCCTCCTGCTCTATGTGTGTCTCCTCCTGCTCTATGTGTGTCTCCTCCTGCTCTATGTCTGTCTCCTCCTGCTCTATGCCTGTCTCCTCCTGCTCTATGTGTGTCTCCTCCTGCTCTATGTCTGTCTCCTCCTGCTCTATGTGTGTCTCCTCCTGCTCTATGTGTGTCTCCTCCTGCTCTATGCCTGTCTCCTCCTGCTCTATGTGTGTCTCCTCCTGCTCTATGTGTGTCTCCTCCTGCTCTATGTGTGTCTCCTCCTGCTCTATGCCTGTCTCCTCCTGCTCTATGTGTAGTTAATATTATGCAGACGTCCTTTACCATATGTAACCACACCCACATCCTGTATGTATATAACAAGCTTACACACATACATTATGTCAGTTACTGCGTACATCACTATTATTATACTTATACTACGTGACGAGTTATTCTCTATGTACGCAGTAACTCTAGCGCAGTGTAGTCAGTCTTCATAGACCCAGAGCTACCAGGGTCACCCTACCTGACCGAACCTGCAATTGCCTCAAGCGTCAACTCCCCCCACCACTACAGGAATCGCTCCCGTTCCCTGCCATACCTGATAACAGAGCCAAGCTGGAACGCTTCCTCCTGGACCGATACTCAGCCAGCACGTTTAATACATGTGAACATCAGCCCCTCCCAATGATGTCTGGCCCCCCTATGCGACTCCTCATAGACGAGAACGCCACACCCGTGACTGTCAGATCACCAGGGGACGTCCCAATCCACTTCCGTGACAAAGTGAAAGCGGGTCTGGAAAGGGACGTCAGGCTAGGCGTCATTGAGAGGGTGGAGATGAATACGCCCACCGGCTGGTGCCAGAGGATGGTAATTACTGCCAAGGCTAACGGAGAACCCAGACGAACAGTCGACTTCCAGGCCCTGAATAAGGTGGCGAAAAGGGATACCCACCACACCGTGGCACCCTTCCTCCAGGCCAGGTCCGTGCCCCCACGGACCATTAAGACTGTTACAGACGCCTGGAATGGATACCACTCTGTTCCCCTCCATGAGGACGACCGCCACTTTACCACCTTCACCACACCCGAAGGCCTATTCCGTTACAGGACTGCCCCCCAGGGATACATTGCCTCTGGGGATGGCTACACTCGCAGGTTTGATGAAATCACCAGCGATTTCTTAAACAAGACCCAGTGTGTGGATGACACCCTTTTATGGGCAGATGATCTCACAGAGTCCTTCCACCAGACCTCTCGTTGGCTAGACCGCTGCGGGAGGAATGGGATCACCCTCAACCCTGACAAGTTTGACTTCGGGAAGGAGACTGTGAACTTCGCGGGCTTCACCATCACCCCCACAGAGGTCAAACCAGGTCCCAAGTTCCATCAAGCCATTACAGATTTCCCCACCCCCACCAGCCTCACGGACGTGCGGTCATGGTTTGGCCTAGTAAACCAAGTGAGCTACGCCTTTTCAATGACGGACACCATGTTACCCTTCAGGGAACTTCTAAAGAAGGACACCCGATTCAAGTGGACACCTTCACTGCAGGAGGCCTTGGAGGAGTCAAAGACTGTGATCACCAGGATGATTGCCAAGGGAGTCCAGATCTATGACAAGTCTCTACAGACATGCCTAGCTACAGACTGGTCCCGACAGGGAATCGGGTACTGGTTGTTTCAAAAACACTGCCAGTGCCCGAAAGACAAACTGTTCTGCTGCCATGAAGGTTGGAAGATCGCCATGGTGGGTAGCCGCTTTACCCAGTCAGCGGAATCCAGATACAGCGCTGTGGAGGGGGAATCCCTCGCCCTGGCCGATGCCTTGATCAAAGCTCGCCATTTCGTCCTGGGCTGTGATGACCTGATCATCGCAGTGGATCATCAACCCCTGACTAAAATCTTCGGTGACCGAAGATTGGAAGATATACAGAACGCCCGGGTCCGGAACCTGAAGGAAAAGACTCTCCCATTCCGGTTCCGGGTGGTTCATATCCCCGGCGTGAGAAACAAGGTGGCTGACACCCTATCACGCCACCCCACTGGAGACACCCATGGCCCACCCATGCATCTCCAAGATGCAGACTCTGTGGTCAGTCACACCCCATCCCTATCCATCCCCACCCACCTCTTCAGAGGGGTGCACTGCGGTATGGAACTGGAATCAATAATGGATCGTGACCTCAACCAAGCCCTCATCTCCAATATCAACTCCTCAACCCTGACAACCTTGCCCAACGTCCTGGAAGCTACAATAGCAAGTCCAGACTTACAAACGCTGATGGATCTGATCGAGAACGGCTTCCCTAGTTCGGCGAAGGAAATGCCTACCAACCTCCAGCAATACTTCCCCCTTCGAAACAACATGTCCATCGATGAAGGGGTCGTCTGTTACAAACACAGACTGGTCATCCCAACCACCCTGAGGAAAGCCTGCCTCTCGGCCCTACATGCCGCGCACCACGGCACCTCTACAATGATAGCCAAGGCAGAAGAATCCATTTTCTGGCCTGGCATCACCAGAGATATTGGACAAACCAGGGATTCATGCGGACCATGCAACCGCATGGCCCCCTCTCAAGCCAAGCTTCCCCCAACCGAACCCATCCTCCCTACCCGTCCCTGGCAGCACATCTGCGCCGACTATTTTACATACATGGGTCATCGCTATCTGATCATTGTCGACAGATACTCTAACTGGCCTGTGATATGCAAGTCGGTGGATGGGGCCAGAGGACTGATCGAACAGCTGAGGATCTCCTTCATGACGTTCGGCATACCAGAGGAGCTGGCAACAGATGGGGGACCGGAATTCACTTCTGGTGCTACAGCCAAATACCTGAAAGATTGGCAAATCCACCACCGCCTCAGCTCGGTAGCCTTCCCTCACAGCAACTGCCGAGCTGAGATTGGTGTGAAGTCCATGAAGCGCATGATCGCTAACAATGTGGACAATTCAGGCAGCTTGTACACAGACAAGTTGCAGCGTGCCATGTTAGCACATAGGAACATGCCGGATCCTTTGACGAAACTGTCCCCCGCACAGGTTATATTTGGTCACAGGATCAGAGACCTCCTTCCAATCCGAGAAGGGAGATACTCCCCACACTCCACCTGGAAAGAGCTCATGACCAAACGGGAGGACGCCCTCCGCCATCGCCACGCCAAGACTAGGGAGTCCTGGAAGGAACACTCTAGGAACCTCCCACCCCTACGAGTTGGTGACCATGTTATGGTACAAAATCAAACTGGAAATTTCCCCACCAGATGGGACAAGTCGGGGATCGTCGTCGAGGTCAAGCAGCACCATCAATACCTGATACGTATCGACGGGGTTGGGAGGTGCACCGCCAGGAATAGGCAGTTTCTGAGGAAATTTACGCCCTACACTCCTGCTCCTCCGCCAGAATACAGAGACACACCTGAATCCATTGGACATCCCTTACCAGACATCAATGCCTCACCAGGGGACACCTCTCCGGGCATCCCCACTGAGCCACTCAATGGCCCCGTCTCTACCCCCGATCCAGCTCCACCTTCGACCACCCCACCACCGAGCCCCACCCTCGCACCGACTCCTGCAGATCCGTTCAAGATGCCACTGGAGGAGATCATCCCACCCGAGCCCGCAGACCCAGCTCCCACCCGATCATCTGGGAGAAAAAAGAGAGCCCCAGGCTGGCACGAGCAGTACCTTATGTAACAGGGCTGTGCACAAACTCAGTCCAAAGCACCGACTATCTCCTACCACTTTGAACTTGGGGGAGGTAGTTAATATTATGCAGACGTCCTTTACCATATGTAACCACACCCACATCCTGTATGTATATAACAAGCTTACACACATACATTATGTCAGTTACTGCGTACATCACTATTATTATACTTATACTACGTGACGAGTTATTCTCTAATGTGTGTCTCCTCCTGCTCTATGCCTGTCTCCTCCTGCTCTATGTGTGTCTCCTCCTGCTCTATGCCTGTCTCCTCCTGCTCTATGTGTGTCTCCTCCTGCTCTATGCCTGTCTCCTCCTGCTCTATGTGTGTCTCCTCCTGCTCTATGCCTGTCTCCTCCTGCTCTATGTGTGTCTCCTCCTGCTCTATGTCTGTCTCCTCCTGCTCTATGTGTGTCTCCTCCTGCTCTATGTCTGTCTCCTCCTGCTCTATGTCTGTCTCCTCCTGCTCTATGCCTGTCTCCTCCTGCTCTATGTGTGTCTCCTCCTGCTCTATGTGTGTCTCCTCCTGCTCTATGTGTGTCTCCTCCTGCTCTATGTCTGTCTCCTCCTGCTCTATGTGTGTCTCCTCCTGCTCTATGTGTGTCTCCTCCTGCTCTATGTGTGTCTCCTCCTGCTCTATGTGTGTCTCCTCCTGCTCTATGCCTGTCTCCTCCTGCTCTATGTGTGTCTCCTCCTGCTCTATGTGTGTCTCCTCCTGCTCTATGTCTGTCTCCTCCTGCTCTATGCCTGTCTCCTCCTGCTCTATGTGTGTCTCCTCCTGCTCTATGTGTGTCTCCTCCTGCTCTATGTGTGTCTCCTCCTGCTCTATGCCTGTCTCCTCCTGCTCTATGTGTGTCTCCTCCTGCTCTATGTGTGTCTCCTCCTGCTCTATGTGTGTCTCCTCCTGCTCTATGTCTGTCTCCTCCTGCTCTATGTGTGTCTCCTCCTGCTCTATGTGTGTCTCCTCCTGCTCTATGTGTGTCTCCTCCTGCTCTATGTGTGTCTCCTCCTGCTCTATGTGTGTCTCCTCCTGCTCTATGCCTGTCTCCTCCTGCTCTATGTGTGTCTCCTCCTGCTCTATGTGTGTCTCCTCCTGCTCTATGTCTGTCTCCTCCTGCTCTATGCCTGTCTCCTCCTGCTCTATGTGTGTCTCCTCCTGCTCTATGTGTGTCTCCTCCTGCTCTATGTGTGTCTCCTCCTGCTCTATGTGTGTCTCCTCCTGCTCTATGTGTCTCCTCCTGCTCTATGTGTGTCTCCTCCTGCTCTATGCCTGTCTCCTCCTGCTCTATGTCTGTCTCCTCCTGCTCTATGCCTGTCTCCTCCTGCTCTATGTGTGTCTCCTCCTGCTCTATGTCTGTCTCCTCCTGCTCTATGTGTGTCTCCTCCTGCTCTATGCCTGTCTCCTCCTGCTCTATGTGTGTCTCCTCCTGCTCTATGCCTGTCTCCTCCTGCTCTATGTGTGTCTCCTCCTGCTCTATGTGTGTCTCCTCCTGCTCTATGTCTGTCTCCTCCTGCTCTATGTGTGTCTCCTCCTGCTCTATGCCTGTCTCCTCCTGCTCTATGTGTGTCTCCTCCTGCTCTATGTGTGTCTCCTCCTGCTCTATGTGTGTCTCCTCCTGCTCTATGCCTGTCTCCTCCTGCTCTATGTGTGTCTCCTCCTGCTCTATGCCTGTCTCCTCCTGCTCTATGCCTGTCTCCTCCTGCTCTATGTGTGTCTCCTCCTGCTCTATGTGTGTCTCCTCCTGCTCTATGTGTGTCTCCTCCTGCTCTATGTGTGTCTCCTCCTGCTCTATGTGTGTCTCCTCCTGCTCTATGTGTGTCTCCTCCTGCTCTATGTGTGTCTCCTCCTGCTCTATGCCTGTCTCCTCCTGCTCTATGCCTGTCTCCTCCTGCTCTATGTGTGTCTCCTCCTGCTCTATGTCTGTCTCCTCCTGCTCTATGCCTGTCTCCTCCTGCTCTATGTCTGTCTCCTCCTGCTCTATGCCTGTCTCCTCCTGCTCTATGTGTGTCTCCTCCTGCTCTATGTCTGTCTCCTCCTGCTCTATGTGTGTCTCCTCCTGCTCTATGTCTGTCTCCTCCTGCTCTATGCCTGTCTCCTCCTGCTCTATGTGTGTCTCCTCCTGCTCTATGCCTGTCTCCTCCTGCTCTATGTGTGTCTCCTCCTGCTCTATGTGTGTCTCCTCCTGCTCTATGCCTGTCTCCTCCTGCTCTATGTGTGTCTCCTCCTGCTCTATGCCTGTCTCCTCCTGCTCTATGCCTGTCTCCTCCTGCTCTATGTGTGTCTCCTCCTGCTCTATGTGTGTCTCCTCCTGCTCTATGTGTGTCTCCTCCTGCTCTATGTGTGTCTCCTCCTGCTCTATGTGTGTCTCCTCCTGCTCTATGTCTGTCTCCTCCTGCTCTATGTGTGTCTCCTCCTGCTCTATGTGTGTCTCCTCCTGCTCTATGTCTGTCTCCTCCTGCTCTATGTGTGTCTCCTCCTGCTCTATGTGTGTCTCCTCCTGCTCTATGCCTGTCTCCTCCTGCTCTATGTCTGTCTCCTCCTGCTCTATGTCTGTCTCCTCCTGCTCTATGTGTGTCTCCTCCTGCTCTATGTCTGTCTCCTCCTGCTCTATGCCTGTCTCCTCCTGCTCTATGTGTGTCTCCTCCTGCTCTATGCCTGTCTCCTCCTGCTCTATGCCTGTCTCCTCCTGCTCTATGTCTGTCTCCTCCTGCTCTATGTCTGTCTCCTCCTGCTCTATGTGTGTCTCCTCCTGCTCTATGTGTGTCTCCTCCTGCTCTATGTGTGTCTCCTCCTGCTCTATGTGTGTCTCCTCCTGCTCTATGTGTGTCTCCTCCTGCTCACAAGACTGCTTCTTCCACACATGGCACTTTCTAGACTCATCTCCGCAACAGCTCAACAATTTGGCATTCCTGCTGGATAGTCTGGAACTAGTTGACATTTCTTGTTACTAGTGTTCGGTGTGAGTGCCCATCCCCTTGTTCACTTAACCACCAGCCTCTGTGGCATACTGAACCTGTGCTCCATTGCTCCAACACTCTTGATGATGACATCTTTGGCAGGTGTTATTGCTTCAGCACATAACCTGTACCCCTCATAGTATAGTACCTTACTTGGCCTGCTTTTTGCCGTTGGCTCATGAGAATGCTAACAATGTTGTCGGGGGTTGTAGTTCTTAAGCTCCCCCCACCCCACGCCCCCCAAATAAAAAAGTGAGTGAGAGAGAATTATTTCCATCAATAAACTCTGCTTCTACGCTGGCAGGCGTGTTCAGGAAGCACTTACCCTTAGTTATCACTTTCAGCAAATATAATAATAATAATAGTATTATTAATAATAATAATAATAATAATGATGATGATGATGATGATGATGATAATAAATAATAATAATAATTTAATAATTTTAAAATCACCAATAGAGCATCTAGTCGTGAGAATAAAAATTGAAGTGATTATAGAGAAGTTGATTATTGAGAAGGTGATTTTAAATGTTATTATGTTATGTCAACTGAGAGTTCATTGTAATAATAATAATAATAACAATAACAACAATTTTTTTTTAATCCAGACTACCTAGTAGGGGTATTCCCCCCATTTTTGTGAGACTAGTAAATTGGCACCACTTACCTAGAACTTATAACAACTTGTTTTCAACCAATTACAGGATAATTAGCACCTGCTAGAAGTTGATTGCAAGGCCAAATGGTGGTCCATATGTATTTCACATGCCACTCACCAACGAATGCCCACCTAACCCTTAATATCATTACAAAGAGTTCCATGGGTGTGTATGTATGTGTGTATGTATGTGTGTGTGTGTGTGTGTTAGGGGTGGTGGGGTGGTGGGCATTAGAAAACAGTCCCCCAGGTAATTAAGACCGTACCTTGTACTGTTGAAGAAGCTTTGTAGGTCACCATCCACAGGCTGAGTGATGCGATGCAGTGTCACAGAATAGCCGAAATAGTCCTTAATGGTGGATGGTGAGTGCTTGACGATGGGCTCAAGCAGGTCCAAGTTGGCAGTGCCAGTTGGTAGCTCCTGCAGGCCACAACAAGCCAGCACTATTAGATAGGCGTCGCTCAATCTCATTGTTTTTTTTTGTTGTGTTTAATCTGTAACGGGGCTCTTGGTTTTCTTAGTCGATATATTTCTCTTTCTCTCTGGAAGTTCTTAGTTTTCTTAGTCGATATCTTTCTCTTTCTCTCTGGAAGCTCTTAGTTTTCTTAGTCGAGATCTCTTCCTCTCTCTCTCAGCCTCGTAAATGTTCCCAGTTCGGAGCCAGTTTGACCTGCAACAAAGTGCTAGTGAGTTGTGCAAGTCTTAGAGCCACGCCCATATAGGGAGATATATAAACAGTAACAATCAAAACCAAACTAATCATTGTTAAAATTAGCCATTACAGAACCATTAGAGAACCGGACCTATCAGAACCAGGCCTGTCGAAACCAGTATCAGAACTGGGCCCATCAGAACTGGACCTATCATAACCAGAACAAGGAACCAGAACAAGGCCTATCAAAACCAGACCCTTCATAACTGGGCCTATCATAACTAGGCCTATCAGAACCGGACCTATCAGAACCAGGTCTATTAGAACCAGACCTATCAGAACCAGGCCTGTCGAAACCAGACCTATCAGAACTGGGCCTTCAGAACCGGAACTATCATAACCACATCTATCAGAACCAGACCTATCACAACCAGGTCTATCAATACCAGGTCTATCAAATATCAAAACCAGACCCTTCAGAACTGGGCCTATCAGAACTGGGCCTATCAGAACATGACCTATCAGAACCAGACCTATCAGAACCAGGCCTGTCGAAACCAGACCTATCAGAACTGGGCCTTCAGAACCGGAACTATCATAACCACGTCTATCGGAACCAGACCTATCACACCCAGGTCTACAGAACCAGGCCTATCAAAATCAGACCTATCATAACTGGGCCCATCAGAACTGAACCTATCAGAACCAACCTATCAGTGATATTTGCTACTTCATGTTCTACCAGTAGAGAAAGTAAAACCAAACTAAACAGGATCATGTGTTCTGATAGACGTATGCGGTACGTGCATGTCAGTGAAGATACAGTTCCATTGCAGTGTGCGATCTCTCAAACATCATTACTGCGGACTCTTTAGATATATACACTGGAAGGCAGTGAAGTTTATTCTCACTGCTGGGTTAGAATATAATTATAACACCGGAACAGGTGCAATAGTGATTCCTGTGTATCTAACGGTGTTGACCCGTAAAAAATATATGAATGGGTCAAAATATGAATGGGTCAGCCATCTTGAATAAAAATATGAATGAGTCAACCATCTTGAATGGTTACCTAAAGGAAATAATTGTCGTGTTGAATTAGCGAGGTTGTCCAAAGCAGCCACGTAAAAGAGATATATGTATAGGGTAAGGAGAGAGAGAACTGGCTCCATAGTCGGCAGAGGAGAGAGAACTGGCTCCATAGTCGGCAGAGGAGAGAGAACTGGCTGCATAGTAAGAAGTTGTCTGAGCAAATTCTGAAATGTTTCATTCAAAGTCTGGAAGGATTTCCTGGAGTATTACAAGAGAGAGAACTATGGGAGATTTCCAAGCTGAAGAATGGAAGCCGACACACCAAGTAACAAATGGAGCAAAAGGGGGAAAATGCACCACCAGCACAAGGAAGAGTCACCGCACAGAAGCCAGAGACTGCAGCTGTGGAGATTCAAGTCCAAGGGGGCAGCCATTACTGCTGCAGTTTCCCCTTGATTCTGGAGCAAATACTAAGGCTTCATTCCTGCCAAGCAGCCCTCAAGTACTACATTTCCTGGAGTGATTCTCGCTCAAACCATGCAACCAAACTACAGGATGGGTCCACCATAAACAACAGAAATATACTATCAGCTAAAACTCTCACCACGTAGTCGTAGTCAAGACCAACCAGATTCAATTACGTAGCTATACACAGCAGAGATACTGCCTGCCAGGGAGCTTTTAAGACTGACTCACAATATGTCGCATCACTTCGCATCACATTGCTTTACGCGTCATGGTATATTCAACATTAAAAAATATATAATGCACGTCACTTAGCATCACATTGCTTTATGCATCATGGCACCTTCAACATCCACAATATTTAAAAAATACAATGCCGCATCACTTTGCATCACATTGCTTTACGCATCATGATTCAGAGTGTCTGGACCTGCAAGGCACTGCTCGACACATAGTGCCTTGCATTCCCTCCATCTTGGCACCACATTGCCAAGGTGTAGTTTTAGAGGTGTGGTCATCCATCGCACGTTCTCTGAGTGTGTGCATGTGTGCATAATTTTTGCCGGGGAAGAAATCATAATTATTCGTTCACCCCGCCCCCCCCTTGAAATGGAGCACTACGGCGACCAACTTAGCACGTGCCAATATAGTGTTTACAATCTAATCGAGAGTCTAAAGTCTAATGTTACAAGAGCTAGCACAAAGCAAATAAATTGCCAAAGATAAATGTGAGAAATGGACGGAAGGGCCACTGCCGAGGGAGTCCATAGCAGCGTGAGGAGAGAGTGCGATGGCCACACTGTTTTCTTTGCACAAGATAAAAGTGAGACAGCAGGAAACTTCTGATAGCAACGGCAAGGGGGGGGAGGAATGGATGCCCTTATGTGGTGGGCACGACAGGGAGCATGCAGGGAGAGAGCAGGAATGTTGAGACAGGGCTGAGGCAATGAGGGTGCGGTTAGAGTGGGCAGGAACGCGGAGCAGAAATATCCAAACAAGCCGACGGGACAGAGTGATGTGCAAGGGAGAGAACATTACAGATAATTGGCTTTTTAAAGGCTTGCTTTCTGTTTGGCTTTGTACAACTACTCCTGGTTGTAATTAGGGAGTGTGGTTATATATCATGTGCACAAAACCTCAATGTAATCCAGAAATTAGTTTCCAAGGGTTTGAACAGGAAGGGTGGAAAAAACAATAAACATTCCGAGGACAGCAGGGACCACCAGGGACAACTAAAGCTGACTTAATTAGCTGGCCTTTGTACTTCTTGTTTGTCATAGTAGTACTTCCACCATTTTAGGTAAGATTGCAGTTTGGGTTGGCATTAAAAAAAATCCCCCCCCCCCTTTCCTTATGCCAGCATGCTTACAGACAGACCTAGCTAATTGTGGACTTGTGAAAGATATACTTACTGTACATACACACCAAAACAAAAGTAGATAGCGAGTCTGACAGCAGCCTGCACTGCTCCTCTGAGAGCAGCATGCACGGTGAGTCTGACAGCAGCCTGCACTGTGCGTCTGAGAGCAGCCTACACTGTGAGTCTGAGGGCAGCCTGCACGGTGAGTCTGAGGGCAGCCTGCACGGTGAGTCTGAGGGCAGCCTGCACGGTGAGACTGAGAGCGGCCTGCACTGCGAGTCTGACAGCAGCCTGCACTTGAGTCTGAGGGCAGCCTGCATGGTGAGTCTGACAGCAGCGTGCCCTGCGTGCCTGACAGCAGCGTGCCCTGCGTGCCTGACAGTAGCGTGCCCTGCGTGCCTGGCAGTAGCGTGCCCTGCGTGCCTGGCAGCAGCGTGCCCTGTATATCTGACAGTTACGCTGCAACTTGAAGACTTGAGGACAAACTTTCACGTGCTTGATCATACAGATGAAAATATGCTAAACAAGTTTCTAAATAAGACGCCCCTCCACATCATGTTCAAATAGGCCACTAACCTTCCCCCCCCTCCCCCTCCCCTCTCACACACACACACAGCACATGCACATTGGGAGTATAGGTTTATTGTGTTGAGTGTTGAAACAATTTGCAGTCATAAGATTTTCCCCCCTCCAGTCCTTAAAATATATACCAGTGCCAAGGCCTTATGATGATATCGTCCTAGCTACACTAGAGAAGACAACAAGTCTGTCTGTAACTTATTCACAGAGAGAACCTGAGAAAGGGCAGACACGATTGCATTTTACGCTAGAAAATCATCTCCTTATAAATATGCAATGCTTCATTTAAAGTTGCCTGTTCTGCTGGACCCTCAACACCAGCAGGAAATACGAGAATATGTCCACAGAACTCCTCCCCCATGCTTCGTGACCTTATATGGCATAGTTAGTATTCCAGTTCAGAAGTGAGGTGGGTGGGCAGGTTGTTGCCGAGTCAGCATGAGAACGACCCATAATGTGAAAGGATTGGGGGAAACTAGTCTAACCGCTGCTATCAAAAATGAGATCTAAAAAATATATATAATATAGGCACGTGGTATGCCCTAAGAAAACGTCCTGAAAGGTTGGGTCTGTGTTGCCTTTGGCTACGCCACGAAGCAGTTAGCCTCCAGCTAAACACTAAAAAATTAATTATTGGAGTAATTGCATTTCGAACGTGTAATTAGGGCGCGGGTGATGTGAAGATTTACACCTCCGAAGTGAAAGAGTATATTACTACCTTTGTTAGAGTATGCGACTGACTAAGCATTTCTAGGCTACAAAAATGCTACCAGCAGAAGAGGGAGTGGCATAAGGAGGTGCATGACGTATAGAATGTTAGTGAATGTTAAGCACAGGGTCGGAAAGGGTGAGGGGAGGGGGTATGGGGGGGTTGAAAAGGTTAAACCCCGCCCCCAACTCATTCTGAGGGTCAGCTGTTAATGCCTATAGTAAGGCAGAATAGACCACCGATACCTAGGGAGTTTCCCTGCATCCACACCAGGATAGCAAGGAGTAGGATAGGGATAGCAAAGACAGGGATAGGGATAGCAAAGACAGGGATAGCAAAGACAGGGATAACAAAGACAGGGATAGCAAGGAGCACAGACAGGGATAGCAAGGAGCCCAGACAGGTATAGCAAGGAGCACAGACAAGGAGCACAGACTGGGATAGCAAGGAGCACAGGCAGGGATAGCAAGGAGCACAGGCAGGGATAGCAAGGAGCACAGACAGGAATAGCAAGGAGCACAGACAGAGATAGCAAGGAGCACAGACAGAGATAGCAAGGAGCACAGACTGGGATAGCAAGGAGCACAGGCAGGGATAGCAAGGAGCACAGACAGAGATAGCAAGGAGCACAGACTGGGATAGCAAGGAGCACAGGCAGAGATAGCAAGGAGCCCAGACAGGTATAGCAAGGAGCACAGACAGGGATAGCAAGGAGCACAGGCAGGGATAGCAAGGAGCACAGGCAGGGATAGCAAGGAGCCCAGACAGGTATAGCAAGGAGCCCAGACAGGTTAGGATAGCAAGGAGCCCAGACAGGTATAGCAAGGAGCACAGACAGGTATAGCAAGGAGCCCAGACAGGTATAGCAAGGAGCACAGACTGGGATAGCAAGGAGCCCAGACAGGTATAGCAAGGAGCCCAGACAGGTATAGCAAGGAGCACAGACTGGGATAGCAAGGAGCCCAGACAGGTATAGCAAGGAGCACAGACAGGGATAGCAAGGAGCCCAGACAGGTATAGCAAGGAGCACAGACAGGTATAGCAAGGAGCACAGACAGAGATAGCAAGGAGCACAGACAGGGATAGCAAGGAGCAAGGAAAGGCGAAGGAAGGAACATATTTAAGAAAAACACAGAATGTTAACATGCTGTATCTGGCCAACATTACTCTGACATGTCACATAAGAAAACTAAGCTTTTGAAAAATGGGTTCACAAAAATCAAGAGAATCACCATAGAGAAAGGAAGCTTAAAGTCAGGCACAAATTAGACTGTAAACTATGACATTTTTGACACTTTATATAAAAAGAATACACTGGAAGCACACATTGGCACTGAAAGAGGGTGTGGAAGACCCACGACCAACTGGGAGGAAACCGCCATCATGCATGGTAACAATAGAAGCAACACTGAGAGCAAGGTGATGAAAAGCTCTTAGAACCTCCGACCAACCCTCGACCTGAGGAAGGAAAATGAAGAGAAGCAAGGGAACTCTTTCAACTTTATTATTTTTTGTTGTAAAAAACTGCACTCCATTTGCAGAGGCGAAGCTCGGAGAATTGGCACTGAAGACAAATGTCTTGAAGTAGCATAGAGAAAGAAATGTTTGGTGACAGATCAGCTGTATGCACCATGTTTGGCTACGCTTTATGCTAGTGCCACCCCCACTGATGCAAGTTTGAATACTGAAGGGATGCTTCTGCTAATTGAGTATATAAATGCATAATAATGTTAACGAGTTACAATAACGATATTCACGACGTGTAAAAATTATTTTAAAAATGCACTTTCGTGGGTCTGATGACCAGATTTTTTAATTTATTTTTTAAGTTCGACCATGTTGGACCACAACTCTTCTCCACTTAATTATAATTTCAAGAAGAGCTAAGATGTCAAGGTGATATATACTAGAGTTACTCAACCACTGAGAATATTCATAGGTACCGTCAACAGTAATGCAAATACAATATTCGCTGCATTTTTAGACCCCTGACATTTTTAGACCCCTGACCATCATATTCCACAACAACTTTCAATTTCCTTTGTAGAAAGCTGTAAAACATCTACTCTTCCTCTACGAATGTACTCAGTGGTTCAGTAAACCACTACATATATGGTTTCTCTTAGTTTAGAGAAGTACCTATACCCCAACTTAGTGCACCATTAGAAAGCTCTTGAAGTGAGCTACCTTCAATTTACTTTGTAGGAGGGCTGTAAAACATCTACTCTTCTTCTACGAATGTACTCAGTGGTTCAGTAACACATATAATATGGCTTATCTTAGTTTAGAGACTACATATTCCCCAACTTAGTGCACCATTAGAAAGCTCTTGAAGTGAGCTATCTTTTGGTACTAAAAGCAATTCCTAGAAACTAAGTGGAGGTAAGTTATGGCTGACATGTAAAACAAATATTTACCATAACGACACCCACTTAAAACCAATTGACCACTGACTTTATTTGTGGTTATTTAATAGATATATTTTTTCTTTTTCTTTTCCCCAAGTCAAAAAGTTAAATTGTTCACACAATTAGAATGCAAATAAAATAAGCTACAGTTTGTTAACAAGAATCAACTTCATCGAGACAAGCAAACTTAAAGTTAAAAAAAACTAAAAAACCTCTTCAGGATCCCCTCCTTCCTCAAGAGCAAAGGGACCCAGAGTAGTTACATAAGTGCCTATGCAACCTTCCTCCACAGAAGGGCTTCCAGAAACAGCAGTGGAAACAAAGAAAAGACCATTCATGACCACAGTTGCGATTGTCCGCCATTAAGATCAAAACAACACATAGAACCCCCCCATTGCCATCAAACTGGAAGTAAAGTTTTTGCGACTAATCTACAACCCTAAAGCAATATTATGGGCATGTGCAGGAAAAACCACACACACAAAAAAAGAGTGTGTTTAGCACATACCGTTAATTTTTTTATGTTTTGTAATTGATGTTTGAGTTTGCAGATACAACCACTTGTGGTCATCAATCAGTTAACGCTCGGACTCAAACAAACATGAACCCCTAACATCCTTACAAATACAAGGCAAGTTTAAGCATTAAACCACACACACATACACAATAATTTATACCCAATCAAGTTTGTTATATTGTAGCTAGCTATGATCAGCCTAGGTTATTTTTTTGACACTTTTGGAAAGTTTCTTCATTGACTTCTCTATTGATCTCAGTAGAAGCGGACTGTCATTCTTCCAGGCTACTTGAGACTATAAACAGAGCATTGTATGCTTCTCCATTGTGCATTGCTCCAGACTGTCAACTGCTTTAGACAATAAACAGAGCACTTCATAGCAAAATGCCCTCCTTGGTGAAGATGCTGAGCCAGAGTGTTTTATTAACTCGGTTGAATCTTGAATCATGTAGATCTTGTTCAAGAAACAAAGGGATTCAACAACCTAGAATGTTTTTTGCATGAATAGGAGCACACCTATTCTTCCTCAAGAGCAACAGTTTCCTCCAACTCAAGTAACAAAATTGCTGAAGACAGCCAAAGAATTGGAGGTGGTCACAGAATACCCCTACAGAGTGCCGGATGGAAATGGTGACAAGCAGTTGAGCAGAAATACAATAATTCTGCTGCAAAGACAGAGTTCTGTCTCTCTCTTTCTTGTGATCAATTGAGTAACCTCCACACATGGCATTTCCTACATTAGAAAGAGATCGTGAGGCACAACTTCAGTTGCTCATTCAGTCCTGCAAGCCTCTGAAGGCTAGAGCAGACAACAAATCTCAGCATCTTTTTAGCTTCCCCCCAAAAATGCATACTAGACTGACTCCAGCTAATTTTATTGTGTGTTGTGTTATTTCTGTGTTTGTAGATGAGAATACAAAAGAAAAGGGGGGAGGTTGAGAAATAATTTGTCTAGTGATAGGTCGAGCCACCAATATAATTTGTTCAAGAAAGTTTTAAAGAAGTACAACTCTTGCATACTGGTATCTAGCTACTCAGTGTACATTTGAATATAGCTAATAGGTCTGGTGCGTGAAGCTACCAGCCATATCCTAAATTGCAGATGATTATTATCACTTGCTGTCAACACACAACTAGTTAGTAACACAGCTACTAAAGAAGGCATTATCTTACACGAAACTTACTTTGTCACCTCAGTTCAGCAAGCGGTCCTCAAAAAAGCGTAGGTTATCTACGGTGTGTACGACCACTCGTTTCGTACTCGACCGCACTTGCTGAATCTGCAGACTACGTGCATTCCTTAGTAGCCAACTTAGTACATAGCTAGCGCTTATTGGCCACAAAGCCAGAACTATTACAACCAAGAATGTTGTGGTCAGACTTAGAGCCCTTAGTTATCGCTAACTGCCTGAAGCCTCCTTCTCCTTAGAAAGATCTCCTACGTTTAGAGACAGAAGTGAAAAACAGAGAACGTCTGATAGCTGATAGCCATTACCTCACAAAAACAGTAATACATAATAAGTGTGAAGACAATGTGTGTATGGACTGAAGTCTGCTAGCAGCTAGAGCTGTTAATTAGAGTAGTACCAAGTCACATGAATGGAGGAGACAACAAGCCCATAAATACATTTGCCCCTCCCCTCCCAGTTTTCTCCCCCAAGATTTGTGCAGGAGTTGTTTGAGACACTTCTGATGCATTTATAATCCTTCTGTCAATATTCTCATTGGCTTAGATATATTTCATGCTATTTATTGCTAGTTGGAGGAGCGTGTCTCTTTCACTCAATTAATTTTATGCTTTTTCTGTCGATGAAGTAGAAATGTTGGTTGGAAGACCATGTTGTCAGCATGCTACTGTGGAGCACTTTTACACTTGGCTATTGCATGTACAATATCTCACTGCGGTAAGTCATTTGTGAGTGGGGTAGAGGGGGCATGAGGGGAGGTGGTTGAGACACAATGAAGCTTTACGGTTTGAGGTTTCTATAGCCATGTCTACATGAGGCCTTTAGCCCAAGCATTAGAAACCTGGCCAGCTAACTCCGTCTCAGTAGGTAAGATTACAATCTGGATGAAAATTGAAGAGTTTAAACACAAAAACTACCAAATACATGTATGAGCTTACAAAAATATGCCAGCTAGCCACTGAAGATGTAAGTTGAGTGAGGGAGGGAGGGAGAATGAGAGAAGGGCAAACCCCTGTCCTAATTGATATTTCCCCAGTCATGGAATGAAAAGAAATTGCAGGAAGTTGTTTATAAAATCATTGGTGAATTTTCGAAGGATGTCAAAGGTTGGTGTAATCTTCCCACAAGCTCTGTATGATTACTTGTCTGATAAATGTCTGAAATGCAAGGTTCAATTACGAACAATATTTCCCCTCTATTTATTGCCCTCCCAATTAGCACCTCAAGTTATCCATAATGTGAAGCAGATTCACTGTGAGAAGTCACACTATTGAAATTCTATCTCTGGTGAAGTGACTTGAGCAGAGCTACAATAAATTCAGCTTTTAGCTCTTCTCAATGATCTTGTTGGGCTAGGAGAGGTGTCTGGAAGAAGCTGGACACTGATGACAGATATATATATCACATGATAAGAAAAAAGCTACAAGCAATCATTGAGTATAATAGCTTACAGGAGCAGTTACACTGCCACCCTAGAATTACAGTCAACATATCATTGGCAAGTCTGCACAATGTCCCAATCATCTTCTCCCTGTGGCCTCGTGCTTTAGTGCCATGAAAGGTCAGCATCTGCACTAAGCCAATTGGATTGCCATTTAGATGCACACAGCAGAGGCACACAAGCAACGACCATTTTAATTAAAAGTGCTCCAGCTTTCAATAAACATGCACTTTGAAACTGAAATAAATTGTCTTTATTGTTTTCAATAAATATCCTCACTAAAAGGATAGTAAGTAGCTATTTCAGTTTCAGTAAACAATCAACACACTGTTGCTTTAAATAACTTTAGTATACTGAATGATAAACTAGCTATAAATAAATAAAATCCACCTTTTGAAAGATGCTCGAAACTAATCAGAAATAGAAGGTTGGGCCTGGAGATGTACCTGCTGATCAAGAAGTGAGGCATAAAGTGTCAGCATCAGCATATTCCAATATTAAACTCGCGTGGATTTTTTCGTTTCGGGGTATTGGCGGAATTCAGAAACAAGCTTTAGAGAGGCGGAGCTTAAGATCAAATGATGCACCCGGTCAAGCAGCTGTACCAGCAGCGTTTTAGAGCACTATTTCCTTCCGTGGAGTGTGCATTCGCGTATGGATCTGCCGTCTTCTCACAGCATGAGAGGCCCAAGGTACTAGCTGGTTTTATTTACTCCCGTATGCAAATCTCTAAAGTACGATGGAAAAACAACGTTCTTAGTCTACACAAGACTGTCAAGAATGTCACATATTTATTCCGTCATGATAGGCATGCGATTGAACGCACCATGCTCCCATCCTTATTTTCCATACAGATAATGTTAGTGTGTTTTGGGAAAGTGTCTGTCTTTTCCAGAGCCAGCTTTTGTGTTAAATCTGAGTGAACACGAGCTCCACTCGTGTTGCCAGCCTGACTCGTACATGCATGCGGGGGCACACCCATGGAAAGAGCGAGTCTTATTGAAACCCCATGGGCCACTTTGTTGCACAGTCAGCAAATGTGGGTACAATGAATTCCTGGTGTTGAGAGAGAGTAGACCAAATGTCGAGGTCAGAAGAAGGGTTGATGACAGAGTTGTTATGGGATATGGCTCAGGAAATACACGATGTTTGGCATCTAGCCTTCATGTCTTTGACACCCACCCAAGCCCCAATCCCAAAACTAACTCTCTTTGTCTTATCCCATAGTTCACTCATTATAATTATCTTTTGTTGTGGTGCAAACCTAATCACCCTTTTTATTCAGGGTCGTGTCACTGATTTATTTGTGTGTACTTAGCGATGGTAGACCTGCCAACTTCTTGTGACCACCAAAATGCGAAACACAGAGACACGCACCTTTCTAGGGGCTTTTTGGGGGGGGGGGGGGGTTAGGGAATTTATTGTTGCTCTATGATCAACGTGTTTTTCTACAACCTACAAAGGACAGCAAATCTATTGGTTTCACGGTCAATAAATGCACTGATTCTTGTTTGATGTGCAGTTTATTTTAGCTCCACGGCAATGGGAAGTGACAACTCTTACTTCCAGATGATCAAAACCCTCCCAGCAGTGGCATTTTCAGGATCTGACCATTTCACAAGCCATTAATGTTTCTTTGGCTGCCGAGAATTAAATATGCCACATGCAGTTCATGGTTGCTCTCCAGCTGGAGTTGTGGTACCCGACTGGGACTCATGGTCTGAATCTTGACAGTTACTTGTTTGATGAATCTTGACAGTTACTTGTTTGATGAAGAGCTTAAACTGATATTGGGGGAGTTCTAGAAATTCAGCCAGTAGTTTCGCATGACTAGTGGTATGTGCATGCTCGGTGACACTAACGTTTTGAAGTAGGCGGAGTCTTAGAAATGCTGGCAGCTAGCGTGCGAAAGTCACACGGATTACAGTGGGGGAAGGCTGTGTGTGGTTGAGGGGATGCTGGCTATCTACTAGTCGAGGTCGCAGGGGGAGACACATTAGCACATGCTTCTCCAGTCCATAGCTGACCTTAGTTGTACCAAAGCTATACAACATTCAAGAACGGACTGGCTGGAGCCGCTACTACCTGCTATTTAAAAACTGGGGTAAGAAAAATGTGGGACATTTGGCAGGTCTGGTGGAGAGCAGGACAGGGATGTGGAATGCGTGACTGTCCTGCGAGATGCGGGACAGTTGGCAGGTCTATGATGACCTATCTTAAGGCTCAACAGAACATTAGTGGCGAAAAATAAATGAGGAACGCACCATGCCAGGAATTTCACACCTCAAGATCTCCCTGCATGTGAAACACTAAACCACGCGATGCTAGTTGACCAGACACTCTCCTTCTGTGTCTTTGCATGCTACTGTATGAGAGTCTGGCTAGTGGGACTAAAAGTGTCACCAGCCAGACTCACCTTCTGTGTCTTCGCATGCTATGGGAGTCTAGCTAATGTGACTTAAGGCCGGTTCACAACACGATGCTGGCCGACCATTACCTTGCATGTTGTTGATTGACCTTTGACCCTATTCATTTCGAACCACACTCAACAAAGATGGACACGTGATTGGTCCGATGCTGCATTTCAGATGCTGGATTAGAAATTTTTCTAATCCAGCATCTGAAACGTAGCTTTAGACCAATCAGTGTCCATCTTTGTTGAGCGCGATTTTGAGGATCAAACGTTAATTGACAACTCGCAACGCAATGCTCGGCCAGTGTCGTGTTGTTGAACCAGCCTTAAGTCTCTCCAGTCAGATGTATAATTGAATATGCACCTGAAAGACTGTGGTCAGACTTTTCATCGCCAGGTACGGAATGATATTACCGCAATCCTATTAGTAACAGTCATCATCGGCTAAAATATAATAGCATGCACGGTGGAACATTACTCCAGTTCCTGGACAGATAATTAATGCTTAGCTGCATGATTAATGCTCTGGCATGCATGAGTTTAAAACACATTAGATTCCACTGGTACCTGGCTGTGCTCACCTGATATGTATATGTTCAACTGTTTGTTGGGCAGGCGAGCAGAACAGAACACTAGGTGTACTCCCTTTTCTTTAGCTGATATAAAATTGAGCTGTAGGTAGTTAGAGTTGCACAAAATAGAAAGGAAGAAGGTGGAGTGGCTCCACCTGGAACATTTTTGTGAAGTCCCCCTCTGGCTTAGCTGGACTCTAGTAGCTCGCTCTTGCCTTGTCCTGGCCCGACCATAACCGTGAGCTTGGGATATGTTGGGAGGAATCGATGATGAGTGCACTTGCAGAACTAAGCTGGCACCCACTGCCGTGGTGCTTAGACTCCCATTCGAGCACCTAGGCACTCAGCAGCATCTAGATGTGAGTGATTCAAGCACCTAGGCACTCAGCAGCATCTAGTTGTGAGTGATTCAAGCACCTAGGCACTCAGCAGCATCTAGCTTCAAGCACCTAGGCACTCAGCAACACCTAGCTGTGAGTGATTAGAGCACCTAGGCACTCAGCAGCATCTAGCTGTGCGTGATTCAAGCACCAAGGCACTCAGCAACACCTAGCTGTGAGTGATTCAAGCACCTAGGCACTCAGCAGCATCTAGCTGTGAGTGATTCAAGCACCTAGGCACTCAGCAGCATCTAGCTGTGAGTGATTCAAGCACCTAGGCACTCAGCAACACCTAGCTGCAAGCACCTAGGCACTCAGCAGCATCTAGCTGTGAGTGATTCAAGCACCTAGGCACTCAGCAGCATCTAGCTGTGAGTGATTAGAGCACCTAGGCACTCAGCAGCATCTAGCTGCGAGTGATTCAAGCACCTAGGCACTCAGCAACACCTAGCTATGAGTGATTCAAGCACCTAGGCACTCAGCAGCATCTAGCTGTGAGTGATTCAAGCACCTAGGCACTCAGCAGCATCTAGCTGAGAGTGATTAGAGCACCTAGGCACTCAGCAACACCTAGCTGTGAGTGATTCAAGCACCTAGGCACTCAGCAACACCTAGCTGTGAGTGATTCAAGCACCTAGGCACTCAGCAGCATCTAGCTGTGAGTGATTCAAGCACCTAGGCACTCAGCAACACCTAGCTGTGAGTGATTCAAGCACCTAGGCACTCAGCAGCATCTAGCTGTGAGTGATTCAAGCACCTAGGCACTCAGCAACACCTAGCTGTGAGTGATTCAAGCACCTAGGCACTCAGCAACACCTAGCTGTGAGTGATTCAAGCACCTAGGCACTCAGCAACACCTAGCTGTGAGTGATTCAAGCACCTAGGCACTCAGCAACACCTAGCTATGAGTGATTCGAGCACCTAGGCACTCAGCAACACCTAGCTGTGAGTGATTGAAGCTCCAAGACACCCAACAACACTTAGCTGTGAGGGAGTAGTTGTCTCACCCACTTTAAAATCTTGGACACTGAAGCCATTGAACACAACTATCTCACCTACATTGTTCCGAGTGGCCGATACCACATCCTGTTAATACCACATCCTGTTAATACCACATCCTGTTATTTCCTTAAGTGACTGCTTTAGTGGCAGGAACATTCACAAAACAAAGCTATTTTCTATTTTCCCTCTAAAGTGGTGAGTGCTCAGTAAGGGGAGGGGGGGGGGGGGAATTAACCAAAGGGGAACACTGGTCAAACTACCTCCCCTCCCCCCCAAAGTTTTAGAAATCGCCATGACACTCCTCCCTCTTTTCTCTGTGCTGGTAATTTTGGCACCAAAGTGATGATAATTCAGTGTGCTTTCAAATGGTACGTTGAACATCTCTATAGGCACATTTTCTTCCAAGATTTATCCAGCACCTCCCCTCTAAAACAGGACTCCCTAATTTGTGCTCCTGGTGAAGTGTAAACAAGGACTCTAATTTGGTCTGTGGTTTGTCAAAGCACTTTAAAGGAAATTGGCTGCATGCATACTGTGTTTTATTATGGCCTCCAGGCGAGCTAAACTGATTAAAACCCAAGGGTCATGCAGTGAAAACGCCTCACTAATCCCAAATGGAGATTTGCTATTAGCTCATTAATATGTATCAGATAGGATCTGAGAAAAGGGGTCTTATGTAGAAAAATGTTTTTGTGTTATGATAAAATAAGCTCAAAGTTATAGTTTGACTATTTTTCTTTATTTGTTCTACAGGCATCTACTACCTTTCCTTTACATTTGTGTGAAGTCTGAAGGCTCCTGCTTGCTTCTTTGTAGGCAAGAGTGAGGTTAGAAGGTTGGTGGTCAAGAAGCTTGCTACGTGTGTAACGGAACTGCGTTGCCATGTAACGCGGAGAAAATACTGCCCGCGTATGCGGAAATATAGGAAACCCCTATAAAATGGGGGGATTTCCTACTAGCTGCTATAGTGGCCGCATGGTTAACAAACTAACAAAGGAATGGCTTCATCAAGTGCACAGGAAGCTGGAAAAGCCATTAATTTAAAACGCGTTTTACTCAAAATGAATGCTTCAAGCGTCTAGCATTCAGGCTATCATAACTTTTCTTCTGAATGGAAATAAGTGATGATTTAAGTTCCAAAATATAGGCATTGCTTTGTTCTTTCACCTGATATCTCTAACTCATTTTTTTTTTAAATTTTGTACATAAGACCCCTTTTCTCAGATCCTATCACATATATATATGTAGGCTTACCAGTTCCAAGTGGTTCAGAACCCTCACTAATCCCAAATGGAGATTCACTATTAGCTCATTAATATATGTAGTCTTGCCAGTTCCAAGTGGTTCAGAACCCTCACTAATCCCAAATGGAGATTCACTAGCTAATTAATATATTATGTAGGCTTGCCAGTTCCAAGTGGTTCAGAACCCTCACTAATCCCAAATGGAGATTCACTATTAGCTCATTAATATATGTAGTCTTGCCAGTTCCAAGTGGTTCAGAACCCTCACTAATCCCAGGCTTGCCAGTTCCAAGTGGTTCAGAACCCTCACTAATCCCAAATGGAGATTCACTAGCTAATTAATATATTATGTAGGCTTGCCAGTTCCAAGTGGTTCAGAACCCTCACTAATCCCAAATGGAGATTCACTATTAGCTCATTAATATATGTAGTCTTGCCAGTTCCAAGTGGTTCAGAACCCTCACTAATCCCAGGCTTGCCAGTTCCAAGTGGTTCAGAACCCTCACTAATCCCAAATGGAGATTCACTATTAGCTCATTAATATATGTGGGCTTGCCAGTTCCAAGTGGTTCAGAACCCTCACTAATCCCAGGCTTGCCAGTTCCAAGTGGTTCAGAACCCTCACTAATCCCAGGCTTGCCAGTTCCAAGTGGTTCAGAACCCTCACTAATCCCAAATGGAGATTCACTATTAGCTCATTAATATATGCAGTTCCAAGTGTCTAATAGGTTTGTACGCTCAGTAATGACCCAAACAGTTGTGTGTAAATTCTATGGGCTAAAATTTACAATACAGTATACACAGGTTTAAAACCCAGTTTACATTATACTGTACTGTTAGCACAAAAAAACTTCTCACCACTATTACTCAGAAGAAGCTAACTGGGCATTTCCCTGTGTAGTTTATTGTATAACTCTGTGTTACTTGTGCACATGCAGTGCTGTATAAGTTAAAACTGCAGTACAAAGTAATCAGAACAACCCTAGGTATAGGCCTGTTTGGATTAGCGAGGTGGCACTGTATACTTATATATATCTGGAATCTCATATCTCAGAGCACGAAGAGAGATCTCTGTGAAGAATGAAATCGAGTGAACAGTTGCAGAATTATGATCGGTGCACAGCCTCAAGTACTTCAGGTTTTGAGTGACCTTGATGTTGCCAGATGTATCTTCTAAGAAATTGTGCCTAGAGTGAGATTCAACATATCATTTGAAAGCACACAGAATAAGCAACACTTTGATGCCAAAATTACGAGCACACAGAGAGGACAGAAGAAGTTATGGCGGAAAGGAAAAAAATTATGAGTATTTTTACTATGGTAACTAAAATTACCTTCACAGAGGAAAGGGTTATGGAAGTTATAAATCTTTTTTCTCTCTTTCTTTTCCTAGTGCAGAGAGCTTAGCATACAATAGCATAGTGAGTGCTGGGGGAATGTTAATGCTGAGCCTGTAGACTTGTACACACACAATGCTTAGCATAGTGAGTGCTGGGGGAATGTTAATGCTGAGCCTGTAGACTTGTACACACACAATGCTTAGCATAGTGAGTGCTGGGGGAATGTTAATGCTGAGCCTGTAGACTTGTACACACACAATGCTTAGCATAGTGAGTGCTGGGGGAATGTTAATGCTGAGCCTGTAGACTTGTACACACACAATGCTTAGCATAGTGAGTGCTGGGGGAATGTTAATGCTGAGCCTGTAGACTTGTACACACACAATGCTTAGCATAGTGAGTGCTGGGGGAATGTTAATGCTGAGCCTGTAGACTTGTACACACACAATGCTTAGCATAGTGAGTGCTGGGGGAATGTTAATGCTGAGCCTGTAGACTTGTACACACACAATGCTTAGCATAGTGAGTGCTGGGGGAATGTTAATGCTGAGCCTGTAGACTTGTACACACACAATGCTTAGCATAGTGAGTGCTGGGGGAATGTTAATGCTGAGCCTGTAGACTTGTACACACACAATGCTTAGCATAGTGAGTGCTGGGGGAATGTTAATGCTGAGCCTGTAGACTTGTACACACACAATGCTTAGCATAGTGAGTGCTGGGGGAATGTTAATGCTGAGCCTGTAGACTTGTACACACACAATGCTTAGCATAGTGAGTGCTGGGGGAATGTTAATGCTGAGCCTGTAGACTTGTACACACACAATGCTTAGCATAGTGAGTGCTGGGGGAATGTTAATGCTGAGCCTGTAGACTTGTACACACACAATGCTTAGCATAGTGAGTGCTGGGGGAATGTTAATGCTGAGCCTGTAGACTTGTACACACACAATGCTTAGCATAGTGAGTGCTGGGGGAATGTTAATGCTGAGCCTGTAGACTTGTACACACACAATGCTTAGCATAGTGAGTGCTGGGGGAATGTTAATGCTGAGCCTGTAGACTTGTACACACACAATGCTTAGCATAGTGAGTGCTGGGGGAATGTTAATGCTGAGCCTGTAGACTTGTACACACACAATGCTTAGCATAGTGAGTGCTGGGGCAATGTTAATGCTGAGCCTGTAGACTTGTACACACACAATGCTTAGCATAGTGAGTGCTGGGGGAATGTTAATGCTGAGCCTGTAGACTTGTACACACACAATGCTTAGCATAGTGAGTGCTGGGGAATGTTAATGCTGAGCCTGTAGACTTGTACACACACAGTGCTTAGCATAGTGAGTGCTGGGGGAATGTTAATGCTGAGCCTGTAGACTTGTACACACACAATGCTTAGCATAGTGAGTGCTGGGGGAATGTTAATGCTGAGCCTGTAGACTTGTACACACACAGTGCTTAGCATAGTGAGTGCTGGGGGAATGTTAATGCTGAGCCTGTAGACTTGTACACACACAATGCTTAGCATAGTGAGTGCTGGGGGAATGTTAATGCTGAGCCTACTTGTACACACACAGTGCTTAGCATAGTGAGTGCTGGGGGAATGTTAATGCTGAGCCTGTAGACTTGTACACACACAATGCTTAGCATAGTGAGTGCTGGGGGAATGTTAATGCTGAGCCTGTAGACTTGTACACACACAGTGCTTAGCATAGTGAGTGCTGGGGGAATGTTAATGCTGAGCCTGTAGACTTGTACACACACAATGCTTAGCATAGTGAGTGCTGGGGGAATGTTAATGCTGAGCCTGTAGACTTGTACACACACAATGCTTAGCATAGTGAGTGCTGGGGGAATGTTAATGCTGAGCCTGTAGACTTGTACACACACAATGCTTAGCATAGTGAGTGCTGGGGGAATGTTAATGCTGAGCCTGTAGACTTGTACACACACAGTGCTTAGCATAGTGAGTGCTGGGGGAATGTTAATGCTGAGCCTACTTGTACACACACAGTGCTTAGCATAGTGAGTGCTGGGGGAATGTTAATGCTGAGCCTGTAGACTTGTACACACACAATGCTTAGCATAGTGAGTGCTGGGGGAATGTTAATGCTGAGCCTGTAGACTTGTACACACACAGTGCTTAGCATAGTGAGTGCTGGGGGAATGTTAATGCTGAGCCTGTAGACTTGTACACACACACCCAGTGCACGAGATGGACATGCAGTTTGGTGCATAATGGTAGAAGAGGTCCTAGTAGCAGTTCTGTAGTAATTGTAGTAGCAGCAGCAGTAGTAGTAGTAGTAGTAGTAGTAGTAGTAGTAGTAGTAGTAGTAGTAGCAGCAGCAGTAGTAGTAGTAGTAGTAGTAGTAGTAGTAGTAGTAGTAGTAGAAGCAGGAGTGTTAATCGTGTGCTGCTACTAGTAGTGGCAGACATTTCAACCTCAACTCAACTTGACAGGGTGATGAGCAGGACCAATTCATGCCCCCCCCCCCCCCCCCCTCACTTTTGCTGTTCTCATCATTGTCACAGAATGTTTACATGTAATAGCAAAGTTCACAGTACAAGTTACCACGAGTAATGTAGTGGATATGGCAAAACAATTATTGCCCGAGGCAGAAATGTGCCATCCTCACTACACTTCAAGGGCACTAGGAACCATGCTATCACATGTTCAATAAAAATGGTGGAGAAAGAACACTTCAGGTAGTTCTAGACCTTGATAAACTAATTACTCTACCTTAGCAAGCTACTACACTCAGAGTTAGGTTCCCATAATTCGTCCATCCCCCACCCACCCACCCGTAATAAAATAAAATAATTTAATATCCCCTACAGTATATAGTTTTTGTCTTGTATCCATTAATTAATTTATTAATAATGATTAATTTATAACTATAATAATTAATTTATAACTATAATAATGATTGCAGTAGTACTATACAATGACTTGCTTGATAATCAACTTGAATTAACTCACTCGACGTTTTGGCTCCATACCCCCCTCAGCCTCAGCCTTCATCAGGAACAAGGAGATGGTGGGATCCCTAGCATTGATTGCTGTGCCCCCCACATTGATTGTTGTGACCCCCGCATTGATTGCTGTGCCCCCCACATTGATTGTTGTGACCCCCACATTGATTGCTGTGCCCCCCACATTGATTGTTGTGACCCCGCATTGATTGCTGTGCCCCCCACATTGATTGTTGTGACCCCACATTGATTGCTGTGCCCCCCACATTGATTGTTGTGACCCCGCATTGATTGCTGTGCCCCCCACATTGATTGTTGTGACCCCCACATTGATTGCTGTGTCCCCCACATTGATTTCTGTGCCCCCTGCATTGATTGCTGTGCCCCCACATTGATTGATGTGACCCCCCACATTGATTGATGTGACCCCCACATTGATTGCTGTGCCCCACATTGGGAACCCCACATTGATTGCTGTGACCCCCACATTGATTGTTGTGCCCCCCACATTGATTGCTGTGCCCCCCACATTGATTGTTGTGACCCCCACATTGATTATTGTGACCCCCACATTGATTGCTGTGCCCCCCACATTGATTGCGGTGCCCCCACATTGATTGCTGTGCCACCCACATTGATTGTTGTGCCCCCCACATTGATTGCTGTGCCCCCCCCACATTGATTGCTGTGACCCCTGCATTGATTGCTATGCCCCCACATTGATTGCTGTGACCCCCACATTGATTGCTGTGACCCCTGCATTGATTGATGTCCCCCACATTGATCCTCCAGCCTTCATCTGGAATAATTAGACTAGATGCTCTAGCCTTCATCAGGAATAATTAGACTAGATACTAGATTCTCCAGCCTTCACCAGGAATAATTAGACTAGATGCTCCTTCATCAGGAATAATTAGACTAGATGCTCCTTCATCAGGAATAATTAGACTAGATGCTCTAGCCTTCATCAGGAATAATTAGACTATTCTCCAGCCTTCATCAGGAATAATTAGACTAGATGCTCTAGCCTTCATCAGGAATAATTAGACTAGATGCTCTAGTCTTCATCAGGAATAATTAGACTAGATGCTCTAACCTTCATCAGGAATAATTAGACTAGATGCTCTAGCCTTCATCAGGAATAATTAGACTAGATGCTCTAGCCTTCATCAGGAATAATTAGACTGGATGCTCCAGCCTTCATCAGGAATAATTAGACTAGATGCTCCAGCCTTCATCAGGAATAATTAGACTAGATGTTCTAGCCTCAAGAATAGATGCTCTAGCCTTCATCAGGAATAATTAGACTAGATGCTCTAGCCTTCATTAGGAATAATTAGACTAGATGCTCTAGCCTTCATCAGGAATAATTAGACTAGATGCTCTAGCCTTCATCAGGAATAATTAGACTAGATGCTCTAGCCTTCATCAGGAATAATTAGACTAGATGCTCTAGCCTTCATCAGGAATAATTAGACTAGGTGCTCTAGCATTCATCAGAAATAATTAGACTAGATGCTCCAGCCTTCATCAGGAATAATTAGACTAGATGCTCTAACCTTCATCAGGAATAATTAGACTAGATGCTCCAGCCTTCATCAGGAATAATTAGACTAGATACTCCAGCCTTCATCAGGAATAATTAGACTAGATACTCCAGCCTTCATCAGGAATAATTAGACTAGATGCTCCAGCCTTCATCAGGAATAATTAGACTAGATGCTCCAACCTTCATCAGGAATAATTAGACTGGATGCTCCAGCCTTCATCAGGAATAATTAGACTGGATGCTCCAGCCTTCATCAGGAATAATTAGACTGGATGCTCCAGCCTTCATCAGGAATAATTAGACTAGGTGCTCTAGCCTTCCATCAGGAATAATTAGACTAGATGCTCTAGCCTTCATCAGGAATAATTAGACTAGATGCTCCAGCCTTCATCAGGAATAATTAGACTAGATGCTCTAACCTTCATCAGGAATAATTAGACTAGATGCTCCAGCCTTCATCAGGAATAATTAGACTAGATACTCCAGCCTTCATCAGGAATAATTAGACTAGATACTCCAGCCTTCATCAGGAATAATTAGACTAGATGCTCCAACCTTCATCAGGAATAATTAGACTGGATGCTCCAGCCTTCATCAGGAATAATTAGACTGGATGCTCCAGCCTTCATCAGACTGGATGCTCCAGCCTTCATCAGGAATAATTAGACTAGGTGCTCTAGCCTTCCATCAGGGATAATTAGACTGGATGCTCCAGCCTTCATCAGGAATAATTGGACTAGGTGCTCCAGCCTTCATCAGGAATAATTAGACTGGATGCTCCAGCCTTCATCAGGAATAATTAGACTGGATGCTCCAGCCTTCATCAGACTGGATGCTCCAGCCTTCATCAGGACTCTAACATTCATCAGGAATAATTAGACTAGATGCTCTAGCCTTCAATAATTAGACTAGATGCTCCAGCCTTCATCAGGAATAATTAGACTGGATGCTCCAGCCTTCATCAGGAATAATTAGACTAGATGCTCCAGCCTTCATCAGGAATAATTAGACTGGATGCTCCAGCCTTCATCAGGAATAATTAGACTGGATGCTCCAGCCTTCATCAGGAATAATTAGACTAGATGCTCCAGCCTTCATCAGGAATAATTAGACTAGATGCTCTAGCCTTCATCAGGAATAATTAGACTAGATGCTCCAGCCTTCATCAGGAATAATTAGACTAGATGCTCCAGCCTTTGGTTCCCCATTGCATCAGTATTCATGGCCAGTTATTATCCAGCTACAAGAAGAGTACTCAACTCTTGTGCCCAAGCCCTCAAGCATGTGCCTCGCCTCTCTCCTCTCAAGTGTTAAACATTAGCACTAGTAAATATACAAAAAAAATTAAATATTTTCCTCCCACACACACACACCCACACACACACACAAGTCTCCGTGCAGGATGCATTCATCAGTGATGAAGCTAAACCGAGCACTAGCAAGAACGATTGTTTCAGCACAGTGTGCGCATGAGAGGCCTGCTTGTTACTGTTCCAGTGAAATGAAAATGTATTCGTGGATACACACATACCTTGACTAAGATACTATGTAGCTCTGTTCACCTCATACATACACACATACCTTGACTAAGATACTATGTAGCTATGTTCACCTCAGATAACTATCAGTTACCAGTACAAACAAGTGCACATAGCTGTGGCTTGCAGAGTAAAAACCCACTGCATATTGAAACATGTCAGCTTCTTTATAAGCATGTTTTCATGTACCAGCAGCACCACCCTCACATTCCTGTGCAGCCAGTTTTCTTTCCTCTTGCTAAGAATCTGCTGTTGTTTTCTCCATAAAACATAGTTATCAATTTTTTTTTTTAAAGCCCACATTATTTAAGACGGTTGTTATGGGTGAACATATGGTTAATGCAGTAGATATACAGCCATGCGTGGCAGTTCCAAGGATTCCATCTAATTCCACCCACCAACTAGTATTGTAGTATGCTAGTATTGGGATGCACACTCTATGACTATTTCCCTGGAAAATTCTTGTATTAGTCACCAACCATGAATATTTAACTCTACTAAAATAATTGGTATATAGGAACAGACAGAACCAGTATAATAATATGTTCCATCCAATCTATGAATCTGCCCAATATAGATTGGGCAGCACAATCTATGAATTCATAGATTGGATGCCAATCTATTGCCTGCCAATCAATACACTTCAAAACATGGTAGCATATTAACACCCTTTGCAACAGGTTCATAGATTGGATGCAACATATCAACCAGTACTTATTATAGTTATACTGAGCGAGTGTGAGACAAATATCCAAACGCACCCACACAATATGGGATAGTCAACGGGAATTTACAAAGCCCGCGCTACTCCCACGAAAAGAGAAGAAGGGAGAAGAGCTGTTTGTGAGGCAAGTTTCTCTACATTTGGGGACTATAGCAGTTGTGCGAGTGTTCATGGGTATTACAAACTGTGAATTATATATTTTTTGACAGAGCAATATTCTTCAAATATCTTTTTTTGCTCTAGCTACACTTGCCATGTCACTTAGTTATTTATCTGCCAAGTCCATGTGGAACTTTTTCTCAGTACATGTATCACTTTTTTCTACATCATTACACTCTCAGTTGCAATCACTCTGTTTCTGTTGCAAAATCTATAGATTGGATGCCAATCTATGAATTCATAGATTGTGCTGCACAATCTATAGATTGGGCAGATTCATAGATTGGATGGAACATATTATATTATATGTTGTTATTATAGCATTATTATTAATATTATATTATTATTATTATAAGCCACGTGATAAGCCACGAGGGAAAAAATGTCGTGTCCAATCAAGTCTGAGTTTGTGCCAAGTTCGGTCTGTACTGTTTGCCATCGAGTTTTCTCTGTAAATGCGTCCGGGGTGCTTAGAGTTCATGGCCCTCAACATTTTCGTTGCCTTGGTTCTGGACAGAAACCTCAGGATCAGGCTATTTTGTCGGTGCGCACCTTGCACCAGCCTCATGATCTGGAAACATCGTCCATTCTATCTCAAAGTCTGACCTCACCAGTATTACCACCCAGGCATCCATCAATAGGATCCCAGAGAGAAGGCAGCATCTAAGCTAGCCACAATCATAGATGCTGTGGTGCGTCTTAATGATCACGCTTCATGGTGCCGTCTTCTTCAATTCAGCTCTCGTTGTTTTAGGATTCCGACAAGGGGGGGTCGTCGCTGGTCACTGGCTAGTGCTATCAATAGGCAACTGGATGAAGAGGCTGACCCTCCACGCCATCCGCCATCCAGATAATCTTCCAAAAAGAGTAAATCTAAAGACCCACTCAAGTGGTTGGCATCAAAAGTGTCCTCAAAGCTAGAAGATGGTGATTTCACAGGAGCAGTCAGACTGGCTTCCTCGGAGGACAAGATTGCTGACAGTAGTGATCTTACTTTTGAAGCCCTCCAGAGTAAGCACCCCTCTCCTCACCCAGACACTTGCATTCCACCTGCAATTGATGATGGGTTTTTTAATTTTCCTGTGTCGGAGGGAGATGTTGCTTGTGATCCAGTCTTTCCCTCGTGGCTCTGCTGGTGGTCCGGATGGCTTGAAGCCACAACACTTGAAAGATTTCACTAGTCCATCTGCCAATACTGCTGCTCATTCTCTACTCCGTGCCCTCACCTCATTCCTGAAGTTATCTCTTGATGGCAATATACCTTAATCAATTCGTCCGTTTTTCTTTGGTGCCTCCCTGACAGCTCTGCACAAGAAAGATGGAGGAATAAGGCCGATAGCAGTAGGTTGCACTCTGTGCCGTTTGGTCTCTAAGGTTGCAGGTAGTAAGGTGTTGGATGATATGTGTCTCCTTTTGTCCCCCCGTCAGTTGGGTGATGGAGTTAGGAGAGGAGCAGAGGCTGCAGTTCATGCTGCAAGGTTATACCTCCAAAATTTATCTCAAGATTGCCTTTTCTTGAAATTGGATTTCAGGAATGCCTTCAACTCAGTTCGCAGGGACAAAATGTTGGAGGCTGTGCGAGTTCTAGCTCCCCTTTTGTATACTCCTCTTACTCGTCACCATCCTCTCTGTTTTGGAACGACAAGATTATTCAGTCCTCTGAAGGTGTGCAACAAGGAGATCCCCTTGGTCCACTTCTTTTCTGTCTCTTCATCCACAAGCTCTCTTCTAATTTACGCTCCAAACTCTGTCTCCTCTATCTGGATGATATCTCCATTGGTGGGAAGGTGGAGGATGTATTGGCTGACATTGAGATGGTGAAGAGGGAGGCTGCTAGCATGGGTCTCCAGCTGAATGCACAGAAGTTGGAAGTGATATGTGATGATGTTTCCATTAAAGAGTCTCTCCTTCTTTCTTTGCCGGGTGCCCATATTGTTGACCCTTCCAGTGCCACCCTTTTGGGTTCCCCTATTGGTGATTTAACCTCCATCTCACATTCCCTGAATGAAAAGATCTACCTTTTAAAGACTATGGGTGAAAGGCTGTGCTCAGGATGATGTCCTCCTCCTCCTCCGTCACTCATTCTCAATACCAAAGCTCCTCCATATTCTTCGAACTTCACCATGTTTCTAGTCTAACGCGCTATGATGACGTCCTCAGATCTGTTGTGAGTGGGATATGCAACATCTCCTTTGATGATGATGATGATGATGCCACCTGGAGACAAGGTACACTCCCTGTGAAGTTTGGTGGTCTTGTTTTGCACCCTCTGCCTTCTTGGCTTCTGCTGCTGGCTCTTCGGACCTTGTTCACCACATTGTCCCTTCTCGTCTCCACGGTATACCTATTCCCAACTGGGATGATGCAGTCTCCCACTGGTCCCAGGGCCATGATCAATCCCCACCTACCGGCCTGGCTTCACATCGCCAAAAGATCTGGGACTCAGTCAAGGTATCTGTGACTGCCGCCAGCCTGCTTGCAAATGCTCCCAACCCTGTTTCTAAAGCTTGTTTGCTAGCTGCCTCTACAAAACAATCAGGTTTATGGCTGTCTGCTCCTTCCATCTCATCTCTAGGCCTTCGCATGGACGACAACACCATCCGTATTGCTGTGGGTCTTCGCCTAGGCACTCCTTTGTGTAGGCCACATGCGTGTCAGCACTGTGAGGCTGCTGTTGACCAATTCGCCACCCATGGTCTTAGCTACCATCACAGGGTGGGCCGCCATTTTCGTCATGCTGCCATCAATGACATTGTACACAGGTCTTTAGCTTCGGCAAAGATACCCTCGAAACTGGAGCCTCTACAGAAATGATGGGAAGCTCCCGGATGGCATCACGTTGGTTCCGTGGAAGTGCGGGAAATTGTTGGTGTGGGATGCCACTTGCATTGACACTTTCTCTCCCTCCTACATTTATAGTGCCTCCACAGTGGCAGGAGCAGTAGCGGCTTTGGCTGAGGAAAGAGAGAGAAGTTCACAAATTTGAACAATAAAAATCACTCCTTTGTTCCTGGCAATTGAAACTTCAGGTGTATTTGGACCACAGAGTTTACTCTTTCTAAGGGATTTGAAGGCAGCGTCTCTTTCAAGCGACTGGAGAGAAGAACTCCCTTCACCACCTCCTGCAGAGGCTTTCTGTTGTGGTGCAGAGAGGTAATGCAGTTTCGGTTGCGGGGACCACAGATAACTTGGATTTGGACTCTGATGACATTTTCTTTTAATTATTATAATTAATATATAATAAAATAAAAATAAAAATAATATAATAAATGCATGGCTACAGGCTCTTCCAATATCTTCTTTGGGTTTGAGGATGGAGGACAATGAGATAAGAATAGCCTCTGGTTTACGTTTGGGTGTGGCCCTGTGTCAACCACACGTATGCAATCACTGTGGTACTCAGGTGGACCACCTAGGCACCCATGGCCTCAGCTGCCGTAAGAGTCAAGGGCGCTTTTCCCGTCATGCCTCTCTTAATGCAGTTGTTAAGAGGGCGCTGGATTCTGCAAAAATCCCTTCTCGTCTAGAACCCAGTGGCATCTCGCGATCAGATGGTAGAAGACCTGATGGGGTAACACTGACTCCATGGAGGTGTGGCCGGGCAATGGTTTGGGATGTGACTTGCCCTGATACTTTTGCCCCATCGCATGTGTCTCTGGCAGCTGCTGGAGCAGGGAATGTTGCCAATGAGGCAGAGCATCACAAAAGGATGAAATACAGGCATCTGGAACGAACCCATATTTTCATCCCTCTTGCTATTGAGACATCAGGGGTCTTTGGCTCGGAAGCCATGTCCTTTTTATGTAGTCTTGGGAAAAGGATCCATTCACAGTCTGGGGATCCCAGGTCTTCTCACTTCCTTCGACAGAGAATAGCTGTGGAGGTACAGCGGGGAAATACGGCTGCTATCCTAGGCACTTGTGCCTAGGCTATTAACTTATAATAATAATAATAATATAATAATATAATAATAATAATATATAGTACTTATTAAACTAAAAATATATATATATATATATAATGTTATATATTTGTATTTATGTATATTATGTATATTAAATATAATAAATTATAAATTAATAATAATAATAAATTAATAATAAATAAATAATAATAATAATAATAATAACAACAATAATAATAATTATAATAATTATTATTGTTATTATTACTATTATTATTATTACTATTATTATTATTACTATTATTACTATTATTACTATTATTACTATTACTATTATTATTATTATTATTATTATTATTATTATTATTATTATTATTATTATTATTATTATTATCATTTTTATTTTTATTTTACTACTACATTATTTTACTACTACATGTATTTTACTACATGTATTATTATTATTATAATTATTACATGTTATTATATCTCTACTATATCTCTACTGTTATAATTATAAATAATAATATTAATAATAAATAATTTATTGTTTTTTGTTTGTTTATTTTATTTTATTTATTAATTTTTTCTTTCGTGTTTACACAACCTGTGCATGTGTGAGTGTACATGCATGGGTGTGTACATTCATGTGTGTCTATGCATGTGCCCTGCTCACAGTGACTTGTGATGGTGCTCCAACTCTTAGTGTGTGTATGTGCTCACAGTGACTTGTGATGGTGCTCCAACTCTTAGTGTGTGTGTATGTGCTCACAGTGACTTGTGATGGTGCTCCAACTCTTAGTGTGTGTGCATGTGCTCACAGTGACTTGTGATGGTGCTCCAACTCTTAGTGTGTGTGTATGTGCTCACAGTGACTTGTGATGATGCTCCAACTCTTAGTGTGTGTGTATGTGCTCACAGTGACTTGTGATGGTGCTCCAACTCTTAGTGTGTGTGTGCATGTGCTCACAGTGACTTGTGATGGTGCTCCAACTCTTAGTGTGTGTGCATGTGACTTGTGGTGGTGCTCCAACTCTTAGTGAGTGTGTGTGCTCACAGTGACTTGTGATGGTGCTCCAACTCTTAGTGAGTGTGTGTGCTCACAGTGACTTGTGATGGTGCTCCAACTCTTAGTGTGTGTGTATGTGCTCACAGTGACTTGTGATGGTGCTCCAACTCTTAGTGTGTGTGTATGTGCTCACAGTGACTTGTGATGGTGCTCCAACTCTTAGTGTGTGTGCATGTGCTCACAGTGACTTGTGATGGTGCTCCAACTCTTAGTGTGTGTGTGTGTGCTCACAGTGACTTGTGATGGTGCTCCAACTCTTAGTGTGTGTGCATGTGCTCACAGTGACTTGTGATGGTGCTCCAACTCTTAGTGTGTGTGTGTGTGCTCACAGTGACTTGTGATGGTGCTCCAACTCTTAGTGTGTGTGCATGTGCTCACAGTGACTTGTGATGGTGCTCCAACTCTTAGTGTGTGTGTGTGTGCTCACAGTGACTTGTGATGGTGCTCCAACTCTTAGTGTGTGTGTGTGTGCTCACAGTGACTTGTGATGGTGCTCCAACTCTTAGTGTGTGTGCATGTGCTCACAGTGACTTGTGATGGTGCTCCAACTCTTAGTGTGTGTGCGTCCATTAATGAAATGCATGCATTATAGATCCTTACCGAACTTGGAGGCTGAACCAAGATTGAAAGGTCAAAGGTTAATTGTGGTCTGCATCATGCCGAATGCAAATATATAATAATATAATAATTATAATGACATCATCTCAATGGTGCAGGGGAAGATGCTGGATATGATCTTTGTTGTCAGGGATCCAGTTCACTGGCATCGTGAAAACCTCGGGAGGAACAGACGGCATTACTCCTGGCTGCGGTGGTGTGGTCCCACCTGCGTGCAGAGAGTACAGGAGTTCTCCGCTGGCGTCTATTATAACACGCTGGTGCAAGTCGACGATCAGGTGAGTTGAAAGTACTCGGCAGAATTCCAGGTTAACTGGCTGGTTCCAAGGAGATAAACATAATTACTAGCATAACGTCATTATGATGACATCATGAGCAATGTTAGATTTTTATTGCTCTCATCATTGCCCTCACCACTTCCCTGGCCCTAACCCTCACCACTGTCCTGGCCCTAACCCTCACCACTGCCCTGGCCCTAACCCTCACCACTGCCCTGGCCCTAACCCTCGCCACTGTCCTGGCCCTAACCCTCGCCACTGTCCTGGCCCTAACCCTCACCACTGTCCTGGCCCTAACCCTCACCACTGCCCTGGCCCTAACCCTCGCCACTGTCCTGGCCCTAACCCTCGCCACTGTCCTGGCCCTAACCCTCACCACTGTCCTGGCCCTAACCCTCACCACTGCCCTGGCCCTAACCCTCGCCACTGCCCTGGCCCTAACCCTCACCACTGCCCTGGCCCTAACCCTCGCCACTGCCCTGGCCATAACCCTCGCCACTGCCCTGGCCCTAACCCTCACCACTGCCCTAGCCCTAACCCTCGCCACTGCCCTGGCCCTAACCCTCGCCACTGCCCTGGCCCTAACCCTCGCCACTGCCCTGGCCCTAACCCTCACCAACTGCCCTGGTCCTAACCCTAGCCTCTGTCCTGGCCATAACCCTCACCACTGCCCTAGCCCTAACCCTAGCCTCTGTATTGGCCATAACCCTCGCCACTGCCCTGGCCCTAACCCTCACCACTGCCCTGGCCCTAACCCTCGCCACTGCCCTGGCCCTAACCCTCGCCACTGCCCTGGCCCTAACCCTCGCCACTGCCCTGGCCCTAACCCTCACCAACTGCCCTGGTCCTAACCCTAGCCTCTGTCCTGGCCATAACCCTCACCACTGCCCTAGCCCTAACCCTAGCCTCTGTATTGGCCCTAACCCTTGCCACTGCCCTAGCCCTAACCTTGCCACTGGCCCTAACCCTCCTGTAGACTACACAGTTATGTGATAGCTGCTTTACAATTGGCTAATGACATTACTATACTATAAGAGTAGTAAAATAGTAGTAGTAGTAATAGTAGTAGTAGTAGTAGTAGTAGTAGTAGTAATGATAATAATAGTAGTAATAGTAGTAGTAGTAGTAATAGTAGTAGTAGTAATAATAATAATAGTAGTACTAGTAGTAGTAGTAGTAGTAGTAGTAGTAGTAGCAGCAGCAATTAAGATGTATGTACATGTACATGCATAGTATATCATTATTTAAAAAAAGTGGGTAGTAGTAATGATATTGCAATAACCTTCTCAATAATCAACTTGAAATTGTATTCTCTTGATAGTTCGACTAGATGCTGTAGCCTTCATCAGGAATAATGAGACACTAAGACTTCACGTAAGCTTGTTTTATATCGGTAGCTAGCTATCCACCATGTGATACAAACCACACCCTGGCACATGCGTCCAGCACGTGAACCGGACGTGGAAAAATAAAATATACATAATAATAGCTAATAATAAAATTAAAAAATATATATATGGTGAAGAGCTTGTATGATAGAGCCAGAAGAGTAGTGACTGAGAAGGAGGACCTTTGAATAGGGTCTTCATAGAGGTTATCCACAAGCCTTGATCAACCTCTCCTGTGTACACACATTAAATGCAGAAAGGAAGGTAAGTTCACCGACACAGGCAATGAGGGGTCTGAAAAGAAGGATCCTATGGTAGAGATTCCTTATGGAGCAGGGATGAGTGAAGACATCAGGAAGGTATGCAGGAAGTTCAACATCAAAGTTGTTTTCAAATCAGGAAGAACTCTGAGGACACAACTGAGCAGAGTGAAGGATGTTTTACCAGCTAATATGCACTCATGCGTTCTGTACCGCATTCCTTGTAGCTGTGGGAAATACTACATAGGGGAGTCTCTGGAGACCATCAGAAGACTGGAGACCATCAGAAGACTGGAGACCAGAGTGAAAGAACATCAAGATGCCTGTAGAAAGTGTGCTAAAGAGAAGTCTGCAATTGCTGAACATGCATGGCATCCTATTTTGTGGGAGGAAGCCACCATCTTGGATCAGGCCAGAAGACAGAAGGAACTGCTAGTGAAGGAGGCATTGCACATCGGCCTAGCACCAAAGTGTGAGCGGTTCAATCGAGACTGTGGAATGGACTTGCCTGGCTGCTGGAGATCCACTCTCAAGAGCCTGAACTTGCCACCAAAATTATTCTATGTTCAGTTATTTATCTTATATTTTAATATCAGGCATGTCTTTATTTATTTATTTGTTAGTGTTAAGTTAATTATTTATTTGTGTATTTTAATTTAAATTATATATATTATGTTAATATAATAATTATATATTTTTTATATATTTTGTTATTATTATTATTTTTAAATAAATTTTTTAATTTTATTATTACTTTTCCATTATACTTTTCCACATCCGGTTTATGTGCTGGACTCATGTGCCGAGGTGTGGTTTTGTAGCACGTGGTGAGTAGTTAGCTACCAGTATATAAAGGCTCACGTGAGACTTACATAGCATCTCAGTATTCCTGATGAAGGCTAGAGCATCTAGTCAAAACGTCGAGAGAGTAAAATTTCAAGTTGACTATTAGAAGGTTATTGTAATGCTATTATATATACTGAGAGTTCATTGAGAGAATAATGATGATGGTGATGTCATTGGGGATGGTGGGAAGAGTAGGGGTGGATGTCGGGAGGATGTTGATCATACCCAGACTGACCACGCTGGAGGGATCGTGTTTGTCACCTGGGTTGCAGCTATCCACATCAAACAGGATTCCGGTGTCATCATTTACCACGAAGTATTGCCTAGAGACCAATCTTCCAACCAACATCCTGATCTGTGGTTTGAAGATGAAATTCTAGAAGAGTTTGAGCATGTCTTTGAACATGACAAGTTGCTAATGGACATTCTATCACACATGAAGTGGGATGAGGGAGGGAGGGAGGGAGGGTGGGAAGATGTTTGGTGTGCTCAAAGTTATTGTCTTTGTGTCCAAGACACTTCCTTTTTTACAAAGAAGATCTTCACTCTCTAAAAAAAAATATTAAAAAAATAATATAAATGAAGTGGGACTAGAAATTATTGTTTCTCCCTTTGATAGAAACATACTCACCTGATATAGGGGCAGGAATGGATATAGGGGCGGGAAGGGAATGGGCGGCAATGCGGCGGGAATGCGGTGGGAAGGGGGGGGAGGGGATTTCTCCACCCTTCTGGATGAAAAGCATGCAATATGTCGAATGTTTCTTCAAAGGGAGCATCACTGTTCTGGTCCCCCACCCCCCAACTCCCACTCACACTGTGTTGCCAAGTGTTAAAGTGGGTGAGCATATCTACACTAGGAAGAAGAAAAATATCTGTTTGAAGTGTAGTCATGAATATCATTATGGCTCCGGACGTAACAAAACTTTGCAGCCGCGTTCCTTCGAGGTCCTTGTGCAGTAATGAAATCATCGCCTCCTTCATTAAGATCTTTACACTCTGTCATGTCACGTGATACAATGATGAATAAGAAGTGATTGGACGGGTATGGGGATGGTATAGCGCCAACGTTTGTTCTTGTCCTCCCGAGTGCACTAAAGGAACATTCTGACAATGGAGCACTACTAACACTATCATGAAGTACATACTAACAGCCATCCCCGCAGCAAGCACCCACTATGCTCCTCTCAGTGGTCTAGGATTAGGCTGGGCACATGTAGCAAGCACCCACTATGCTCCTCTCAGTGGTCTAGGATTAGGCTGGGCACATGTAGCAAGCACCCACTATGCTCCTCTCAGTGGTCTAGGATTAGGCTGGGCACATGTAGCAAGCACCCACTATGCTCCTCTCAGTGGACTAGGATTAGGCTGGGCACATGTAGCAAGCACCCACTATGCTCCTCTCAGTGGTCTAGGATTAGGCTGGGCACATGCAGCAAGCACCCACTATGCTCCTCTCAGTGGTCTAGGATTAGGCTGGGCACATGTAGCAAGCACCCACTATGCTCCTCTCAGTGGTCTAGGATTAGGCTGGGCACATGTAGCAAGCACCCACTATGCTCCTCTCAGTGGTCTAGGATTAGGCTGGGGACATGTAGCAAGCACCCACTATGCTCCTCTCAGTGATCTAGGATTAGGCTGGGCACATGTAGCAAGCACCCACTATGCTCCTCTCGGTGGTCTAGGATTAGGCTGGGCACATGTAGCAAGCACCCACTATGCTCCTCTCAGTGGTCTAGGATTAGGCTGGGCACATGTAGCAAGCACCCACTATGCTCCTCTCGGTGGTCTAGGATTAGGCTGGGCACATGTAGCAAGCACCCACTATGCTCCTCTCAGTGGTCTAGGATTAGGCTGGGCACATGTAGCAAGCACCCACTATGCTCCTCTCAGTGGTCTAGGATTTGGCTGGGCACATGTAGCAAGCACCCACTATGCTCCTCTCAGTGGTCTAGGATTAGGCTGGGCACATGTAGCAAGCACCCACTATGCTCCTCTCAGTGGTCTAGGATTAGGCTGGGCACATGTAGCAAGCACCCACTATGCTCCTCTCAGTGGTCTAGGATTAGGCTGGGCACATGTAGCAAGCACCCACTATGCTCCTCTCAGTGGACTAGGATTAGGCTGGGCACATGTAGCAAGCACCCACTATGCTCCTCTTAGGATTAGGCTGGGCACATGTAGCAAGCACCCACTATGCTCCTCTCAGTGGTCTAGGATTAGGCTGGGCACATGTAGCAAGCACCCACTATGCTCCTCTCAGTGGTCTAGGATTAGGCTGGGCACATGTAGCAAGCACCCACTATGCTCCTCTCAGTGGTCTAGGATTAGGCTGGGCACATGTAGCAAGCACCCACTATGCTCCTCTCAGTGGTCTAGGATTAGGCTGGGCACATGTAGCAAGCACCCACTATGCTCCTCTCAGTGGTCTAGGATTAGGCTGGGCACATGTAGCAAGCACCCACTATGCTCCTCTCAGTGGTCTAGGATTAGGCTGGGCACATGTAGCAAGCACCCACTATGCTCCTCTCAGTGGTCTAGGATTAGGCTGGGCACATGCAGCAAGCACCCACTATGCTCCTCTCAGTGGTCTAGGATTAGGCTGGGCACATGCAGCAAGCACCCACTATGCTCCTCTCAGTGGTCTAGGATTAGGCTGGGCACATGTAGCAAGCACCCACTATGCTCCTCTCAGTGTTCTAGGATTAGGCTGGGCACATGTAGCAAGCACCCACTATGCTCCTCTCAGTGGTCTAGGATTAGGCTGGGCACATGTAGCAAGCACCCACTATGCTCCTCTCAGTGGTCTAGGATTAGGCTGGGGACATGTAGCAAGCACCCGTTATGCTCCTCTCAGTGGCTAGGATTAGGCATGAAAATGCATGTGCGGGTGAGTTCCTAACAAAATGACCGACAACGTCAAGTGCCGTTGACCAAATGTCGATAAAAACATCCATACATCACACATCCATTCATCCATATACCATCTAGTGAAGTTTTGTTCGGATTTGATCTTCCATGAGTAGTGGACATTCCGGTACATGCAGACGTAGGTCTTATATCACACATGTACAGTATTGGTACAGCTAAATTTTGCTTTTTCAAATCTGTACTATAATTCTCAACCAAAACCAAGTCTCAGTGACATTGAGAAAGTCATTGTACAGTATGTATTGTTATTAGTGTAGGCGACTCTAACTGGTAAAGGGTCGCCTAGTGTTTGTGTTTTACAAGAGTGCACTCTTCTTTTTGACAAGACAATGCAGTGGATAATTAAATAAAAGGTCCCAGATCCTCCAGTGAAACCTGTTTTTCCTGTTATTCGACCCTTTATCTTGTGCATGTAGAATGGGCTTCCCTTAAGTTGAGCCACTACACCACTAGTTGTGATAGCTAGTCGTCCTGTGGGAATCATCAACACTGCTTTTGCAGCGAAATAATTTGTAATATTGGCATTGAGAATTGCATTTGGTATGCACGTATGTAGCTATATACTTGATGTTCCTCTGTTCGCCTTCTCTAGCTGATCAAGTATGGAGTCATTTCAGTGGACAGATTAATCGAAGACCTGTTGACGTGGAATAGTCTTTACATCAGTGGCCGACTCCACAAACCAGTGAGGAAGTATCTCCATTAGGGTGGGGTTTAGGGGTGGGGTTGATGGGTATCCATTAGGTGTGGGGTTGAGGGCAAGATTGAGAGGTTAAAAAAGTTTTAATTAAGTAGCATATGAACACTCAGCTTTGACCAACCCGCCCCCTTCCCCCTCCCCCCCCCCCCCCCCCCAGACAAAAGTCTAGTACAGTAGCTCACCTCAATTCTCCACCATTTGAAGGCTAAAGAGGTTCACGGGTTCCCCAAAACATCATATAAATACTTATAAATACTCTAATAGGAGCCAGGGTTACCAATTATTTTGGTCCGATCATCCTGCCATTATTACTGGAAGGTGTGGTTATTATGATGCAAATTCCGATGCGACAACTATTTTTAAAACATTGACGACGGCGACATCCTACCATCTTAGAGGGAATCTTTTTATCACTAATAAATACTCAGGTTTTGTTGTTGTCTACATGTGTTCACACCTTGCATGAATAGATAACCCATGTTGTGAAGTTGTCATGACAACAGATTCATGCATACACACAGCATATTAAAACACCCATGGTGTGATGTTGTCATGACAACAGATTCAAATGTGCACACACACACAGCATATAAATAACCCTTTTTGTGATGCCATGACAACAGCTACACATGCACACACTCCCAGGTAGTGGTGCTGACTAGACCGCCATGTTCTGCAATAGACAATGCGCTGAAGGGAAACTTGAGGTCCGCAGTGCTCTGTGCTCTGCTGCTCACCGATGGACTCCAGTGTAGCGAGGAGGACTTGTACACCACCATCACCAGATTGTCATACCAAGGTGAGTGTGTTGAAGCTAGGATCTGCTCATTTAATCATCGGGAACGAAGATTAAAATTACGCAATGCACACATGTGCCTGAATTATATTTGAAGTCATGTGACATGGTAACAGTGAGAGTCGACGGTGCCTTCTTCATGGCTTGAGGGCTCTACCAGGTAAGCACTGTTGCTATGCTAGCTACATATGTAGCCTAGCAACAATAAACGTTAACGAAGCACTAGGAATCTTCCTTTGTTTGCTGTTTCCCCCAGATTATGTCCGTCTTCTTGGAGCAATATTCGATTTAATAGTGTGTGTAAAAAGAATCATAACTTCATGATGGAGCAGCCAAGAGCTCTCAAACTTAACAAAATGGCAGTTCATATGTACAGCAATAGTATGAGTGGAAGGAAAAAATAGAGGGGAGGGGGGGGGGGGGGAATTGACCCCTTGTCCTTCCTTAAATGTAATTACTTGAAGTTTCGGCCTGATGTTCTATGTTCCTGATGAAGGCCAGAGCATCTGCCGAAACGTCGAGTGAGTATATTTAAGTTGATTATCACAAAAGTCGTTGTACCTAACGGAGAGTTCGTTGAGAGTTCATCGGTATTAGATACTTGAGAGAATAAGGGCTGACGAAGAGAGAGACTGCAGGGATTTCATTTATGCCAGACAATGTCGTCCATTGTCTTACCTTTCAAATGTCTTGCCTACTTACAATGCCGGCTACGAGGTAGAGCTCTCAGAGAAAAGTTTAAACATTATAGACGTAACTGTGAAGCATGTGGTCGTTATGGAGCTCTAAAGTAGGGACACACCCATTTATTCAATTTTGACCTGAGCATCAGGGGGTTATGTGCACTCCTTGAACCAGTTTGACCCCGTATTTCAAAATGGCAGACAGACCCCCCCCCCAAAAAAAACCAAAGCTCGTATCTCAGCTAAAACTCGCATGGACAACTTCTTAGCTGCCTAAATAATTATGGTTGCAGCCGATATCATCTCCCCAAACGGGCTGGATCCTTAGCTAAGGTTGTGAACCAGTAGACTTAATGGCACAGAAACTGTGAACAGAACTTGGCATACATCTTAGAGCATCATGTTTCTATATACTGCATGCATCATGTTTCTATATACTGCATGCATCATGTTTCTATATACTGCATGCATCATGTTTCTATATACTGGATGTATCTCTGGTTCCTCATTTGCAAAACTTGTGTACAATAAGTGCATTAAACTTTAGTGCACGAAGACTCCAAATGCTCCAACAAGAAGACTCCAAATGCTCCAACAAGAAGACTCCAAATACTCCAACAAGAAGACTCTAAATGCTCCAACAAGAAGACTCCAAATGCTCCAACAAGAAGACTCCAAATGCTCCAACAAGAAACTCCAAATGCTCCAACAAGAAGACTCCAAATGCTCCAACAAGAAGACTCCAAATGCTCCAACAAGAAGACTTCAAATGCTCCAACAAGAAGACCAAATGCTCCAACAAGAAGACTCCAAATGCTCCAACAAGAAGACTCCAAATGCTCCAACAAGAAGACTCCAAATGCTCCATCACAAGAAGACTCCAAATGCTCCAACAAGAAGACTCCAAATGCTCCGACACATGTTCACGTCTAATCTGTTTCTCAATTTCAGTATAAAGTATTTCGTAAAGGATCAGCTAGCGAGAAATTCATTGAAGCTGGTGAGTATTTCGTCGATGGTGCAAGCTAGCGTACAGGCTGCGTTATAAACAGAACGAATGACGGCACTCAGTTGAGCTGTTTGAGTTCTGTCTCCTGGGAAACTATTACCAGATGTAAAGGAAGTTAGTTGTAGTTGATCTTCTGTCAAAACATGTGTGTTTGCTTGATGGAGTTCTCTTGTGAAGTCCTTGAAGGAGACTGTAGCTGACCCTATATGGCTGCAGTCAACAATGGCAGCAAGACATGACTTGTGTTAGTATGAGTAGTGTCCACCTCTCAATAAAGCTCTGAGTTGGACTATATAGAACTCTGTGTGGTCCTCCACCTCTCAATAAAGCTCTGAGTTGGACTATATAGAAGTCTGTGGTCCTCCACCTCTCAATAAAGCTCTGAGTTGGACTATTTAGAAGTCTGTGTGGTCCTCCACCTCTCAATAAAGCTCTTGAGTTGGACTATATAGAAGTCTGTGGTCCTCCACCTCTCAATAAAGCTCTGAGTTGGACTATATAGAAGTCTGTGTGGTCCTCCACCTCTCAATAAAGCTCTGAGTTGGACTATATAGAACTCTGTGTGGTCCTCCACCTCTCAATAAAGCTCTTGAGTTGGACTATATAGAAGTCTGTGGTCCTCCACCTCTCAATAAAGCTCTGAGTGGACTATATAGAAGTCTGTGTGGTCCTCCACCTCTCAATAAAGCTCTGAGTTGGACTATATAGAAGTCTGTGGTCCTCCACCTCTCAATAAAGCTCTGAGTTGGACTATATAGAAGTCTGTGTGGTCCTCCACCTCTCAATAAAGCTCTTGAGTTGGACTATATAGAAGTCTGTGGCCCTCCACCTCTCAATAAAGCTCTGAGTTGGACTATATAGAAGTCTGTGTGGTCCTCCACCTCTCAATAAAGCTCTGAGTTGGACTATATAGAACTCTGTGCTCCACCTCTCAATAAAGCTCTTGAGTTGGACTATATAGAAGTCTGTGGTCCTCCACCTCTCAATAAAGCTCTGAGTGGACTATATAGAAGTCTGTGCGGCCCTCCACCTCTCAATAAAGCTCTGAGTTGGACTATATAGAAGTCTGTGTGGTCCTCCACCTCTCAATAAAGCTCTGAGTTGGACTATATAGAAGTCTGTGTAGTCCTCCACCTCTCAATAAAGCTCTGAGTGGACTATATAGAAGTCTGTGCAGCCCTCCACCTCTCAATAAAGCTCTGAGTTGGACTATATAGAAGTCTGTGTAGTCCTCCACCTCTCAATAAAGCTCTGAGTTGGACTATATAGAACTCTGTGTGGCCCTACACCTCTCAATAAAGCTCTGAGTTGGACTATACAGAAGTCTGTGCAGCCCTCCACCTCTCAATAAAGCTCTGAGTTGGACTATATAGAACTCTGTGTGGTCCTCCACCTCTCAATAAATCTCTGAGTTGGACTATATAGAAGTCTGTGCAGCCCTCCACCTCTCAATTGGACTATATAGAAGTCTGTGTAGCCCTCCACCTCTCAATAAAGCTCTGAGTTGGACTATATAGAAGTCTGTGTGGTCCTCCACCTCTCAATTATAAATTATAACATCAAAAAAAATAAGCCAACTTGAAACAGGACCCGACTGTGCCACACGTAGACCCCATTAAGTTGATGACCCTTTACCATTAAAGATCATGTTCACCTACCATATTTCCTCTATTCGGAACCGCCCCTCCAATTGTAACCGTGTAGTCTCAATTAGTAATATTAACCGCCCCTCCAATTGTAACCATGGAGGCAAATAGCAATAAGACACACCCAAGTAATCACTCGTAGGCTTGACAACTGAGAACAGAAGACATCAGAGAGAGATAAAATTCTCTGCTCCAGCAGGCCTTGAACTCCTGATTTTCTGGCGGTTACTCAACCATTGAGCCACAGGCACTGAAGTCCTCCAAACAGGTCCTTGAACTCCTTCACAGCTGCAATCAATAGTAACCACCCTTCCAATGGAAATCGCAGGATTGGACGGATGAAGTGTACCTGCAATTCCTATTCGTGAATATATGTTATATATATGGTACTGCTTTTAGTATGATTTTTAAGTGGTAAAGTGTCGACTAGCTGGGTGCAGTCTTCGTGGTTATTTCTAACCGGTCGATCCACGTGAACATTATAATTATAACACATGCTTATTGGCACGCATCTTAATATAACACATGCTTATTGGCACGCGTCTTAATATAACACATGCTTATTGGCACGCATCTTCAATATAACACATGCTTATTGGCACACATCTTCAATATAACACATGCTTATTCGCACGCGTCTTCAATATAAAACATACTTATTGGCACGTGTCTTCAATATAACATATGCTGTCTTCAATATAACACATGTATGCTTATTGGCACACGTCTTAATATAACACATGCTTATTGGCACACGTCTTAATATAACACTTGCTTATTGGCACATGCCTTCAACATAACACATGCTGTCTTCAATATAACATGCTTATTGGTACGCATCTTCAATAGCAATATCTTTGTTTCTGTAGGTGATTTTCGGATGTACTTTGGAGAAGACAGAGATAAAGTGAATAACATTGTCAAGCCAAACATGGCCGAGTTCAGAGAGTTGTACAGACCATACTTGAAGGATTTTGTCTCTGTGGAGAATGAAGTGATAGTGAAACAGGTAAAGGATATCTTAACATGTGCTTACAATGGGTGACGTTGTGTATATGTGTATGGTGTGTGTGTGTAGGTGTAGGTGTATGGTGTGGGTGTAGGTGTATGGTGTGTTTAGGTGTATGGTGTGTGTGTGTACTTGTAGGTGTATGGTATGTGTAGGTGTATGTATGGTGTGTGTGTGTAGGTGTATGGTGTGTGTGTAGGTGTATGGTGTGTGTGTAGGTGTATGGTGTGTGTGTAGGTGTATCGTACCTTGCACATCAGTTCTCCCACCTTCCGGCCCACCCCACAGGTAGAGAACGCCATTTTATTGAAAGAACACTGGCATTGTTTGCCGAGTACCATTAGAAGACAACTTGAAGTAGGAGAGATGTCCCTTGGAACAGGTCAGTTTCTATGGTAACCACCAATCACTTGCTCTGTCTTCTCACTGTTATTCTAAGAGCACATGTCTAAATCAAGTCTCTCCATTCCATGTTCTCCCCCCTGCCTTGGAGCCCATTTTTTCTCTTTCAGTATTTTGTGTGTTTTTGTGTGTATCTTTTCCCCCTCCCCTGCCCCTCCCCCTGCCACACCCTCTCCACTCGGAATAAATCATGTTTTAATAGTAGCGAATACAAGGCATTGAGTGGCGAATGAAGTGATGGAAAGAGAACGCAGCAACAACAACAACAACAAAGCATCAATTAATTTATCCCGACTCCCTGTGGGACAGTAGTGTGTTTAAGGCAAGATATAAAGTTGTTGTTTGTGTCGCCATTTAAAAATAGGGCTCAAACCCATGTAGATGTACCATGCTCTCCAACTCTCCAGCGAGTGCTCGCTGGCCAGCTAAATACCATTCATTGCAATTAAACTTTTCCAAGGACTATGCTTAAAAATGTATTATTTATTCTCCTTACATAAATAGTGCTGGTGTGTTTGTGTGTTACTATGCAACGTTATTTGTTGAAGCTCTCTCTAGAATTGTGTGGAGAAGCAGCATCCAGCAATCAGCTAAAGGTATCCTGACAGCAGGTTAGTAGTAACCCTTGGAGAACCCTTTACCTACTATATACCTCTCGAAATTTCTCCCTTAATTAATCCTCACACTAAAAGTGGTGACACTCCCCCACCCTCGTCATTTTCTATGTCATTCTGTTCTTTGTTGTGCGTCAAACTTTAGTATGCCTCAAGGTTATCAGGGCCTACCTCTCCTGGTTTTAGTTCCACTGTAGTCCACTCTATCATGGCAGAGGTCAGATGAGAAAGTCTAAATAATGCACCATACTCCGAGGTGAAAAGCAACTAATGCTAGATTTGCTTCATTACTGGCCTGGCTTTGAGATGGGCCAGCCACCATGGAGCGTGCTAGTGGCAATCCACCAGCTGCAAGAAACCAACTTGGATGCAAGTGTAGGGAAGAGCCGAGCAGGAAACTTTGTGATCGCTAACATAGTGGTACAATTGGTCTTGTAAGGTCAGACAGAGGTCACTTGATTTTCATGGGCGAAATGTACAGACGGTGTGCAATACCCTCAACTTGACTACCCTTTACCCACAACTAGCTGTAGTGTGTGACTACCCTTTACCCACAACTAGCTGTAGTGTGCGATACCCTTTACCCACAACTAGCTGTAGTGTGACTACCCTTTACCCTCAACTAGCTGTAGTGTGACTACCCTTTACCCACAACTAGCTGTAGTGGCGATACCCTTTACCCACAACTAGCTGTAGTGTGACTACCCTTTACCCACAACTAGCTGTAGTGTGACTACCCTTTACCCACAACTAGCTGTAGTGTGCGATACCCTTTACCCACAACTAGCTGTAGTGTGACTACCCTTTACCCTCAACTAGCTGTAGTGTGACTACCCTTTACCCACAACTAGCTGTAGTGGCGATACCCTTTACCCACAACTAGCTGTAGTGTGACTACCCTTTACCCTCAACTAGCTGTAGTGTGACTACCCTTTACCCACAACTAGCTGTAGTGTGCGATACCCTTTACCCACAACTAGCTGTAGTGTGACTAACCTTTACCCTCAACTAGCTGTAGTGTGACTACCCTTTACCCACAACTAGCTGTAGTGTGCGATACCCTTTACCCACTAGCTGTAGTGTGACTACCCTTTACCCACAACTAGCTGTAGTGTGTGACTACCCTTTACCCTCAACTAGCTGTAGTTGTGACAACCCTTTACCCACAACTAGCTGTAGTATTGACTACCCTTTACCCTCAACTAGCTGTAGTGATCTTGGAATTATGCACGGATGTTGACACATATTTACACTTAGTAAAGCAATGTGTGTTGCATTCTAATTAATCTCCCCCCCCCCCCAAAAAAGATCCTAGAATCTGTTCATTCCTGCAGGGCTGAGTAAAACTATGAGGTATGCTTCAGACAAGGTCACCAAGATGCTGAGAAGTAGTTTGCTAAAGAAAGACTGATCTACTCTCCATACATCGCCTTATCAACACACAAGACACACTCTCTCGGGAAGACACTCTCTCTCGGGGCTCTGACTTACTTCCATTTCCTCTGTACAATGCATTTAATTTCATATTCTTCTTGGACCACCCCTGCTTGATTAGACTGCAATTGTCATGACAACTTAAACATGTGCATTGGTTGTGCATTTGGTGGTAGAAAAAAATTGTAAAGAAAAAAGTAAAAAATAATAGTTTTAAAAAAGTGGGGAGAAGAAAAGGTCCCACCATAATCAATTGTTGTCCTGGCTCTTTGGAAGGTAGAGTTCTTTCAGAGCACGGAGTTCTCCTATGAGGGCCTGGTTCTGACTCTCGAGGACGGCTACACGACTTTCCAAACATCTGACGTACTCTTTCTTCTTCCTCCGACACTCCCGTGCAGCTTCTCTGGGCAGGACGACAGTTACACAGACGTGGGGTGTAAGAGGCGATGTGGGTATACATGCACTTACAATGTGTTAATTATTACGGTAAATACTGGTTGTCGACCAGCGTGCTTATAGCATCAGGTGGCAAAAAAATGGCCACTGGACACTGAGCAGCTGCTTTAGCAAGCAATGCCCATGCACAGACATGAATTCCTTATAGGTAAGGAGCACTGAGTGTGTGTGTGTGTACCAGGTTAGCTAGCAGGGATGGTGGATGGTTGAGGTATTGCAGAGCAGAGTCTCAGGCTAGCTAGCAGGGATGGTGGATGGTTGAGCTGTTGTAGAGCAGAGTCTAGGGAGTGTCGTACAAGTGGACATCACATCCATGAATCTGTCTGGTCGACAGTAAAGGCAGAGAAATGGCCTCTTGAGAATGGCCTCTTGAGCGGGAGACCGGAGTCATGGCTGATGCTTATAAAGCAAAGGGAAGCCAAGAAGCCACTTGACAATGTTTATGATGTGTCATCTTGAAATGGGCCAATATCCTTGTGGGTGTCTCACCGCTACTGCATCAGAGATCAGCTCGAGTCTGCCTGCTTTAGGACAATGCCTACATCAACTGTATGATGTCTAAACTCTTACCCCCCCCCCCCCCCCCAAAGCATGCTAATGGGTAAGGATCGTCAACAAAGTGAATTGGTTTGGAGAACTGTCAAGTGGATATATACCAATGGATATCTATAGAGGATCCTGGTTGGTGTTCCACAATCAGTCAAGTCTTCACGTTGATGACAGTAGTTGGTAACCATTGCATGCAGTCAGTTGATTTATCTGCAAACTCAGTAATGGTCACATTCCCACCCCTTTTTACTATAGGCTGAACACCTGGGTTTACCTGCACATGCCCAGTAGACAGCTCTATTGATTCAAAATACTCTTAAGACTTAACTTTCAGCTTGATGGGTGGAGCAAATCAATTAAAAAAATGGCTGACGATTGCAACTGCCGTCATAAATGGTCTCTTCCTCGCTATTTCTGGAAGACGAGAGCTGCACGGGTTCCTGGAATAGCTCTGAATTCCTTCGCTCGTGAGAAAGGCAGTGCTCCAGGATTCCTTGGCCAGTTATGATTTGAGCATAATGCTGGCAGAAAAGACCGTGTTGTCTTGATGTTAAAGATGTTAAATGATAATACTTTCAGTCAGGAGTCATTAAACTCCCATCGGCAAATATTAATCGAGCAAGTGCTAATTTTTTATTTTATTGAATTGGAGCTCAAGTGAGGCTTCAGCACAGCCCTCCAGACAAGACTGCTCTTATGGAGCACAAGTGAGGCTTCAGCACAGCCCTCCACACAAGACTGCTCTTATGGAGCACAAGTGAGGCTTCAGCACAGCCCTCCACACAAGACTGCTCTTATGGAGCACAAGTGAGGCTTCAGCACAGCCCTCCACACAAGACTGCTCTTATGGAGCACAAGTGAGGCTTCAGCACAGCCCTCCACACAAGACTGCTCTTATGGAGCACAAGTGAGGCTTCAACACAGCCCTCCAGCCAAGACTGCTCTTATGGAGCACAAGTGAGGCTTCAACACAGCCCTCCACACAAGACTGCTCTTATGGAGCACAAGTGAGGCTTCAACACAGCCCTCCACACAAGACTGCTCTTATGGAGCACAAGTGAGGCTTCAACAAGCCCTCCACACAAGACTGCTCTTATGGAGCACAAGTGAGGCTTCAACACAGCCCTCCAGACAAGACTGCTCTTATGGAGCACAAGTGAGGCTTCAGCACAGCCCTCCACACAAGACTGCTCTTATGGAGCACAAGTGAGGCTTCAACAAGCCCTCCACACAAGACTGCTCTTATGGAGCACAAGTGAGGCTTCAACACAGCCCTCCAGCCAAGACTGCTCTTATGGAGCACAAGTGAGGCTTCAACAAGCCCTCCACACAAGACTGCTCTTATGGAGCACAAGTGAGGCTTCAACAAGCCCTCCACACAAGACTGCTCTTATGGAGCACAAGTGAGGCTTCAACACAGCCCTCCAGCCAAGACTGCTCTTATGGAGCCCAAGTGAGGCTTCAACAAGCCCTCCACACAAGACTGCTCTTATGGAGCACAAGTGAGGCTTCAACAAGCCCTCCACACAAGACTGCTCTTATGGAGCACAAGTGAGGCTTCAACAAGCCCTCCACACAAGACTGCTCTTATGGAGCACAAGTGAGGCTTCAACACAGTCCTCAAGACAAGACTGCTCTTATGGAGCACAAGTGAGGCTTCAACACAGCTCTCCACACAAGACTGCTCTTATGGAGCACAAGTGAGGCTTCAACACAGCACTCCACACAAGACTGCTCTTATAGAACACAAGTGAGGCTTCAACAAGCCCTCCACACAAGACTGCTCTTATGGAGCACAAGTGAGGCTTCAACAAGCCCTCCACACAAGACTGCTCTTATGGAGCACAAGTGAGGCTTCAACACAGTCCTCAAGACAAGACTGCTCTTATGGAGCACAAGTGAGGCTTCAACACAGCTCTCCACACAAGACTGCTCTTATGGAGCACAAGTGAGGCTTCAACACAGCACTCCACACAAGACTGCTCTTATAGAACACAAGTGAGGCTTCAACACAGCCCTCCACACAAGACTGCTCTTATGGAGCACAAGTGAGGCTTCAACACAGTCCTCAAGACAAGACTGCTCTTATGGAGCACAAGTGAGGCTTCAACACAGCTCTCCACACAAGACTGCTCTTATGGAGCACAAGTGAGGCTTCAACACAGCACTCCACACAAGACTGCTCTTATAGAACACAAGTGAGGCTTCAACACAGCCCTCCACACAAGACTGCTGTTGTATCAGTGAAATGTTGCAAGCCTCCAAGCTGGAAGCTTCAGAGTCAATCAGCTGAAGCAATAGCTTCACCCCAGGAAGCTGTGATTAAGAGTTACCAGACAATATTATTTTTAGGCATAATAGAGTTGCTTGTGGAGCATTTCAGGTGGAGCATTTCAGTTCAGAATAGCAGAACAAAATAAATCTGAGCCAAGGCCTATCCTGGATGGATTCTTTGCTGTGAGTCTTGTTGTAGACACGGAACAACGTAGCACTGCATAGCTTTTGTCTGATTAACTTAGTGGAGCTGACTCTTACACTACACTTCAGCTTCTTTCAATGAACTGTCAGTTGCATAATGATGGGAACAGTTTGTAGTTGCAATTGTGCAAAGAAACCTCCCAAATAAGGTCACTGGTCATTCGGTTAACAGCAAAGAACTCCACCTAGACCTTGCGTGTGTGTGGTATGTGCATGCGTGTGTGTGTAGTAGTAGTAGTAAAGGAAGTGGTCAATGTCTGCTATGTTTGGTTAGTTCGAGTTTCCTGTGAAAATGCTACCAAGTCCTTGAAGGAGGCGTGGCTAACCTCAGTTTGCAATTACCTTTTTATAAGTTGTACCCACGTAGATAATAAACACTTAGACGACCCTTTACCAATTCATGAAAAAACCCAAGGGTGGTACATTAACCCTTCCGTGGATGTAAGCGTCATATGATGCAAGAGCAAACCAACTTCGCAAAAATATTTATTACAGATCGACCGTTGCAGCTACACGCATACTGATTGAACCAGCGCATGCCCAGAGAGTTGCTCTAGCTACATATTTAATATCGTTGACATACTACTTCGGTAACCAAGGTAGCCATGATGTCAAACTTGAAGTAAAAATAGATTCCAAGTTCACCGTGAGCGATATTTTGTCCATGTGCTACAACAGCGATTTTGGTCTCTCTGAGAATGAATCCAGTTGCAACGAAGGAGAAGAGGTCCATGTGTACCGTGGAGAAAGAGTTGTAGCTCCTGAGGAAGTAGCAGCTCTGAGTGGAGCTGTCATTTCTGAGCCTATAGTTAGTGGTAGCCGTAGCGTCTTCGTAGATGCGCCTTTTGTCGATGATAGTGTCTCTACAGATGCTGAGGAGAACCAAGAACAGTCCCAAGTTGAGTATAAGTGCAGACATAAAATAGAACTTACAAAAAATATATTGCAATAGTTGTTTGGGATATTTTTTTCCTGAGTAATTCCTGGATTACTAAGAAGGGGTGTGTCTGTTCGACTATGCTATCAATAGGGCATAGAGTAAGTATATGGTGAGGCTATAGATATAGCAGGACACTGACATAGAGGGAGATATGGGTAGTGGTGCAGCTAGGCCTAGAGGTCCCTGACTGAAGGTAATCGCAGATTTTTCCTTTCATATAGATGCTGGTGAAGCATTTGATATATAGGGGTCCAGAGTAGTGTGGCTGCTGCACCCGCTCGTCCTTCTGTGTCAATAGTATCCCCTCCAGGCCTTTCTACATCATATTGTGTTTACATCTAAACATTGTCTGCGTTGGTTAGCTATTATTATAAATGCTTATTTTTGCTGAATTCAGTATTATATATATATCCAAATATAACAACTTGTAACATGTAGCATATCTTTGTATAGAAAATACAGTACAAAATGGTGTAACACATTAGAATGATATTCATGGCACTGTGGTTTGTTGCTCAGCAACCATGATTGGGTGCAAAACGATCCTCAAAGCAGGGGCTTTCTCATAGACTATGGTTGCATTGCTTTTCTGAAAAGATATGATTTTTTTATAAAAACAACAACCCTGTGTAAAGTTATCCATGAAAGGGTTAAGATGCCCTATAATATTGCTTGTACATATACATGTAGTGTCCGCCAGCATAAATGTGCCCAAATAATATTGAAAACAAACTTTTTATTGTTTGAAGCCCTCCTAAAGTTTACATGATAACCACATTTTCTACATCCCGCCAAGATTAAAATTGGACCAATCAGATCCCGCCAAGATTAATTGGACCAATCAGAACCCATTCATGTGACTTGCTATAGTTATCAAAAAATGTATCTCGTTAGCAAGTGTTTACAAATAATTTTTTGTGAAATCGCATTTGTTGCCGAAGCTAGTTCTTCTCAAGTGTGTTTCCCCCAGACAGAGTAAGTTCAAGTGTGTTTCCCCAGACACAGTAAGCTCAAGTGTGTTTCCCCCAGACATAGTAAGCTCAAGTGTGTTTCCCCCAGACACAGTAGGCTCAAATGTGTTCCCCCAGACACAGTAAGCTCAAGTGTGTTTCCCCAGACACAGTAAGCTCAAGTGTGTTTCCCCAGACACAGTAAGCTCAAGTGTGTTTCCCCCAGACACAGTAAGCTCAAGTGTGTTTCCTCCAGATACAGTAAGCTCAAGTGTGTTTCCCCCAGACACAGTAAGCTCAAGTGTGTTTCCCCAGACACAGTAAGCTCAAGTGTGTTTCCTCCAGATACAGTAAGCTCAAGTGTGTTTCCCCCAGACACAGTAAGCTCAAGTGTGTTTCCCCAGACACAGTAAGCTCAAGTGTGTTTCCCCAGACACAGTAAGCTCAAGTGTGTTTCCCCAGATACAGTAAGCTCAAGTGTGTTTCCCCAGACACAGTAAGCTCAAGTGTGTTTCCCCAGACACAGTAAGCTCAAGTGTGTTTCCCCCAGACACAGTAAGCTCAAGTGTGTTTCCTCCAGATACAGTAAGCTCAAGTGTGTTTCCCCCAGACACAGTAAGCTCAAGTGTGTTTCCCCCAGACACAGTAAGCTCAAGTGTGTTTCCCCAGACACAGTAAGCTCAAGTGTGTTTCCCCAGACACAGTAAGCTCAAGTGTGTTTCCCCCAGACACAGTAAGCTCAAGTGTGTTTCCTCCAGATACAGTAAGCTCAAGTGTGTTTCCCCCAGACACAGTAAGCTCAAGTGTGTTTCCCCCAGACACAGTAAGCTCAAGTGTGTTTCCCCAGACACAGTAAGCTCAAGTGTGTTTCCCCAGACACAGTAAGCTCAAGTGTGTTTCCCCAGACACAGTAAGCTCAAGTGTGTTTCCCCAGACACAGTAAGCTCAAGTGTGTTTCCCCAGATACAGTAAGCTCAAGTGTGTTTCCCCAGACACAGTAAGCTCAAGTGTGTTTCCCCAGACACAGTAAGCTCAAGTGTGTTTCCCCAGATACAGTAAGCTCAAGTGTGTTTCCCCAGACACAGTAAGCTCAAGTGTGTTTCCCCAGACACAGTAAGCTCAAGTGTGTTTCCCCAGACACAGTAAGCTCAAGTGTGTTTCCCCAGATACAGTAAGCTCAAGTGTGTTTCCCCAGACACAGTAAGCTCAAGTGTGTTTCCCCAGACACAGTAAGCTCAAGTGTGTTTCCCCCAGACACAGTAAGCTCAAGTGTGTTTCCTCCAGATACAGTAAGCTCAAGTGTGTTTCCCCCAGACACAGTAAGCTCAAGTGTGTTTCCCCCAGACACAGTAAGCTCAAGTGTGTTTCCCCAGACACAGTAAGCTCAAGTGTGTTTCCCCAGACACAGTAAGCTCAAGTGTGTTTCCCCCAGACACAGTAAGCTCAAGTGTGTTTCCTCCAGATACAGTAAGCTCAAGTGTGTTTCCCCCAGACACAGTAAGCTCAAGTGTGTTTCCCCCAGACACAGTAAGCTCAAGTGTGTTTCCCCAGACACAGTAAGCTCAAGTGTGTTTCCCCAGACACAGTAAGCTCAAGTGTGTTTCCCCAGACACAGTAAGCTCAAGTGTGTTTCCCCAGACACAGTAAGCTCAAGTGTGTTTCCCCAGATACAGTAAGCTCAAGTGTGTTTCCCCAGACACAGTAAGCTCAAGTGTGTTTCCCCAGACACAGTAAGCTCAAGTGTGTTTCCCCAGATACAGTAAGCTCAAGTGTGTTTCCCCAGACACAGTAAGCTCAAGTGTGTTTCCCCAGACACAGTAAGCTGGAAGGGAAGAGCACAAGGAAAAGAGGTGTAAAATTCTGGGGGTGGGGGGAAGACACAAGAGTCACACCGCCATATTGTTACTGAAGGCTCGTGACTCCACCCACCCTATCATCATAACTAAATTGGCTGTAACTTCGTCAATATTATATTCTGAAACGGCCATTCTGTAGCTTATTTAATGCAGTTATTATTTCATTATTTGAAGCCATCTTTAAGTGTTATCTCCACATCTGCCACTTGGTGAAGACTTCCAAGTGCTACAGTTGTGTGAAGCATGTCTGGGAAAATATTCCTCACAGTGCAGTATTGTCTATAAAAGTGCTTTGGAGGCACATGCACGAACATTTTGTTGCCTGAATGTGTCCAACACGATGCAAAAATGGGAGTGGCCCTGCATACAGAGGGGCTGCCCTATACGCTATATAAGAGCATTGAAAAGGGAGTTGTATTTGGAGACATTTATACGGGCAGGCACAATACAATAGATTACACAATACAATAGATTACTATGAATCCCGTAGAATCTAGATATTTAGCACCCGGATTCTAACCCGTAGCACTTAACTGCAAATAGGCAAATAGGCGCCATTACTAAAATAGGCGCCATTACTAAATAATGCACACCACCAATTTGCATAATTTTTTCCCTGATGCGACGAGCAAAGAAGGAAGCTATCTCGGGAGCAGGAGCTAGAGATGGCATCTCAGGGGTTCTTTAAAAAAAAATTTTTTTTAAATATTATTATTATTATTTTTTTAGGCTAAAATCTACAAGTCGACTTGGACACCCTTCATAGGTGAAAGGCTCTGCTTGGGGATAGACCAGAGACAGATATGCTGTACGTCCTCTGCATTTTGCGTTTTTATTACCCCAAGACAAGAAGACCGGCACTTCTTGCGAGGTAACACAAGCCTAGCAAAGACAGTTTGCAGCAACGGCAAGGCCAGCACTTATAAGCTTATTGTGTGTGCGTGTCAAACATCAAAGAGGCTTAACTTCCAGATTTTTGACGGTATTATATATAATATATATGCAGTGACTTTCTCAATGGCCTGCTAAGACTCGCATGAGGTTGGTATAATATCAGCTTTCACCACATGACTAGATGGTCATAAGTTGGTAAAGGGTCATCTAAATGATCGTGGTCCCCATGGACGCATTCTCGTTTCTTTTCTTTAATTTTTGTCAAGTTTCTAATTGAACACACCCCAAAAATTAATTAATTCTCAATGAACTCTTAGTTGACATAATAACATTAAAATCACCTCAATAATCAACTTCAAATTGTATTCACTCGACGTTTCGACTATATAGATGCTCTGATGAAGCTAGAGCATCTGGTCGAAACATCGAGTGAATATAATTTGAAGTTGATTATTGTGAACGTGATTTTAACACAATAAAAAATATTAAATAATCTAATCACACTTAATTAAAGTCATCTAGCCCTATCACTCAATCCAGTGGTTAGATATGTGAGCAACAGTTCTCTCTTATAGGTAATTATCCGCCCACACACGGGGGTTCGTGTGATGCTAAGCTTGCACAAACTAAATGATCACTTCTTTGCCAGGCCTGGCCCTCAAAGCTCTCAGATACACCACCGGAGCCACGGGCAATCAGATGTCTGGCGAGCTAGTGTCACACAGCGCAGGATGTACTATGAATGTGTCCTTACCAATACCTGTTTTTCATGAGTCGAACATCTCGCTTCCTGTTTGAGTCGTCCACCAAACCAGAAGCAGCTGGCTGCCCCACCACCTTCATGCCTGCAAGGCGGTGAGATAAGAGAGAATGAAGTTATGAGTGCATCTCTCAAGGCAAAAACATCAAAATTAGAAAGGGTGTGTCCTGACTTGATAGCAATCACATGTTTCATTGTACATTAATAAATTGCTCCACCTGTGTGCCTACTTGAGCTAACTCCTACATGCTACATAGCTAATTAAATAGCTCTACCTCTGTGCTTACTCCCACATGCTACATAGCTAGCTCCACCTGTGCGCCTACTTGAGCTAACTCCCACATGCTACGTAGCTAATAAATATTAATAAATAGCTCCACCTCTGTGCACACTTATGCTCTATAATTATAGGACCAGACCAGTTACATGCACCCAAAAGTCAGGGGGTCGCAATGTTATATTTATCTGCTCATCAACATCACGCGTCTCAACACACAGTAGGAAGTCAGTTATCCGAACACGTTGAGCCTGGAGGGTGTTTGGATAACTGAAGCCACACCCTTCTTCACATACCCACAGATACTGAGCTTATTCTCGATATTAATTAAGGGACGATCTTTCCCCCCCCCTTTCTCTTTAGAGTGTGTGTAGCCATGCTCTGCTTTGAGATGGAGTGACAAGAATTGAAGGAAACTGCTGGCAAAGTTTCCATGTTCAGCGAACAGTACATAGCCACCCAGTATATACATGTACATAGCCACCGTGCACATGCAGGTATGCATTGTCCCCAACAAGTTAAAAAATTAAGCAGCCAGCTTGCTGTGGGCGTGGTTTCCAGTTGACTGACGCATATGGATCACTGACTTCGTGCACTGTATCATACACATTGTGTAGATATCACCAAGTAGCTATGTAACTGCTACGCTGCTTCACTAGACTGACAATTTTCAAAATCCCATGAACCAATGGAAAATCCAAGTACTAGATATTTTTTTGTTGATACGAGTCACTCTGTGGCTTTAGGGCCAAAATTAAGTTAACGTGATGCACATGTGCTCCTTAACAGCGAGTCGAGGTTGCCTTCTTCATCGCTTGATGGCTCTTAATCAGGGGAAGCGCTGGTGTTAATATGCTAGCTACTTAAGGCGAGTTTGCGATGTGACGCTCACCCAGCGTGTCATGTCGTGGAAAGGCTACAATGTGTAACGCAACATTAACGAATCAATCTTGAACTTTGATGTCGACTCCATTTTTAACGAACACAGCAACAGCAGATCCAGCTGTAGTGCACATTATGTTGGCTGTGGACCAGCAGTCTGCTGTGGCTGGCTAGCTACATGTAACACTGCTAGAGCTACAGTTAGCTAGAGCTACAAGCTGGTACCACAACTGTCAAACTACTGGCCACCAAAGAGCTCTAATTAGACACCACTAGCTGGCTATACCAGTTAGAATGCTAGCTGTGAAACACTTTCGACCTGACTTACCACCTGTTTCCAGGCATCCCCTTATATGCTTTGCACAGGGGTTCTCAAACTTTTTGTGACCAAGGAACTCTTTAGGACACCTTGATCACATAAGCACGCAGGGGGGAGGGGGACTATTGGTCAGAACCACAAAAACTCGTAACAAATTTATAATCGCCATAACTTCTCCCATCCTCTCTGTGTGCTCGTAAATTTGGCATCAAAGTGTTGCTTGTAGAGCATGCTTTCAAATGATAGGTTGAATGTCTCTTTAAGTGCATTTTCTTAGAAGACACCCCTGGCTACATCAAGGTCACTCAAAAATGCACTCCCTTCTCTAGAACAGGAGATCTTCCCAGTAGAGTATCACATAATTTGGTCAGTGGTTTGTGAGCAAAGGATATTGGCTACATACTGAAGGGGAGACGATGGTATTTTTAATTTTTACATGCGGTTACAATTTTCCACCCGCGCGCTTGACCACGTACTAAAATTTTAACGCCTAATGAAAAAGGTGATTGCATGCTCTAGGGCTTCCTCTAACCACTCGCACCAATTTGCACTTAGCAATCTGGAGTTATTCTGGATGAGGTTTTTGGAATGCAGGTTTTTGAGGTCCCTCCACTTTAGGGTCTAGTAACTTGCCTAGTTATATATACCTATGAAGTATCAAAAGAGAGCACACAGAGAGACCTATCTTTTGAGCTATATATCAAGTCCATACCATGAAGTTTGCAGAATCTACGGAGCTCTAAAGTTGTAACCACAAGTTAAAAAAATATTTATGCCATCGTCCCCCCATGGTGTCCTAGCACCACATGAGCTAAACTTATTAAAACACAGAGGTCACCTCTTCAAACCACCATAACTTGGCGATGCTTGGAGCATGCTAATAATCTGAAGCACTTGTATCAGAGAGCTCCAAAAGAGCTTTCAAACGACATATAAAATAAGCTTTGAAAGTGAAGTGTGACAAAGTTATGATCACTGGGAAAACAGCCAACATGAACTGCAGGAATAAGCTGCCAGAGTTTATGACAATTTGATCAAATTTGAGAGGAGTGAAATTGCACGGACAAAAACCACCATAACTTTGAAAGGGAGTATCCAATGGCTCTAAAACTTGGAAATGCCTAGTAAATGATACAGCAACTGGAACCCCCCCAACCCGCGCATTTTTATTTTTATTTCTGACCTACCTAGCCCCCCCTACCAATAACCCCCAAACAAAGAAGACTTCTGCACTCTTGTGCAAGCAAGCAAAAACAGAACTAAGAGAACTGCATTTCGAACATTTGTATTGCACGCTCTCAAAATACAAAAATAAATGTTGGTGAGCTATTTTTCACCTCCTCAAAGGCTGACCTACTGCAGTCACTCAGAGTGTTGCACAGCAGAAGGAAGCTACACACCACCATCTCTCTCTGTGCTCCCATAACCACACCATTGTCTCGCACCATCTCTCTCCGTTCTCCCCTAACCACACTATTGTCTCGCACCATCTCTCTCTGTGCTCCCCTAACCACACCACTGTCTCGCACCATCTCTCTCCATGCACCCCTAACCACACCATTGTCTCACACCATCTCTCTCTGTGCACCCCTAACCACACCATTGTCTCGCACCATCTCTCTCTGTGCGCCCCTAACCACACCATTGTCTCGCACCATCTCTCTCTGTGCTCCCCTAACCACACCATTGTCTCGCACCATCTCTCTCTGTGCTCCCCTAACCACACCATTGTCTCGCACCATCTCTCTCTGTGCGCCCCTAACCACACCATTGTCTCGCACCATCTCTCTCCATGCACCACTAACCACACCATTGTCTCGCACCATTTCTCTCTGTGCACCCCTAACCACACCATTGTCTCACACCATCTCTCTCCATGTGACCCTAACCACACCATTGTCTCGCACCATCTCTCTCTGTGCGCCCCTAACCACACCATTGTCTCGCACCATCTCTCTCCATGCGCCCCTAACCACACCATTGTCTCACACCATCTCTCTCTGTGCGCCCCTAACCACACCATTGTCTCGCACCATCTCTCTCTGTGCTCCCCTAACCACACCATTGTCTCACACCATATCTCTCCACGTGCCCCTAACCACACCATTGTCTCGCACCATCTCTCTCCATGCGCCCCTAACCACACCATTGTCTCGCACCATCTCTCTCTGTGTTCCCCTAACCACACCATTGTCTCGCACCATCTCTCTCCGTACTCCCCTAACCACACCATTGTCTCGCACCATCTCTCTCCGTGCTCCCCTAACCACACCATTGTCTCGCACCATCTCTCTCTGTGCACCCCTAACCACACCATTGTCTCGCACCATCTCTCTCTGTGCTCCCCTAACCACACCATTGTCTCACACCATCTCTCTCCACGTGCCCCTAACCACACCATTGTCTCGCACCATCTCTCTCCATGCGCCCCTAACCACACTATTGTCTCGCACCATCTCTCTCTGTGTTCCCCTAACCACACCATTGTCTCGCACCATCTCTCTCCGTACTCCCCTAACCACACCATTGTCTCGCACCATCTCTCTCCGTGCTCCCCTAACCACACCATTGTCTTGCACCATCTCTCTCTGTGCTCCCCTAACCACACCATTGTCTCACACCATCTCTCTCCACGTGCCCCTAACCACACCATTGTCTCGCACCATCTCTCTCCATGCGCCCCTAACCACACCATTGTCTCGCACCATCTCTCTCTGTGTTCCCCTAACCACACCATTGTCTCGCACCATCTCTCTCCGTACTCCCCTAACCACACCATTGTCTCGCACCATCTCTCTCCGTGCTCCCCTAACCACACCATTGTCTTGCACCATCTCTCTCTGTGTTCCCCTAACCACACCATTGTCTCGCACCATCTCTCTCCATGCGCCCCTAACCACACCATTGTCTCGCACCATCTCTCTCTGTGTTCCCCTAACCACACCATTGTCTCGCACCATCTCTCTCCGTACTCCCCTAACCACACCATTGTCTCGCACCATCTCTCTCCGTGCTCCCCTAACCACACCATTGTCTCGCACCATCTCTCTCCGTGCTCCCTAACCACACCATTGTCTTGCACCATCTCTCTCTGTGTTCCCCTAACCACACCATTGTCTCACACCATCTCTCTCCACGTGCCCCTAACCACACCATTGTCTCGCACCATCTCTCTCCATGCGCCCCTAACCACACCATTGTCTCGCACCATCTCTCTCTGTGTTCCCCTAACCACACCATTGTCTCGCACCATCTCTCTCCGTACTCCCCTAACCACACCATTGTCTCGCACCATCTCTCTCCGTGCTCCCCTAACCACACCATTGTCTTGCACCATCTCTCTCTGTGTTCCCCTAACCACACCATTGTCTCGCACCATCTCTCTCCATGCGCCCCTAACCACACCATTGTCTCGCACCATCTCTCTCTGTGTTCCCCTAACCACACCATTGTCTCGCACCATCTCTCTCCGTACTCCCCTAACCACACCATTGTCTCGCACCATCTCTCTCCGTGCTCCCCTAACCACACCATTGTCTCGCACCATCTCTCTCCGTGCTCCCCTAACCACACCATTGTCTTGCACCATCTCTCTCTGTGTTCCCCTAACCACACCATGGTGTACCATGATCTTCTCAGCTCTAGTATACAACAATCTTTTCAGCTCTAGAGCCACAATCTTCTCAGTTTTAGTCCTGCAATCTCCTCAGCTCTAGTCCTGCAATCTCCTCAGCTCTGATACCATGGTCTTCTCCGGTCTAGTCATGATCTTCTCAGCTATAGTTGGGTAGGTGATGAACTTCTCCCAGAGTACTTCAAAATCATTTGCTGGAGCTGCAGCTACTGGTTGAAGCAGCCACCACTGCTATAACCAACTTTAGGAACTGTAGTGTTTCTCTAGCATTCACAATGCGAGTTCTAGCAAAGGTGCTTGATAATGGCCACCAAATTGCGCTCTTTGTAGGATTTGTAGGATTCCCCTACAGAGTTGAACAACACAGGCATGTCAACATTTATGCGTGCAAGTGTGCGGCTCTACAGAGTTGAACAACACAGGCATGTCAACATTTATGCGTGCAAGTGTGCAGCTCTACAGAGTTGAACAACACAGGCATGTCAACATTTATATGTGCAAGTGTGCGGCTCTACAGAGTTGAACAACACAGGCATGTCAACATTTATATGTGCAAGTGTGCGGCTCTACAGAGTTGAACAACACAGGCATGTCAACATTTATGCGTGCAAGTGTGCGGCTCTACAGAGTTGAACAACACAGGCATGTCAACATTTATATGTGCAAGTGTGCGGCTCTACAGAGTTGAACAACACAGGCATGTCAACATTTATATGTGCAAGTGTGCGGCTCTACAGAGTTGAACAACACAGGCATGTCAACATTTATGCGTGCAAGTGTGCGGCTCTACAGAGTTGAACAACACAGGCATGTCAACATTTATATGTGCAAGTGTGCGGCTCTACAGAGTTGAACAACACAGGCATGTCAACATTTATATGTGCAAGTGTGCGGCTCTACAGAGTTGAACAACACAGGCATGTCAACATTTATATGTGCAAGTGTGCGGCTCTACAGAGTTGAACAACACAGGCATGTCAACATTTATATGTGCAAGTGTGCGGCTCTACAGAGTTGAACAACACAGGCATGTCAACATTTATGTGTGCAAGTGTGCGTCCCTACAGAGTTGAACAACACAGGCATGTCAACATTTATGTGTGCAAGTGTGCGGCTATTATAACATTGCAACACACCAGAGCTGGCTGAGGAGGAAGAGGCGTTGAGTGTCGCAGCGTTGAGCAGGGCTGAAGAGATGAGGCTGACAGGGATATTGCTCTGTGAGGCCAGGGATTGGACCATCCCAGGTGAGTGCGCGTTCATAGATTGAAGGAGAGCGGACTGCAGTTGAATCTACAAACACATATTGTAACAGTGTATTAGGAATGTCCAACCATTGCCACTCATACTGGTCTGGCGTATTGAATAAGTGAGAGCCATTGTCAACCTCAACCCAGTGTGATGTTGGTCCAGTGTGTATCCCCATAAACTATAATTGTCAACCTACTCCAACCTGCCTCAACCCATTGTGATGTTGGTCCAGTGTGTGTCCCCATTGAGCTATTGTCAACCTACTTCAACCTGGTGTCATGTTGGTCCAGTGTGTGTCCTCATAGAGCTATTGTCAACCTACTGTACATTACTTCAAACTGCCTCCACCCAGTGTGGTGTTGGTCCAGTGTATGTCCCCATAGAGCTATTGTCAACCTACTGCAACCTGCCTCAACCTATTGTGATGTTGGTCCAGTGTGTGTCCCCATTGAGCTATTGTCAACCTACTTCAACCTGCCCCAACCTAGTGTCATGTTGGTCCAGTGTGTATCCTCATAGAGCTATTGTCAACCTACTTCAACCTGGTGTCATGTTGGTCCAGTGTGTCATAGCAACCTACTTCAACCTCTGCCCCAACCTAGTGTCATGTTGGTCCAGTGTGTGTCCTCATAGAGCTATTGTCAACCTACTTCAACCTCTGCCCCAACCTAGTGTGATGTTGTTCCAGTGTGTGTCCCCATAGAGCTACATGTATTGTCAACCTACTTCAACCTGCCTCATACCATATTTTCTGGTTTAATAGTTTGGTAAGGTGAAGAGTTATTGCATTCACCATACGTACTAGGAGTTCTGACAATGGCTACCAACAGAATAGCCTGGAAGAGGCTCAATTGTATGGCAACTTGCAAGCTGATGGAATATGAATGAGCTCTAGTATGAGTTCTGATGACGACTACCAACAGAATAGCCTGGAGGAAGCTCAGCTCTACAGCAACTTGCAAGCTGAAAGAGTTATTGCATTCACCATACGTACTAGGAGTTCTGACAATGGCTACCAACAGAATAGCCTGGAGGAAGCTCAGCTCTACAGCAACTTGCAAGCTGAAGAGCCAACAGCGTCCAGAGAAGATACTGCACAGAGGAAGGTCAGCATCAGAATGGAGATTGAACATGTTGGTCCAAAGCAGAATAAGGGAAGTGGACCCTCGACTTATACCTCTGCTAGCGAAGAAAACAAAACAAAAACTAACACCCAAACAAACGAAAAGCTTCGCATGTTCTAGTGGCTCGGCCATTGCCGGTGCTACTAATCCCCCCTGGGCAGTTAGCAAGTCTTAGCAAAGGAACTTATTTTTTATAATAACAAAAAAACACAGCTCCTGTACCTGCTGCTGAGCAGGCAGCATGACGGAGAGAGACGAAATTTGGTCTCCGTTAGACACGGTGGGAATTCCTCCTTGCAGTAGGCTGGGGAGCAGGGAGGTGCTGGCCAGCCCGCCGCTGGAGGCCACCTGCTGGAGAGCCGCCTGCAGCTGCTGTGCCTGCAGAGCTGCCGTAGACGACAAGTCAGAATGTGAACTCTTCTGTAAGGAGGCGTCAGCAGCAGAGAGGTCTTCCAGAATTTTCCTAGAAGTGTGTGTGTGTGACAAGGAGTAGGGTGTGTGGTTAGAGAAGGGGAGGAGGGGTGTGGTTAGGGAAGGGGAGGAGGGGTGTGGTTAGGGAAGGGGAGGAGGGGGAATACTGTAAATGTCCACGAGAGAGAATATTTACTTTTCAGAGGTGATCATACTTCTCTTCCTTCCTCAAAGCTTAAATTGTGTAAAATCTTAATAAGTACTTCTTATACCCCCCCCCCCACCCTTCAAAAAAAGTAAGAAAGGAAAAAAGTGTAATATAAACATTCGTCAGAACACATCACTCAAGATCCCCTCCTCCCTCAATACAAGAGCTGCTTCATTTCATACAAGTGTCACAAGGACACCACACAGGACCCCCTACACCCTCAATACAAGAGCTGCTTCACTTTATACAAGTGTCACCAGGACACCACACAGGACCCCCTACACCCTCAATACAAGAGCTGCTTCACTTTATACAAGTGTCACCAGGACACCAAACAGGACCTCCTACACCCTCAATACAAGAGCTGCTTCACTTTATACAAGTGTCACCAGGACACCACACAGGACCCCCTACACCCTCAATACAAGAGCTGCTTCACTTTATACAAGTGTCACCAGGACACCACACAGGACCCCCTACACCCTCAATACAAGACCTGCTTCACTTTATACAAGTGTCACAAGGACACCACACAGGACCCCTACACCCTCAATACAAGAGCTGCTTCACTTCATACAAGTGTTACCAGGACACCACACAGGACCCTTTACACCCTCAATACAAGAGCTGAGCACTTCACTTCATACTTTAAGTGTTACCAGGACACCAAACAGGACCTCCTACCCGAGAAAGCACATCCTCCAAGGTTAGTCAATCGGACAGCTTGACCGCTTTGAAACAGCTGCTCGAATTCGGAACGTTCCGTGTTTTTCAATATTTCCCCCCTAGTTACGGAAAAGTCTGTGGCCTTCATATTCAGTAGGCACGTAATTAGCTACTTATTTTAACTCTCTATAGGGTACCTTAGAACCCTATGATCAAATGTTTGGGTGTATATATACGCTTACACCGATGAGAGGGTTAACGTGCGTGCACGCACATACACACATGACAACTGTTTGCGCAAGCAGGATCTCTATAGCATCTTATTGGGAAGAAAATGGCCACTTGACACCGAGATGCTGCAAGCAATGTCCACATGCAGACATATGTCCAGTGTATGTTCCGGGATATCTAGCAGAGATGATTGGATGGTTGAGCTATTGCATAGCAGAGTCTGGGGAGTGTCGTACATGTACGAGTGGACATCGCATCTACAAAAAAAATTCTAGTCCTCAACAATGGAAGAAACACTGACTCTTGAGTAGGAGGAGATCACACAAGTCAGGCCTTGAGGGCTGGCCCAAATGTGATGTCAGGCCTTGAGGGCAGGCCCACATGTGATGTCAGGCCTTGAGGGCTGGCCCACATGTGATGTCAGGCCTTGAGGACTGGCGCACATGTGATGTCAGGCCTTGAGGACTGGCGCACATGTGATGTCAGGCCTTGAGGACTGGCGCACATGTGATGTCATGCCTTGAGGACTGGCGCACATGTGATGTCAGGCCTTGAGGACTGGCGCACATGTGATGTCAGGCCTTGAGGACTGGCGCACATGTGATGTCAGGCCTTGAGGACTGGCGCACATGTGATGTCAGGCCTTGAGGGCTGGCTCACATGTGATGTCAGGCCTTGAGGACTGGCGCACATGTGATGTCAGGCCTTGAGGACTGGCGCACATGTGATGTCAGGCCTTGAGGGCTGGCTCACATGTGATGTCAGGCCTTGAGGACTGGCGCACATGTGATGCCCACCCATTCTATTGTATCGTCATATTGTGACTGGCACGACATACATGTACCATGTGATGATACGATATGATTCCAGCGATGAGCGCCTGACCAATCAAAATGTTAGAATTTACCAAGTAATGAACTGCAGCATCAGCTGCTGTAGCTTCTAGTAAATATTATGGCATTGTTGGTTGTGGACAAGCTCATTGGAGCCCTAAGACCTCCTGCTTGTGGCAGGTTATGTGCCTACAAGGGGAAGGAGAGTGCCTGGAGACAGGAGGTGAGTCAGGTTAGAGGTATGTGCTAAAGCCTACAAGGGGAAGGAGAGTGCCTGGAGACAGGAGGTGAGTCAGGTTGATGTGGCAGGTATATGCTAAAGCCTACAAGGGGAAGGAGAGTGCCTGGAGACAGGAGGTGAGTCAGGTTGATGTGGCAGGTTATGTGCTAAAGCCTACAAGGGGAAGGAGAGTGCCTGGAGACAGGAGGTGAGTCAGGTTGATGTGGCAGGTATATGCTAAAGCCTACAAGGGGAAGGAGAGTGCCTGGAGACAGGAGGTGAGTCAGGTTGATGTGGCAGGTTATGTGCTAAAGCCTACAAGGGGAAGGAGAGTGCCTGGAGACAGGAGGTGAGTCAGGTTGATATGGCAGGTTATGTGCTAAAGCCTACAAGGGGAAGGAGAGTGCCTGGAGACAGGAGGTGAGTCAGGTGTTACATATCTAGCGGGTAGTGTTCTAGCTGATATGGCCGACTAGTGGCCTTGTAGCCAGGGCTGACTATAGCACTTGGTAGCTAGTAGTTTGATAAGTTGTGTTACTATCTTGTAGCACTGTGCATGCAAATAAGTAGCTTGTAGCTGGCCAGTGTAGTTTGTTGAGTTCCGATAGCTTGCTAGCTATACATCACAGCAATGTTTAGCTGTAGAAGAGTTCATAGGAGAGTAACCTGTCATCCACACCCACCACAGCGTACACTCCTGCTGGATCTCTAGTCGCCGCTGTCCATTGACGGTTGAGCCGACGTCAAAGTTCAAGATTGCTTCTGCAACGTCAAAATATAATGTTGTGAACTGTACACAGTACGACATGCTCAGTGAGCGTTGTATTATGAAATGGTCTTTAAGCTTACATGTAGTTAAGAAATAGAAGCCAGAACCAACAGGTGATCTAACACAATACATACATGTAGCTGGTGCTAAATATAGACACTGCTAGCAACCAGCAATTACAAAATACACACAGTGCTAAATTTAGACACTGCTAGCAACCAACAATTACAACATACACACAGTGCTAAATATAGACACTGCTAGCAACCAGCAATTACAACATACACACAGTGCTAAATATACACTGCTAGCAACCAGCAATTACAACATACACAGTGCTAAATATAGACACTGCTAGCAACCAGCAATTACAACATACACACAGTGCTAAATATAGACACTGCTAGCAACCAGCAATTAATGTCTTACAAAAAATGTTTAGGTAAATGGATTTCCCCCCTTTAAAACAACAGTTGCAACAACACAAAACAACAGCAATAATAATAAAATTATTTACATCAGAGCATTCAGGGATCTTGGGATTATGTCCAATATCACTGCATAGGACAGCTGGGAACATGCTGGACTATTCTGACTGTCTGCAAAGCATGGATGCCTAAATGCTTAGGATGCCAGGTGACCTGGGACGATGCTGGGATGTCCATGTCCTTAGCAGAGTTCTAGAATACCTATAGCCCTCGCCCAAGTGACCTCTAGCCTGGCCCTAAATGCTTAGGATACCAGGTGGACGGGACGATGCTGGGATGTCCCTGGCCTTGGCCTAGGCCTATAGCCCTTGCCCAGGAATGCCTCTGTAAAACCCCTAGTCTTAGAACACCTTTAGCCATAGCCCTAAAATACCCTTAGCCCTAGCCCAGGAATAACCCTAGCCTAAACCCTAGAATACCACCAGCCCTAGCCCTAGAATACCTCTAGCCCTAATCCCAGAATACCCCTAGCCCTAGCCCCTGGAACAGAATCATCAGTCCAAGACCTCCAGGAGCTAAATGAAGTCTCAAGTGCTCCAAGTAAGTGCGCAGTTAGCTTGATATAAACTTACATAAAATATTTATGGAGCTCGTCACCTAAGCAATAATTATCTACATGTATGTATATTCACTTACATATAAAGACCTAAGCTTGCGACGTTAATGCTTTTCAGCCTTGCTATAGTAATAAACACCTACTAATAAGGGACTCTGATTGCCAATCCTAATGAATTCATTGCTTAGCCTTTTTTTGTCCAATATATTATAGACCTGCTTACCAACCAAGTTATGGCTGCCCCCCCCCCCCCCCCCTTCCCCTCACCACACACACACACACACACACTATGTGTATCAAACCTACAATAGCCTTAAAGGAATATTTCTAAAAAAAAGCACACCCAGTGATTCTTCTTTAAATATCTGGCAACCTCATAGGCCGTGGAGGAGGAGTTACCTGGAAAGGAACAGCTGCTAGAAAACCAGGCAAAGGGTTGAAAGTACCCTGCAAGCAAGCACTTGTAGGGAAAATATTACAGCTAATAATAGGCATGGTCATACTAGTATTTCTTGCCTCAATGTTTGTTAATTATGTTGCCTTAACGATGAAATTTCTATGCAAACATATTACTGTGTTCCCCCCCCCAAACATCGAGATCCAAGTTACCATAGCGATGCCTACCAGAGGCACTTGTTATAATAACCAGGGGGCACTTTAACAGCTTAGCAAGCATTAAACATCAAGGTCGCTAAACAACCAAAGTTTATGGTACAGTTAACTATGTGGTTTATTAGCACCTCACTTGACACCATCTCTGTTGTTTCTCAGTAATTATTCATTTAATTACCAGCTACTCCCAAATTGGTGCTAGACCTTCATCACTTAGCAGCTCCCATTCCCATTTTCTTTAGCCTGATAATTAAATGCTTGCACCGACACTGACTGCAGCTTGCGCTGACACTGACTGCAGCTTGTGCTGACACTGACTGCAGCTTGCGCTGACATTGACTGCAGCTTGCGCTGACACTGACTGCAGCTTGCACTGACACTGACTGCAGCTTGCGCTGACACTGACTGCAGCTTGTACTGATACTGACTGTAGCTTGCACTGACACTGACTGCAGCTTGCATTGACACTGACTGTAGCTTGCACTGACACTGACTGCAGCTTGCATTGACACTGACTGCAGCTTGCACTGACACTGACTGCAGCTTGCATTGACACTGACTGCAGCTTGCACTGACACCGACTGTAGCTTGCACTGACAATGACTGTAGCTTGCACTGACACTAGCTTGCACTGACACTGACTGCAGCTTGCACTGACACTGACTGCAGCTTGCACTGACACTGACTGTAGCTTGCACTGACACTGACCGCAGCTTGCACTGATACTGACTGCAGCTTGTACTGATACTGACTGTAGCTTGTACTGAGACTGACACTAGCTTGCATTGACATTAACTTGCACTGACACTGACTGCAGCTTGCACTAACACTGACTGCAGCTTGCACTGACACTGACTGCAGCTTGCACTGACACTGACTGCAGCTTGCACTGATACTGACTGTAGCTTGTACTGACACTGACTGCAGCTTGCACTGACACTGACTGCAGCTTGCACTGACACTGACTGTAGCTACTGACACTGACTGTAGCTTGCACTGACACCGACTGTAGCTACTGACACTAGCTTGCACTGACACTAACTTGTACTGACACTGACTGTGACTGTAGCTTGTCATTGATCGTAGTTTGTACTGACACAGCTAGAGATTGTACAATGTCCTAAGCACTCCTGTCCTCTCAACAGGGCAAGCACTTATCACACTAGTTTTAGTACTGAATGAATGGGAGCAAGCTAATTTGAGTAAAGCAACAAGTCTATACATCACATGCATGGCTGTAACATCACAAGTAATGGTAGTGATAATCCATATATTCTACACACTTGACTGTATGAAACTTGATGTAGAGCTCAAAAGATAGGTGTGTGCTCCATTTTGAGACCCCAAAAAATGTTGCATAAATATAACCATGCCAATGTTACCTGCAGCTGAAGTGGAGTACTTCAAAATCTGCACGCATGAATTTGCTGCAGTGGCTCCTGCTAGGAAAGTGCCCGTCAGCTGGAATTGGTATCTGCGGTTAGAGGAAGCCTTACTCTACGGGATGAATGTTTTCATTAGGCACTAAAATGCAATCAGGCACGCGTGTGTATGCGTTGAAAAATCAAATTTGAGAAAATTTATTTTCAGCAGCCACGCTTGACCACATCGTCACGTCAAGACAAGCACTTTGTTGAGCACAACCTGAAGAAGAGCAGAACTACAGTCACTCTCTCCTGAGGAAGATCAGAACTAGTCACTCTCTCCTGAGGAAGAGCAGAACTAGTCACTCTCTCCTGAGGAAGAGCAGAACTAGTCACTCTCTCCTGAGGATGAGCAGAACTAGTCACTCTCTCCTGAGGAAGAGCAGAACTAGTCACTCTCTCCTGAGGAAGATCAGAACTAGTCACTCTCTCCTGAGGAAGAGCAGAACTAGTCACTCTCTCCTGAGGAAGATCAGAACTAGTCACTCTCTCCTGAGGAAGAGTCACTCTCTCCTGAGGAAGAGCAGAACTAGTCACTCTCTCCTGAGGAAGAGCAGAACTAGTCACTCTCTCCTGAGGAAGAGCAGAACTAGTCACTCTCTCCTGAGGATGAGCAGAACTAGTCACTCTCTCCTGAGGAAGAGCAGAACTAGTCACTCTCTCCTGAGGAAGATCAGAACTAGTCACTCTCTCCTGAGGAAGATCAGAACTAGTCACTCTCTCCTGAGGAAGAGCACAACTAGTCACTCTCTCCTGAGGATGAGCAGAACTAGTCACTCTCTCCTGAGGATGAGCAGAACTAGTCACTCTCTCCTGAGGAAGAGCAGAACTAGTCACTCTCTCCTGAGGAAGAGCAGAACTAGTCACTCTCTCCTGAGGAAGAGCACAACTAGTCACTCTCTCCTGAGGATGAGCAGAACTAGTCACTCTCTCCTGAGGATGAGCAGAACTAGTCACTCTCTCCTGAGGAAGAGCAGAACTAGTCACTCTCTCCTGAGGAAGAGCAGAACTAGTCACTCTTTCCTGAGGAAGAGCAGAACTAGTCACTCTCTCCTGAGGAAGAGCAGAACTACAATCACTCTCTCTTCATCCCTCTCAAAACAATAGCTGCTGCTACAACACATGCATGCACTGTACATGGCAGGCAACATGCACGCACTGTACATGGCAGGCAATGCATGCATGCACTGTACATGGCAGGCAACGCATGCATGCACTGCACCCGCCTGCGTTATGATAGGACCAACTTATTTCCAACTTGGGCAGGCTGGGATACTAACTCATTTCCTGACACCTTGGACAGGATGGGAAATTAACTTGGACAGACAGGCTGGATACTAAGGGTTGGATACTAACTCATTTCCAACTTGGGCAGGCTGGGATACTAACTTGGGCAGGCTGGGATACTAACTTGGACAGGCTGGGATACTAACTTGGACAGGCTGGGATACTAACTCATTTCCTGAAGAACAACTCACACACACACATTCTCATCACCTGGTATTTTGATATTTGTAGGTGGGCAATTGCCACATGTAGTTGTTAGCCACTAATGATGTGTGAAATTATTTCAACATCACTTCACACTGGACCCATTAGATCCTTGACCACCACCACCTCACTACAGTGCCACCTCCCACATCCAGGCGGTGGGTGCGATACAAGAGGGTGCCTGTAACTAAGAAATGTCCGTCACTTAGAAAGAACAATTACATGTACATACATAAAGTATACTGATAGCAAGGGTGTGTGTGTGTGTGTGTGTGTCTGTGTGTGTGTGTGTGTGTTTGTGTGTGTGTGAGCACGTCCATGCAGAAGAATTGTGAAGGAGAAGAAAAGAAAACAAGTGCAGAGATAATATTCTCTGAGATTAGTCACAAGTTAGTTATGAGCACTAAAGATTGTTGTAATCTTAGACTGTTCTTTATTTTTATCTTTTGTCTCGGTTCTCCTCAGAGCTGCTTGATCCCTCCATTTTTTCATAAGCAACAAATTAGCTGGACCTGCAGCTCTAGCGATCCTAACGCTGTTTTGAAAGCTTCATATGCCTGTGAAATGGTTACAGAGGTTTGACCTGGGAAGGGGTTAACAGAGGTTTGACTTGGGAAGGGGTTAACAGAGGTTTGACCTGGGAAGGGGTTAACAGAGGTTTGACCAGTGAATGGGTTACAGAGGTTTGACCTGGGAAGGGGTTTACAGAGGTTTGACCTGGGAAGGGGTTAACAGGTCTGACCTGGGAAGGGTTTAACAGAGGTTTGACCAGTGAATGGGTTACAGAGGTTTGAGGTGTTGGTGATCCTCAGAAGTGAAGTCATTTCCAATGGAACCGTCCCATGACAAAGGCCACAATTTCAACATCTGTCACTATCTGGTGACCTGGATCAGAATGTAAGCAAATCCTCTATGTTTTTGCCACTTCCATTGAAGCCAAGTGGATCATCAAAAGCTCTAACACTCTCACCAGCTACAGCAGGTGTTGTTGTGCTTCCAAGTTCCACCCTCCCACAAGCTGCCGCAGGTGTGGTGCGCTTCCAGGTTCCACCCTCTCACTAGCTGCAGCAAGTATGGCTGTGTTCTAACTGAAGTGCTCCCACTTGATCTCAAAGAATAGGCTGGTTCCAACCCTTTCTCGAGGGTACAGAGGTTATTTCATCCCATAAATCCCATAATTGAGCACTCCAACATCCTTTATTGTAAAAAAAATCTTTTTTTTATACAATTTCTGGAATGCTCACAGAGGATGAACCATTTTCTAAAATGAGGTGACGTAAAATGCACTTCTTATATCTTCGGTTCAGGCCTTCAAGAATTCCTTGATGCATGGGCTGCATTATAGAGGCAGTGTTTGGTGGCAAACACTTGGTGGATACCTCTCCACCACTTGACTGCAGTGCAGCAGCAGAAGGTGGGCTGGAGCATCCTCAAGGAGTAACAACACTCAATATTCCATGTCATTTATACATGCAAAATCCTCTGACCTGTGTCACAAAATGTACATGAAGCCATCCCTTACATGTTCTAGCACTCCTTGCCTTTCTAGTAGTGAACTGGAAGTGTCCTCACGTTTATAAGCTGCAAACAAGGACTAGCACTCTTGTGAAGAAAAACCAGTGGAGATCTTCATGTTCCAGCAGTGCTTGCATATCCCATCAAAGTAACCCGGCCCTTTGGATGTTCGAATTAGCTTGCACTTGTCTATGAAGAAGAAAGGTCTTTAAAGGCAACAAACTTCCACCACAGGCCAGTTTCATCAGGTTCATCAGCATTAAATGTCTGGCCCAAACCGTAACCCTCCTCCATCAGACCAAGCCTCTCCTTGTAAAGACTATGCCTAGATAAATGTTGTTGTTGTCTTGCAACCAACCTACTGGCCTTGAATGAGTCTATACCCACCTCAGGATACAACTCAGCAGTGCCTTCTCTTGAGAACTGGACCACTAAATTTTTTTGCCTGCTGCTGGGTAAACCACAGATAAGCATGCCTGGTCAACCTTCTCAAATACTTCTTTCACAACACATCACTTCTTTGAAAAGGAGGGACAGTCCTATGCTCAGCAACAAGCTCCTCAATCTTCTCTCTGTCCTTCAAGATATCAGTCATATAAGCCTGCCACGCATCTTTATGACTTGCCTATCCTCACTCCAGCCATCACTTGGGAGTTTTTTCTCCGAGGTTATAACACTCCGATTTCTCCCTTTTACCTTCAAAGCCATCCTTCACCGTCCATCTTCGTGTAAAAAATGTAAGCTCTTCTACTTCCACACACATGCTGCAAAGGAAGCCACACCCACTTTTCGTGATATTTGTATTGTGGCAATTCTGCTATAAAATAAAGTTCATCAGAGTTCAGTCTTGCTGCCTGGTGGTAGAGGCCCACGGATATCCGGAAAAGGAAATATTCACTGTATATATTTTATCAGCTGCATTTAGTAACCTAGGAAATTGTGAGGTGCCAGACTTAGGATGCATGTAACTTGTGGTATGGCTATACCCCCACCTAGAATTTTATGCAAGAATAAACTAAATCATGCACTCTAAAAAGCTAAAGTAAGTATCTAGAACCCATTTTTTGTTTAAGTTATTGCAAACCTCACCAATACTCAGGATAATATGGTTTAAAACTGCAACCGCTGACTTTTGGGTGCATGTCTGGGCCTACCTGGTCCTACAATTATAGAGCAGAAGTAAGCACAGAGGTGGCTAGTTATGTAGCATGTGGGAGTTAGCTCTAATAGGAATCCAGGTAGAGCCTTTAATTAGCTATATAGCATGTGGGAGTTAGCTCATAGGCACCCAGGTAGAGCCCTTTAATTAGCATGTGGGAGTTAGCTCATGTGGGAGTTAGCTCTAATAGGCACCCAGGTAGAGCCCTTTAATTAGCTATATAGCATGTGGGAGTTGGCTCTAATAGGCACACAAGTGGAGCTATTTCATTAGCTATGTAGCATATGAGAGTTAGCTCAAGTAAGCATACAGACTTTCTTTTGACCTGACCTCCCTTAGTGACTTTATAGTATCGCTAAGTAAGTTGAATCTTTCCATGTGACTATGCAGATAAGAAAAGTGCTAGGAGAGAGGTCATGCAGACAGCACTTACTTGAATGATGGTCTCCTCGCTAGCTGCTCGCTGGTCAAGGTATCCAACATTGATGGTTCATCATCATCGTCATCATCATCATTGCCACCAATTATTGAATCCTTCACATTGCTGCGTAATACCACACTTTGCTCTTCACTGATGTTAATCTCTGAAGAGAGGAGGGAGGGAGAGGAGGGGAGGGAGGAGAGGGGAGAGGGAGGAGAGGAAGGAGAGGGGAGAGAGAGAGGAGGAAGAGGGGGAGAGGGGAGAGGAGAGGCGAGAGAGAGGGGAGGAAGAGGGGGAGAGGGGAGAGGAGAGGGGAGAGAGAGGGGAAGTGGATGCATCAATTTCCTGATTAACATTATGCATTTCCATTGTCATGGATTTCAAAGTTCATGCTGATCAAATCTATAATCTCTAACCAGCATAAGGGGATTCTTTAAAAACCCAGTTGACCACGAGATTGTCCCAAAAATTAGTAGTAGTAATACATGTAGTAGTAATGGTGCATGCAGTTAGTAGTAGTACAGTAGTAGTAGTGCATGTAGTAGTAGTAGTAGTAGTAGTAGTAGCAGCAGCAGCAGCAGTAGTAGTAGTGTATGTAGTAGTAGTAGTACTAGTAGTGTTATTTATCATCATCAGCAGCAGCATCTTAGAATCATCATCAACTGTTCTCAACAAACTCTCAGTTGACATAATGTCGATTCAACGACTTTCTTGATAAACTTAAAACTATTCTTTCGACATTTAGACTAGATGCTCTAACCTTTAAATAAAAAATAACAATTAATTAATTAAAATTAAAAATGACAAAAAACAAGACAAAAATAGCAAATGGCCAATTAAAAAAAAACATGCTATAGTTTTGAATGATATAAATTACTATTGCTGCTAGCATCATATTATCAAAGAACGATAAATAAATAGACAATTAAATAACTTACTAAGGAATATAATTTAGAAGCATTATGGCGGTCATGGCTTCAAGTTCAGGCTCTTGAGAGTGGCTCCCCAGCAGCCAGGCAAGTCCATTTCATAATCTAGATTTGTACCGCTCACACTTTGATACAAGGCTGCTGTGCAATGCTCCTTCACTAACAGTTCCTTCTGTCTTCTGACCTAGTCTAAGATGGTGGCATCCTCCCATAAAATAGGATGTCCATCATCCCATGCACGTTCAGCAATTGCAGACTTCTCTTTAGCACACTTTTTACAGGCATCTTGTTGTTAAATTATTATCATCATCATTACTTATTATTATTATTATTATTATTATTAAATATTTAAAACCACCTTTTCAATAATCAACTTCAAATTGTATTCACTCGACGTTTCGACTAGATGCTCTAGCCTTCATCAGTATATTCCTGATGAAGGCTCTAGTCGAAACGTCGAGTGAATACAATTTGAAGTTGATTATTGAGAAGGTGATTTTAATGTTATTATGTCAATTAATAATCAATTCTTAATTAATTATTTATTAATCTAACAGAGCCTAGTCCTCACCATGAGGTTGTCTGGTGCCATCAAGAACTTGTTCCAGTCTTAGCCCACTGCCAATCACCTCCGAATGGCTCGGACTGGCAGTGGAGCCCAGCTCCATTCTCCCACAGATTTATCAAGGACGTTTCAGACACTTCACCAATGCTTCCAGCAAGCCTGGATCACAAAACATTTTAACTCTCGTTATGTAATTTTGATCCAACGTACAAATTCCAACGTACAACGTCGTAATATTAATTATTACTTTTTTACACAATATCTTTTTTTACACAATATATGATACACAAGCGATTTGCAATGACCACACTAGATAGCCAACCAAACTAACCACCTTGACCGAACTACCGCTGAAACTCAGCCTAATGAGGATATCCACTCTCAAGGGCACAGAGTCTCAGAGCAGCACACATTTCTACGTTGTTGTTTCAGTATGTCATTCAACACAGGCTAGGACTGGACAATCTGCAATGATGAACTGATTATAAGGTCATTAAGAACAGCACTAGAGCCAGTTAATTAAGTGTCAGACCACTTAGGTTTATGTTTAATTAAGAACCACAAACACTAGAAAGAACCAATCTGTGGGTTTATGCTTCAAGGTTCTCACCACAACACAGTTAACCCCACACTTCACTTGAGCTGGTGCCTTGACCTATTTTGATTATCGTTCGTGTTGGGAAGAGTATAGCTCACAGTAGCACTCCAAATCCTCCTCCTTTATTTCAGGGATACAACACACACAATACTCACACACACACACTCACTCTCACACATGCACACACACTCTCTCCCACATACACACCATGTTACCACTTTGCTGAAATATAAGTTGCAGGGATAAATCACAGGGATGGAGTCACAAGAGGGAAATGTGACCTTGTACACTTGGTTGTTGGTTTGTGTGTGTGTGTGTGTGTGTGTGTGCCTGTGAAAATGTGGAACTCAAGCATATGAGCTATATATACTTGAGCTTTTAAGCTCAGAGCTGTTAAATTTGCAGAGAAGTCCCTTGAAGGGAAGAGCTGGAGTACAGAATAAGAACAAAGTTAGTGAAGCCGCGAGAGAATTGTCCAGTTGAAAATGTTACCCAGAAGACTGTAGTTGGGGTCAAAGTTTACTCACGTTTCTGCCATGCCGATAGTATTAGTACTGCACTTGTAATCATGCAATTAGGCATTAATAAATTTTTGTTTTTAACGAAGTCTACCTTGGATGGGAGAAGCTTCAACCCTGATGCGACCAATGCTCCAGCAAACTGAGTTGTACATGCACGATGAGAGCAGCTTCAACCCTGATGCAACTAATGCTCCAGCAAACTGAGTTGTACATGCATGATGAGAGCACCTGATGCAACTAATGCTCCAGCAAACTGAGTTGTACATGCATGATGGGAGCAGCTTCAACCCTGATGCAACTAATGCTCCAGCAAACTGAGTTGTACGTGCACGATGGGAGCAGCTTCAACCCTGATGCAACCAATGCTCCAGCAAACTGAGTCGTACATGCACGATGGGAGCAGCTTCAACCCTGATGCAACCAATGCTCCAGCAAACTGAGTTGTACGTGCATGATGGGAGCAGCTTCAACCCTGATGCAACCAATGCTCCAGCAAACTGAGTTGTACATGCATGATGGGAGCAGCTTCAACCCTGATGCAACTAATGCTCCAGCAAACTGAGTTGTACGTGCACGATGGGAGCAGCTTCAACTCTGATGCAACTAATGCTCCAGCAAACTGAGTTGTACGTGCACGATGGGAGCAGCTTCAACCCTGATGCAACCAATGCTCCAGCAAACTGAGTTGTACATGCACGATGGGAGCAGCTTCAACTCTGATGCAACTAATGCTCCAGCAAACTGAGTTGTACGTGCACGATGGGAGCAGCTTCAACCCTGATGCAACCAATGCTCCAGCAAACTGAGTTGTACGTGCACGATGGGAGCAGCTTCAACCCTGATGCGACCAAGGCTCCAGCAAACTGAGTTGTACGTGCATGATGGGAGCAGCTTCAACCCTGATGCAACCAATGCTCCAGCAAACTGAGTTGTACATGCACAATGGGAGCAGCTTCAACTCTGATGCAACTAATGCTCCAGCAAACTGAGTTGTACATGCATGATGGGAGCAGCTTCAACCCTGATACAACCAATGCTCCAGCAAACCGAGTTGTACATGCACAATGGGAGCAGCTTCAACTCTGATGCAACTAATGCTCCAGCAAACTGAGTTGTACGTGCACAATGGGAGCAGCTTCAACCCTGATGCGACCAAGGCTCCAGCAAACTGAGTTGTACATGCACGATGGGAGCAGCTTCAACCCTGATGCAACCAATGCTCCAGCAAACTGAGTTGTACGTGTGCTTACACTTCAGTTGAAGCTATTGTGGTGGGCTACCCATAAAGAGCCTTCCTATTGTAAGAGGTCACCTCCATACCAGTCTTATACACAGACCCTTTACCGGAGTGGTACGCTAAACAGGGGGGGGGGGGGGTTTGGTATCCAGAAGTAAGAGGTCACCTCCATCCAGTCTTATACCCAGACCCTTTACCGGAGTGGTACGCTAAACAGGCGGGATGTGGTATCCAGAGGCAAAAATCCTCAGCATTGCAGAGCATCAGTAGTGATGATGTGGCAAATTCAATAGCCAAATAGTACCATAACATTGCTTGTATATATTGCGATCCAGAATCCGTAATGGGCACGCATTATTTGGAGAGGCTGGCTAGGCAAGTGACAGTACTTACATTTATTCCAGCTAGCAGCTTACCTAAAGCTGCCCTTCCATCTTCAAAGGAATGTTGCATCTTCCCTCTGGTAAACTTGATATTTTAAGCATCCAATTACAGATGGCACCGAGGAGCGTGTTAAAATAGTCACACGCATGCTCACATGCACGCATGGGTTTTACAAAGCGAAGTCACTCTGACCTCAGTGATTCTGATGATTCGGTGGGTGCAGGCAATTTAAGCAACATTTGAGGAAGTGGTTTTTGTTTCAAACCTGATGCATAGATATTAATATGCAGCGCAAAGAACGATTATATCGCTTTACACGTTCTGATTGGAGGAGACTCAAAATAGAAATATGATGGATGGGCAATACCAAGAATTTTTTCCAGAGGTTTTGTGGTATAGCAATTAACTCTTTGGATGCCCTACTTGTAACCTAGGTAATTACCCATAAAGCCAAGGCTGAGAAATTGGTTACCAGTCCTGCCTGAAAGTAGCCCATTCTCTGTTGATACCCATTAGTAATCAATCCAAGATCTACAAGTAAGTCAAGTGGAAAGTCCTCCCAGTAAGTGTGTTAGTAACAATGCTAGTGTGCCAGTTTATATAATCTAGTTACTAAAACCCTTATTTTATTAGCAAATCCTTATCTAGTAGACTCTTTAGTAAAACAAAAACTAATATATATTCTTACTGAGTTATCTTCTGGTGCTTTTATAAGCTTTATTTGTTCCTGATTTGTTCCTGATCTAGTATAGATATCCAGCAACAGAGCTAGGTATATCTATCTATATATATATATATATATACACTATCAAGTGCAGATAACTAGCTTTTATTCTGGTGCTCTCTGCTCTTATAACCTTGCTATCTACTCATGACGGCTCCCTTTAGATATAGCTAACTCTGATACTGGATGCCCATACTAGAACCTGAACAAACAAAGCTACTGTAGGTTAGCTACTCTACTCACCAGATCGTTTAGAACATAGCTGAGTTCCTTGCTTTGACTATAGCTACTGTAAGTAGAACTTGTCTTAACAACTGCTATTGGTCTTGACCTAAGCTCACTGAAAACACAGCTGAAAACCTACTACATTCTCAAAGACTAATAATTAGTTACTTAACATAGCACTTATCTTTTGTGTAAAAGCTATACCTAGTTACTAAAACTAGCAGTAATCTTACAGCTGCTATTGGTCTAGTCTTACTGGTAAGGATAGAGATAACATGAAAACTTAGTGATTAGAAATTAGTTTAGTTGGAAGCATCCTCTAGCTGAGAGTAAACGTCATCGAGAGGGTATATATGATTAAGTGAAGGTTCTGTGCAGACTACATACACACCCATACTAGGCCATGCAGTGTGGACATCACACACACTCCAATAATATATGAGGGATTGCTATCAGTAATTGTGGGTTGCCATGTAACTGGGAAGGGCTGGGGGTAGGGGGTGTAGTAGGTTGATATAATGAAGGGAGGAAGAGGAAGTGTATGAAAGTCAGTAGGCTAGTTACCACAATTCTTGACTACGTTCTAGCTTAATTACAGACCAGTTTTTGTTGTTGTTGTTGTCGTTTCTTACATACTGTACGCTGGTCATCCCAATCTGCAGCTTCATATCATTCTGTGGACACACACGTTCTACAACTACACCGCAGAGAGCAAAGGCAAGCCTCCTGGCTGCGATCCCTCCCAGCTCTGATAGATAGGTACAGTAGGTGAAAGGATTAAGAAGATAAATTGTACTTTCTATGGTACAGGAATGCAGTATTTACAATGCTTTTCATACTGCAGTAACAATACAAGGGGAGCACATATCGCATACATACATGTATGCTAACTAAGCTATTTACAGAGCCTTCCATTGACAATTACTTTGAAAAGCTCTGCTTAGCAAGGCTTTTCTAAAAAGGTTTCCTAGACTGTTCCAGGCGCCAAGGATTGTTTCTGAAGCTAGCCTAGTTAGTATTTCAGATCAGCTTCGCTGTTCACAATTTTATTCTAGAGTGGAATTTTTATGGTCATTTCTAGAACATACATATATTGCCAGTCTGATAGCCATTTTTACTGACAGTATCGCAAGCAACAGTCACCAGAGAATTTCTCTTTCTCTTCTCTCCCTCCCCTCTGCTAAACCTGACCAGATATAGATCACTCTCAATAATTCCTGTAGCTACATCATGGTAGTGAAATGTTGACAATTTCTTTGCTAGTTACATGCAAGAGGCATGTATGATCAACAATAATAGTGGTGCTTATGGCAAAACTTTGACTTTACATTGGGTGGCTCCAAGGCTCAGCACTACCTTATATTATTTGAATACTTTTCTTGACTTTACATTGGGGGACGAGGCTCGGCACTACCTCATACTCTTCAGCCCGTCTATAATGTCCCCAAATGCACAGATAGGAAGTTACACTACATCAGGCACTAAATGTAGCCCAACTGGTTACCACACTAAAAAGCGTAAGCCCCCAAAAAGCTTACATCAAGCCAAAACGGAACAGCGACTGATTTACCTTTATCAAGACGTCAAAAGTCGTAGGTGTACACAAACCACGCTCTGTGACACTAGTACATAGACAAGTCTTCGTCACGGCTAGTCACAGTGAGCACGAACTACAATACCCTCGTCATCACGAATGACCGCATCGATATATGTCTGGGTAATATACGAAGTACGTTACCATACAAGATTACTATTTCACGTTTTACACGTAGTATACGTATATCGTGGTTAGGGTGGGTGGGGCTTCGCAATTACCTGTTTGCGAAATTTTAACACTCTGGTGGAGAGGTGCAATGGCAAGACGTAGATCAGCGAGTGCGCCAGCTTGGCAATTTTCAAAAAACAAGGGAAACAATTACTCTCCAGAGAAGTAAGCAGCTAGCGTGTTACGTTAGCTCAGCAACTTACAGAATCCTTAAAGAGCTGGGAAATGACCTTTTTGGGATCCCAAATGCAGTCCTAATGGGGTATCTCCTTCATTTTGCTGAATATGCTATTATGGTGACAATGAATGATGTTTACCTGCACACATTAATAGGCACAAGAATCTTGAAAAAGGATTCATACAGGATGGAGTTGCTTTAAGCAAGCTAGCCAATGATGATGTGGGCCGTACTAATCCAACCATGAACTTGGGCATTCCTCAGTACATTGCAAGCAAAGACCCTCACTGCCAGCTTAGTTACCTTTGTGAAAGCAGTTTGGGAAGTGATTCCATGATGGGTTATGTGAACGATAAGTTTCTCTCCAATAGTGATGCTAAATGGTATATAAAGAACCGCAAACAGATCGGAGCAGGTGACAACAGTTATATTGGCTACGGATAATATTGGGTCACTCATGCATTCCTCTTTTGTCTATTGTTCAACTCTATATGTTCAACTCTATATGCTTGCAATCTGGTTGCTGAAGCGCATGCAAGATGACCCAACTAACTAATCACATAACTTCTCTGTGCTGTTCTTATTGTTATTGTTTTGTTGTAGGTTACACTCGTAAATTGTATGGTGGTCACCTGTCGCTTCCAACAGATGTACCAAAGCCAGGATACCATGGTGATGGTGGATACAGAAGAAATACTCCCGATCTTCGAACAAAACCATCACCCTTCGATTATGAAGGTATATACATGGGAAGTTCAATGCTTATAACAATGATGTTATGACAGAAGCAACTATTCATTAATGTAACAGATCCATTTGAAGTGTCAAAGCCAATATGTTTTAAAGTGTTTGCACAAGGAAACATTCCAGACTTGAGGATGAAAACAGCCTTGTTATACAATCAAGCTCCAATGGTGGTCACAAAGAAAGCAAAACCTTCAACCATTGCATCATTTACTTAATTACAAAGAAAGCAACACCTTCAACCATTACATCATTTACTTAATTATAATCTGCAGCAGATCGAAAGTGTTAATGAGTGGCATTAGTACTCAAATGTGTTAATAACATAACAATTATAATTACCAAAAAAAATTGGGCGGTGGGGGGGACGGGGGGGGGGGGGGGGAAGGGAGAAGGAACTCCATCAAAGCTGATGTGCCTGGAAAAATTAGAAGTATAAGAATCATTATTGCTAACACCACACTCTGTTGCACAATTTCCTGCTCTTAAGAGCTGCTTCCGAGGCAATATGAATGCAGCTTTTTCGATTTTGTAATAAAGACTCGGCTCTGCCATTCCAATAACGTTGAACAATGTTGCACTTGTGAGTTACTAATATGAAATCTCATGTCATTGAAGGGAATTCTCATAATTTCTGTATATAAGCTCTGGAATCGTCCAAAATATCACTGGTATATTTTGCCGAGTAGAGCTATAACCATCGTGAAACAAAAAAACTAAAAGAGAAAGACAGAGAGGGCTATCTATCTATCACTACAATAAAGTAGCTTATAGAAATTTTGATAATGAAATATAATTTTTTCCCCTCGTGCTGTGGCTATATAACTACTTTGGGGCAGATGTGGAGCATATGTGGAAACGGATCAACAAGTTTACATGATGCAAAAATATATGAAATCTTTGAAGCCACATCATTACCAAATTTGCAGTATTTTTCAACTCTATCCTTTACTTGACATCAAATGAAAAGTGCTCACAGGAATGTCTGTACGATGATGTTGCTCGGAGAGGAGCTGCAACTACCAGTTATCATTTCACACGTCATGCCCTTCTGTTTCTCCTCGTGGTCGAGTTTGCAGCTTGTCCCCAACCATTACCCATCATCTTTTTACTCTTCGGATGTAGGGACAAACGTGAGATGGTAGTCCTTCTGCAAAACTGCATATCCCATCACAGATGTGGTGGGTCTTGTAGAGGTGAGGCATGTACTTCAGTCACTCTTAATATATTTAGCCTGCTAGGATTCCAGGACAGCAACTAGCACAGTATTTTAATGGAAGGTTTGAACATCATTCTCATATTTACATTGCATGCTGCTCTGTCTATGTTCAGTTGACATAATAACATTATCCTGGTGAAGGCTAGAGCATCTGGTCGAAACATCGAGAGAGTACGTGGTTATTGAGAAGGTTATTGCTATAAATACCCCCCCAAAAAACCCCAAGATGACTGGCATTTATTTAGTTTAGTATCAGCAAGTGCTATTTAGCAGTTTACCCAAGCTTACATGCTCCCTCATTGTTTTGTTCCTTTTCCAACGTAATAATTGCGTGGGGGCCTAATGGAAAAGGGGCTTATTTACAACAAAACTAGACTAGACTTCAGTATATTCATCAGTGGAAATATTCAATGAGCGAATAGTGAAGCATTTCAAAGGACATTTCATCAGAAACCTCGACACTGAATAGGCTTCTATGCAGTAGCTGTCCTACTAATTTATCTCCAATCTTGTTTATGCTTATTGCATGAATAGCCTTTGGCCCATTCCCCATATTCATTAAGTCTTGTATATAAGGAAGCTCTTGAGCCATACTGTAGGTCCACAAAGTGCTCCATGAAGATCGGCATTTTAATTTTTCTGCAAGACTTGCAGTTAGCAGCACTGGTACTATCCAGTACTGGGATGGGTGACCCCCAGGGTAAAGCAGGGATGATGGTGAAGTGGTGGTTTGGATGAGAGCCTATTGTTGTAGCCTGAGCCTACTATTTTTATCATGCAGGATTAGTTGGAATCCACTCAATTCCATCTATATAACAAGTCTTTAAAAACTTTATGGTCTCAGCAATTTGCATATTGACTTCATTAAACAAATCGACTGCTTTATATATGTACTGGCATGCTTGTCACTTGCAAATGTACTGTTTGGGAAAGTGTAGGGAGTACTTGCTCTTCCAGTTTTTTCACTTGGAATGTTGCGGGAGAAAAAATAGAAAAGGAGTGTGAGTGGATTAAGGTGCACTGTTATGTTCATGCAATAGCTATTCTATTGGGTTATCAATATAAGTTTTTTGTGGCATTACACACGATTCAAAGTGTTGTAGAAGTTGAGCCTCCAAGATAGAGTCATGGTCACTCTGTCTCTTAGGTGGGATTGGTGAGGGAGAGAGGATAGACAGACACACAGTAAGTAAGGGTGATAGGTATGATAATTGGATAGATTGCAGTTGGTTTGTGGCATTGATGGTTGGTAAAAGGTCGTTGCTGGCTTGGTGGAGTGCTGGACATGGTCCATGTTGATTTGGTCAAAGTCGATCCGGAAGGTCTCTCTCTGGCTGACCCACAGCAGGTAGGATCTGTTCATAATCACTCATGTAGCCGGTTCATTACATGGGTGAACAGGGAACGGGAAGTCGACCATGTTACCCAAACTGATCACTATGACCTTAAGAAATGGACAAATAATGGAAACAATTCTATTTTCATAGCTCAACAGATTAACTTACTAAAGGTGAATGGGATCAGGGGACACTTTGAGCAAAATGTAGAGAGTCAGTATTATGGTTTGCTTGCACTGGCATGAATTCAGCTAAATAGCTATACATTTATCAGCATAAAAATAGCTTTTCCCACTGAATCATTTATTGTGTAGCCTTGACTACTTCTACACAGTATTCCTGCTGAACAAATAAGTGAAGGATGTCAAGCACTCCCCTCGACTTTCTTTGGAAATTTTGAGAATAAAATATCACATTCAGGATGAGTAAGCGAGTTGGTTTTTGAAGACAATTTTGGTTCCCGTCACTATCATAAAATACAGCAACATTCTAGCCTCATCCCCCCCTTCCCTTCCTACTCCATAAAACTTATCTCTACTACAGTTATCAGCAAATATTCTCCTCTGACATACAGGGCAATTCTCTATTTTTAGACTGTTCATAACTATCTATTGAATACTCACGCACCCACACCCTGTCTAAATATTGTTGACAGTTTTTGATGCTCAGAGCTTTCCTGTTGCCTTCCGGCATATAGGGTCTCTGTCACTCTAGAGCTAAGGCCCTCCTGCTGCTCCTGGCATGCTGGCTTTGCCCTTGCTGCTCTGGATGTTGGTGATGCTGTTCAGCATCTTTCTGCCGCCTCTTGGAATATATAAGTTTGCCTCACTCAACCACTATCTGGAATATCTGAGTAGTAACGAGCATGACTTGCTCTCATTCTTCTCTCTCGCTAGTATGGGTCCTCTCTCAATATCATTCAGTGGTGCACAGTGAAAATACAATCACTTTCTACTTCAGCCACACTATATTTGCAACTGATTACGATTGTGGCTCGTTGCCACACATTGAATGATATTCACAAACCATATGCACAAGGGACCTCCCCCTACATTGAGAACAACCTCAACCTCAACTACTTCGGTCGTCTCCCAAGTGTGCGTACGAGAGACTAGGCTATAAAAGGACCCTTTAGACTTAACAGACCGGTTACTCAGTTAGTGGGTTGTAGATTCAGTATTTAGGAGCTTTTTCAATCTTTCTAAGCTCTTTTTTGTAGACTCCATTGTTTACATGTAAGCTCTTTTTTGTGTGTGTCTTAGATTGTTGGGGTTTATATTAAACAGATCCTCCCCAAGGCCACCTTTCAAAGGACACATAGTACACATCATTCGGTCTCTGCACCAAAATGCCGAGACAGTGTATGAGGAATATATGAATGTTTGACATTGTTCTTCAAAGGTTAAAAGTTCATTAGCAACCCTACAAGAGGCACACAATACATGCTGTTGGTAGAGTGAGGCTCCTATTCGTCACTAGACACCCCAGACTAATAGCTCAAGTTGAACAGCATAAAAGAATAACAATAATAACAATAACAACAAACAACAATACAATAATAATAACAATAAAAACAACAATACAATAAAACAATACAATAATAATAACAAAACAACAACAACAAACAACAACAATGCAATAATAATAATAATAATAAAAACAACAATAATATAAAACAATACAATAATAAAAACAATTAAAAAACATAATAACTAAAACAAACAAGAACAATGGAATAATAATAACAATAAGTAAATAGTGGCGTTGGGCTTAGAAAGGTGAGGAATTCCTGCACACCTGCCCATGTTGTGGGACTTTGATGAAACAGAAACACATGATTCACTGTTAGAACTGCAATAGTTTTGGCTTGTGCAATACTTTAATGGAGTGCACCGCCCATAATTTCACAGAAAATTTATTGCTTCACAGCGTCATATATTTGGTGACATGAATGAATGAAAATGAGTGACTGGAATCCACTGTAGGACAATTAACTTATCTGGCTAGTATCCTAGGCATAGGTAGAAATGTGTGGGGGGGGGGGGGGAAGAGGGGGACATTTTGCACAAGGACATAATGAGTGAAGGGTACAAGGGGAATCAGAGTCAAAGTTGGTTTTGAAGTGGCTTAATAAAACCTGCCTGATATTACGCTTGATGGAACTGGAGGATAGATTTATGCCAATAGGTGGAAAGAAGTTCCACAATCTATTCAAATAGCTGTGGTATGTAGTGTTCAACGCGGAACAGCTATGACTTGTACACTGTTCACTGACCTTGTCCTGTAGCTAATGTAGTTTTCCCCCTTTTTTTCCCCTTTTTTTTTTCAAACACAAGAGAGAAAAAATACAATCTCAATAGCAAAAGCTAATCCTGAGTTTTACAAATTAGTAAGTGAATGTGCATGTAGCAGATATATGAATTGTAAGATAGTTCTAGTGTGTATAGTAGTTAAAGACCCTGTGAGGATTTGGTTGGGTAAAATTTCGTAACTAAACGTTTAAATGACAAAAGAGAGGAAGAGGATCTGATGTATGGTGGAAGAGAGTTCCATTGTGCTATGGCAGTGGGAATAAACGAAGATTGATGGCAGAGATGCGAGAAAACGGAATTAAGACATCTGATGGGTGGTAATGGAGAGAGGTTCTGAGAGGAATTAAGGCTGGTTGGATGAATTTTGGAGGAAGATAGATGAGGTTGTGTGTAATCTAGAGTAGGATGAGCTTGGCTTGGTCACGCATGTTTGAAAGATTAGGAAGATTAAGGGTGGAGAGGAGGCAGGAATAGTCAGAAGACCAGTTTTGTGTGCAGAGTCGGAGAGCGAAATGTTGAACACGTTCCAAAGACTTGGAGTTGCATGAAGAAGGAGAGGGCACCCAAACAGTGGAGCAGTAGGTAAGATGAGGGAGGACCAGAGCAGTGTAAAGTGTGAGAAGCGTGTGCGGGTAGAAAGGTGTTAGTAGAGGCAGCGGTAAATTACACCTAGTACTTTTCTTGACTTAGAACGTACATTGTTTATGTGAAGTGACCAGGAGAGATTGGATGTGAGTGTAACACCTAGCTATTTAAACGAGAGGGGACAAGTTGAAGTGGAGTGTTGTTGAGGACGAGTGCAGGCAGTGATGTGAGTGATGCAGAAGATTTGCGTGAAATTATATTTGCTTTTATCAGAGTTAAACTTTAGAAGGCAGGAAGATAAGATAGCCATGATGAAATTAGAAAAATGTCAGATTGTACCAAGTCAAAAGAGGAAGTTGAATCAAAGGGGTGCGATAGAAGGATATCGTCTGCATAGAGGATTAGTGTAGAAGAGGGTGAAAGTGCAAGCTTGCTGATGCCATTAATGTATAAGATAAAGAGAAGAGGACCGAGAAAGGATCCTTGGGGGACTCCAGAAAATGCATGACATGGAGAAGAAAAGGAGCCAGAGATGATAACACGAGCGGTGAGGTAAGAGTGGAGCCAACAAAGAAGGTGGGAGGGAATGTTAATGGTAATAATAATGTTAAAATTTACCAACTACAATACATAATGTTATAATGGTAAATATGTGTGGAGAAAATATACAGTACAGGGTTTCATACAGGGGGGGGGGGGGGGGACGGGGGAAAAAAGAGCAGTACAGAGAAGGGAACGTAGAAGCAATAACAAATTCAAAGATGATAAAATAAAATAAATTGTTTTGTTTATTAACAAAATTAATATATAAGCGAAGATATACAATAATGTATGGTGAAAATTACAATACAGTGAGTTCAGTAGTACTAAATTAAAGTAAAATGCGTCTATTTTTATGTTTAAAAATGTCGAGAATTGCATTGAAGTCCACATTGGTCAATGGAGGACACTCTATACTAATTTTCATTAAATGTTCTAGATTCGAGTCAGACGACTGCGTAGGCAAGTTTTAATCAACTTCATTTGACTAAAGGAACGCTCTACTGTTGCTGTGCCAACAGGAAGTGCCATTGTAATGTTCAATAGCTTCCACGTCTCAGGGAAAATTCTCCGTACGTATGTGACTTGTTCATCTCGTCCAGGATTTCTTGCTACTCTCCTTTACGTTCCAGCCTTTTTTCTCCACTAGCAAAGCCTGTCTAAATATCTTCCACTCTGAAAGAAGCTCATCACCATCAAGCAATGGAGGTGAGGTGTAAGTCGTACCCGCTTACTCAACCTCTGCTTCTTTTCCATAGAACTCGGCAAAAATCTTGATTTGCTAACCGCTGAAGCATCCTTACCATCATATGGCAGCGAGCAAATCATGATTAGGACAGTTAATCACAGAATAATGGCACATGGACAGAACATTCTAGATTATGACACAATTGCATCTTGCCACAAAACTATTCTGTGTCAAGATGCAATTGTGGTCATAATCTAGAATGTTCTGTCCATGTGCTATTATTCCGTGGTTAGCTTTCCTACTTATAATAGTGTATATAGATTCTGCTATTATTCTGTGTGGTTAGCTTTCCTAATTATAATAGTGTAGAGCAAGATGCAACTGTGTCATTAGATTCTGTGGCAAGATGCAACTGTGTAGAATGTTCTGTCCATGTGCTGGTACTTTAACTATAGGAAAGTACCCTCAAAATGTCTCAGAATCAATCTGAGAGCATCGATTTTCCAAAAATAAATCTGGGGGGGGGGGGGGGGCATGCTCCCAGACCCCCCTACTTGGGGCTTGCTTATGCACGCCCATCACGTAAATGCCAAACGTTTTGAGTTTCCCCTCCCAAACTGTAAATCCTGTATGAACCCCTGCAGTATATATATCATTCACAACTGAAAGAGTGATCATGAGAAAGTGTGGGTGGTCATGCAAACTCTTCCTGCATACAATAGCATGCAAATTCTTATTTTTCAATTTAACCAGAAGTGAAGCTCCCCCCTTAATAAAATCCTGGATCCGCCCCTGAAATAAGCATGTATTTAGTCTTCATTAGATTAAGTGTGAGAGATTGGGAAGCAAGCGAGGTAAAGATACACATTCTGAAAGAGAGAAATATCAGAATGAGAATTGATGGGGCAAAAAAGAAGCATATCATCGGCATAGAGAATAAGCTTAGATGAGACAGACAAAGGCACGTTACACACTCAATTGATATAAATAATAAAGCGGAGAGGACCTATTATAGATTCCTGAGGGACACCAGAAGATACAGGGACAGGTGAGGAGATGATACCTGTGATGGTCACTTGTTGTGAATGTGCTGAAAGATAGAAGTGAAGCCAGGTTATGAAGTAAGGATGGAAGTGCAGGAAGGAAAGAAGATCAATTAACGGTTCGTGTGGAACAGAATCAAAGGCCTTTTTGAGATCTAGAAAACAAGTACCAAACTATGAAGAAGAGAGTAAAAGGACTGATTGGCCAAGAGAAGAGCTGAAGAAGTGGACTGATGGGGAAGAAAACCAAATTAAGAAGAAGAGATAATGTTGTGTTCGATACAGAATTTGTAAAGGAGAGAGTGAACATGCTTTTTAAGCAGCTTACTAACTAGCTATAGAGAGTAAGGAAATGGGCCGGTAGTTAGAGGGGTTGTCAAGATAAGAACATTTAGGGATGGGAACAAGGAGGAATTTTTTCAATCAACTGGAAGACATCCTTGAGACAAGGATAAGTTAAAGATATATGTAAGGGGAGCAAACTATGGACAGGCATGTAGATTTAAGCATTCTAGAGGAGATCAAATCAGGGCTAGAGGCTGTGGAAGAAGGTAAATAAGAAATCAGGCAAATAACATCAGATTCAGTACAGAGTCAGGACAGGATGGTTGGGAAGTCTGGAAAGGAAGAGGATAGGGTACAATTGGAGGATAGCATGAATTGTAGCATTCAGAGAAAAACTTAAGTATTTTAGCCTTATCACAGCTAGAGGAGAACGTGTTACCGTTGGATACAAAAGTAGGTACAGAAAATGGTCTTTTTCAAGTGGAACAAACAAAATACTAGGAAGAAGAGGATGAGAGAGACTGGAAGAAGATGCATTTATTTCTTTTTATTGTAGATGAAATGATGTTTCTAAGCGAGCAATAAGCCAGATAAAGAGCAGGTGTATCCAATTTTTTAGCACGTAAGAGAAGACTGTGATGTTTTTTTATTTGTTGTCAAAGGCTATTATCAATCCAAGGGTGGCAAGAATAGGGTGAGATAAATTTAGAGGGGACACACAAGCTGATGACTTCTGGAAATCTATTTTTATATGCTGACCTGGAGAAATCAAGGTCTGAAGAAAGGAGTTTATCCCAGGGAAAGGAGGAAAGTAGGTAGACAGCTTTGTCAAAGTCAGCAAGATGATACAACCAGATTTTATGCTTAATCCACTTTCTAATAGGGAGGGGAGAAGGAAAGGTGATTTCCATTAAGATACTGTTATGATCAGAGTAGGATATGGGTGGCAGAACCAAAGAAGAAGCATGAACATGGGATGGAACAAAGACAGGGTCTATGATAGAGGATGAACCAGAATGAGAGCTAGGGAGAATAAATCAGAGAGTGCAGAAATTTGAAGAGGTAGAGGCAGAGATGAGCAGTACACATCAACATTGACGTTAAAGTCTCCAGTAAGGATCAGGCCAGAGAGTACATTGTGCAAAAGAGTGCTTAGAATGTCTGAAAGGAGGGATACATCATCATTTAAAGAAGAAGGCCTATAAATAGCTCCAAACGTATAAAAGTAAATTATTTTTATAATCATTCTTCTCCCCTACCCCTCCTTGGCTCCAGATCCCTTCTCTCAGTAATAAAATCTAGAAGGGCACTGTATTCTACTACCAGGATGCAAGGCACCACTGAAACCTGGGCTGCTTATCGTAGATGTAGAAATAAAACTCTCTCCCTCCTCCGCCTGCAAAATGCCGCTTCTTCCTCAACATCTCATCCTCTCCAAACTCCAGCTACTTCTGGAGTCATTAAAAAAATGGGCAAAAATACATCCTCTATTCCTACTCTCACTTACCAAAACCAATCTTACACGTCCTCCCAGTCTAAAGCTGAAGCTCTCAACCACTTCTTCTCCACCTTTTTCAATAACTCTTCTTCCCCCCTTTTAGTGACCACCCACCCTCTCCTTCTCCCTTCCAGTGCCCACAAAATCTACTCTGCTCTCCCGACAAGATCACTAGCCTTCTCTCAAGCATACCTTCTGATAAATCTGCTGGCATGGACTCCATTTCTGCCACAATGCTCAAACACACTGCTCTCTCTATATCCACTCCCCTTTCTCTCATATTCAACTCCTCTTCTCCACTGGTGTGCTACCCACTGACTGGAAACATTCCATAGTTGTTGTTTCTATTCCCAAGACATCTCCTGCATCATCCTCGCCTACTGACTACCGCCCAATCTCTCTTCTCTCTCACATTAGCAACGTTTTTGAACACCACCTTTTTAATTATTTACTTAATCATGTCACTACGCAAAACTTTTTATAACAGACAATTTGGCTTTCACCCTGGATTCTCCACTGAAACTGCTCTTCTCTCTACAACACAATCTTGGCTCTCCTCTCTAGATAGCTCTCCTCTCTTAGATAGTAATAAATCCATATGTGCAGTATTCCTCGAGGTAAAAAAGCATTTGACTCTGTTCCACACAATCTTCTTCTTAGTACCTTGTCATCTCTTAATCTCTTAAATCATTTCATGTAGTATTGAGGGTGGATAGAATCTAAAAAAATGTTCCGTTGAATAGAGGGTAATGTAACAATAAGTGCAGACAATAAGTGCAGAGAAACAGAAGTTTGATGCTATAAAGCAATAATCAGTGCCAATATTTTGCGAGGTTGTGCATAACAAATTCTTCAACCACTTCTTCTGGTGTAATACTAATGCTTTGTGGTATTGTATATAGCATTGCAAGTGCATTTAGTCGCTCCTGAGACATCGTATTTCTAAGAGAAGTCTTGAGAAAACGTAACACACCGATAGACCTTTCGCACCGACAGGAAGTAACTGGTATATAAAGTAATTCAAATTACCAAAAGAGTACGTATGTTGGGGAAAATAATCATGGTCAGTGTGAAATAAAGTTTGTCCTCGAGTATTTAGCGTTAGACCAGTTCGCGTTCCTCTTTCCACTTGCATTCCCATAGACAGCTTTATTGGTACAGTACTAGCTAAACTAGATGTTGCAGGAGGCTAATAGCTAGCTAGTTACATAGTACTGAAACTGGAAAATTAGGCTAACTATTTCAAGATGGCTTTAGGCTTAGCGTAGCTAATCTAGCCACCTAGCTATATATAGCTGACTACTTACAGTAGGATGTCAGTTATCCGGACAGGTTGGGACCGGAAGGTGTCCGGATAACTGAAATTTCTGGATAACTGAAGTCACTAGTTGTACACAAATGTGTACACGAATATAATGTTAAAAGAGTGAATGTACACATGTATAATGTGCATTCGTCATGTTTACAGTGCATGTAATCACTGATTTACACTAGAAAAGCTTCTCCCATTCTTAATGTAGTCACATATTTTTAGCTTATCTTCAATGTTCAAAACAGTTCTCTTTCTTTTCTTCCCAGCATCCATAGCTTACCTACATCTCAGCACATGCAGATCATGTGTTGATTAGTACACCCTAATGTGATGATTGTTGCTTGGGACCAAAGTACATGTACACTGTACTGTACATGTACAGTGTATATACATGTACACCTGTTCTGGTTAACTGAAGTTTCCGGATAACTGGAGTCCGGATAACTGACATCCTACTGTACCTTGTCCTCGAAAAGTACTCTTTTATTCCACACTGTTTAAGTCACTTTGTGGCTCAGCCAGAAACATTACGGCACATTCTCTTACTTTCCAGGGTGGTGTGTGGCATTTAAAAAAAGGGGGGGGGGGGGGGGGGGGGGGGGGGGCACTAGCGCCCTAACCCCTTCCCCCCCCCCCCCCCTTGACCAGCCCCTATATTATTTTCATAAACGGTCTCTTCTTACTAAGTCTTTACCTATCTCTGGTTCTCGAATTCAGTTAGTGACTGAATTCAAGTACTTGGGAATCCTCTTTTCTTCAACTCTATCCTGGAACAAACACATTTTTTACATCTCTTCCAAGACCCATAATTACTTGGCCTTCTCTACTGCCATTTCTACTGCTATTCAGATACTTCTACTCTTCTTTGCCTATACACTTCTCTTATCCCTCCCCATCTGGAGTACTGTTCTTTTCTCTGGGACCCTCAATCATCCGATCTTTGTTCTAATCTTGAGATAATATATACAATACTATGCATGTAAATTATGAAGTAAATAATGGTCCTCGGACTACACTTCTCTTCTCACTAAGCTTCATCTTCCATCTCTATCCTCTCGCTGCTGTAATGCCACTTATCTTTTTCTTCAAACTTATTCACAATAACATAGATTTTCCTTCTAGCCTCCCACCATGCCAACCAACTCCCTGCTACAACCTCCGATCCTTCCATCCCAGTATATATATAATCGTCTGCTAATCCTATACAGAACTCGGTCAGCATTTCCCCCTATTACTATTATATACTAGGCTCTGGAACTCTATCCCCAATTACATTGGACAATTTAAGCACTATATTCCCTTATCATCACTTAACTTTTAACTACTCAACTATAATCAACTTAATAATTATATTCCTCCATGTATTTGTTTACTTATTTTTACTCTTCATAACAGCCAAGTGGTTATTGACTTTTTCCTTAATTTTTTTATTTAAAAAAAAAGTGTCTCTCTGGAGACTCGATGTTTTTGTACAGAACATCATGTCATTGAGTTCGATCAATGTCGAGCCGTGTAGTTCGATATATAATCATTTTTGAGATGAACTTTGCAGCTCTCCTTTGTATCCTTTCAAGTTTGAGGATGACCTTGATTAAATGTGGACTCCATACTGTTTTGAGGTACTCCTCAATTTACTGATAATAGACCTAGAGCGGCTGCTTCTCAAGCAACCCTGAAACCAAGACCAGAGATTACCATATGTGCCCATGCTTCTCAGATTCATATTGGTGGGAGGGATGGTAGCCTCAACACAGATTGCAGAGCATTGCGGACTCCAGCTTACAACTTTTTTCCAATTTACCACTTGGTCCACGTGCTCTTTTTTCTGCTACAGCTATAGCAGAAGTTGGGTGGATGGACTGAACTGAAGGTTACCGTGGAGTAAAATAATTATTAATCCTTTTACGTATTTTTTGTCTTCACCCAGAGAAGGGAAAAGGGAAGGGTCGACAACGCCTATACGTAAACAGGGAGTGAAAAGGGGAGGAGTCCGGGAAGTAACGCAGATGCATGTGCACTATATAGAGTTCAAGTGCAAACTAATTAATAAACGCTTTACCTGTCATTCGCTATGCTTTCTGCCACGAAGAGAAAGAAGGTTGAAGCGGAGGAGGATGGCAAAAGGAGGCCCCCTCACCACAAGGAAAAAAAGAAGGATAAATTGAGCCGCCAATTGTCTTCGCCTGAGCAGGAATGGGTTGAAAGCTCTGTGCTTCAGGATCAGGGTGCTGAGGTTAGCCGCAGCAAGGACACTTCGGTGTCTATGAAGCGAGAGGACTGGATGACAGTACCCTTGTCTAGTTCGTCGTCAAGGGCTAGTAGTACAGCAATGCCTATCGATGTGTTGAATGATTCATCCCAGGAGGTAAGTGACTACTTTTGAGGTACAAATAATCTCGGTGGTGTCAGTGTTCCCTATAGAGTTATCTAAACATATCTTAGACCTGCCTCAATCTGTAGCTGTCTTGAGTCCCTAGTGCTTTTATACCTTGAACATTGCTGGCACTTGCATAGGGAAAAGAACACTTTTCAACGAGTGTCTTCTTGTAACTACACTATGTTTTATTTGTTATTTCACTATAATTATTGTTCGGGAGTTACTTTGTCCAAGAACTTGACAACCCTGGACTTGCTCAACCAAGCGAGATGAAGAAATTCTCATCCACTTATGTGTATCACAGCATGCGCTAGCACTTCCTTTAGGTGTTCGATCCACATTAAAATGGCAGATACTTTAATCCTTTCACTGGCAGATTTACGGAGGACTTTTTACAAAAATTGACACAATTTCACATTTTTTTAATATAGAGGACCACATGAAGACAAGTACCCAACAACTATATATCAGGTGATAGCTGATGCATGAAGGGACGTTATGGTAAATTTTAGTTGCTTAGCAACAAACCACAGAAATGTGTATATTGTTATAAGAGACAGGAAGTAAAATAAAAGGGTGTACAGTGGAACCTCGTTTATCCGCACCCCAGTTATCCGCATACTCGGATTATCCGCAAGGCAAAAAAAAAAAAAACCCCCCCCAAAACCCCCCCCAAAAACACCCAAAAACAACAAAAAAACAACAAAAAAACCCCCCTTTATTCCCCTTTTTTCTCCCCCCTTCTCCACCCTCGATGGGCGTGGTCTATTGTACACGTTGAACTCTTCGGATAATATTTTCACAACAGCTAGACTGATGGCTGAACAAAAATTCAAGCGGAAGAGAGTTGTCATGTCTATTGAAAAAAAGATAGAGATTCTGGACAAGAAGGACTTCAGTGCTTCACAGTTGGCCAGGGAATATGGGGTTGGAGTTTCAACAATATGTGACCTAAGAAAGAGAGAGGACAAAGTTAGATATTTTTACTTATCAATGGAAAGCAGCACCATTGCTAAGAAAAGGAAGGTTGTAAGGACTGCTAATGATGAACAACTTGACAAGGCTGGTAAGTAAAAACGAAACATTTAGCTAGCTACTGTACCTTACTACAATGGCTGTTTCTGTGTAGTGTTCCTATGGTTTACGCAGAAGAGAATTGAAGGGATGCCTGTGGCACATCTTTACATTCAAATTGTACGAATGTACATGTAATCATTACAGGCTACACTAGAACTCCATGACGACAGTTCGGATGAGGAGAGTGATTCATCCTTATCCCTTGGCATTCCATCCAGTGCAGAGGCAGCAGAAATGATGGATAAATGTCTACTGTGGTATGAGCATCAGGAAGAATCCGAATCAACCACCCTCCTTCACTTAAAAAGGGTGCATAGATTGGCTTCTCATAAGAGACAGTCCAATCTGAGGCAAACAACATTGCAGTCATTTAAACAATAAACATTTATACATATGTACTGTATGTACATACATTGTACTGTAATTATTTAATCATATTCATAGATGACCCTCACTTATACGTAAATTTCACTTATACGTAAGGGGCTTGGTCCCAAGCCTTACGTATAACTGAGGGTCCACTGTATATCGGGTTTATATCATCTTAATTTCATATTACACATGAAACCAGCAATGTTAGCCGGTCAACTTTTGGTCAACAACAACTACTGTTTGTCAACAACAATTTTTTGGTTGATTATAACAAACTACAAAGATGTGAATATCATTATAAGTTGAAAAAGGCTATTTCAGCTCGGTTTCATACATGAAATCAGCAATGTTAGCTAGTCAACGTTTGGTCAACAAATTAGAACAACAACTAATTTGTCAACAACATTTTTATATCAAACCACAAAGATGTGAATAGCATAACAAAGAGGAAGTAAGGGCTAGGGTTCATAGTAATGAAAAATAAATAAAAGTGTGTGCATAACATAATTATAAATAAATATAGATAAAAAATAAAAGGGCAATGCTTGGCACTGTGAAGGTCTGCATGTTCAGCATAACTCAGACAAACACATAATGCTACATTATAAAAAATATATATATATATAAATAATAACCTCTCCTCCAACCCTGTCTTCTCCTCGCTGCTTCCTCATCCTCCTCCAGGTCCATGAGTGAAACTACCTTCCAAAGAGAAATAGTTCTTATTATTATGCTAGTTACTAGGCTTTACTATACAACTCTTATCTATTCTTACCTTGGGGGAAGTCTTCATGATCATCACTATAGTCTGAAGCTTCGCTTGGCAGAGCAGGGCGACCTATACTTTGAAAACTTGCTTCGTGGTCGGTGCCAACAGCTTCTGTTATAGCTGCCATAGCATCACCGTCAACTATGCCACTTCCCAGGTAAGCACAGGCACCTTCTTCCTCTTCTTCACTAACGTCAATCTCGGACAGGCCGAAGTCATCCTCAAATAGGAAGTCTTAACGCTTCGTCTCTACTAAAGCGGGTCGTTCTTCGAGACCGGGAATGAACCGGAAGTGAGTTTGCTGGCACGTTTACTTCCCTTTCCACATTCCGTATTTTCCAGATATTCAGGGGTATATTAGAGGCATGCTTTAGGCATACTCGTGCAATTTTTGAAGTTTATACCGCGAACGGTTAATTTTTTACGAATTTTTTCGTCGTGACTAATCAGTTTTCGCGACTTAAGTCGCTTATGGGTTAATCAACAACAAAAAATCAGCAACAACAACAATTAAAAAAACGACAACAAAGCTAGGATTTCAGATAAAACTCACTTAGTAATAAATAAATAATAAAAATAAATAAATAATAAAAATAAATAAAGACTCTTATGCCTTGAATACTTCACGCACTAACTGGCAGATTTAAACAAACAAAAAAAGAAGTTATGAGAAATAATTTTTTCTAGCTTCATCATCTCAATAATAACATTACAATAACCTTCTCAATAATCAACTTGAAATTGTGTTCTCTAGACGTTTCGACTAGATGCTCTAGCCTTCATCAGTAATCGTTTTGACTAGATGCTCTAGCCTTCATCAGGAATAATCTTCTTATATCTAATGTTTGTTGTTCCCTTCAAAAGTTTGCGCACATGAGGTTCATTTAATAGTACTAGATGATTGCAGGGGGAAATAATCTCAATTGGTAAAGATTGCCAGTTGCTTAAGGATCATCCACTCAATCTAGCTATCTCAATCTAGCTATCTCGCATGCTGCATTACAAATGGACAAGTGACTGCTCAGAGTTCTGCCGTTTCGTTTGTGGGCTTCTCCTATGGAAGTGAAGTGCTGCTAAATCCTAAAGGGAGGATATAGCTATCTACCAAGGGGCTGATTCTAATAACAAAACAACAATAACAGCAACAAGGTATGTTATGTGTTGACTAGTTGTATACAAGACGAGATAGAAAATGTGTTTAAATGTGTTTAAAAGAATAGGTTAACGTTTGAGTCCCAGAAGCTCTGAATCGTACTTTGCAGAACTTGGACGTAGCCATTGGATGGAGGTAGCTGTCCACATTGAAACTGCAGAACCCGATTGTCTTTTCAAAATTGCTGCAGCTGACTGACTCGATCAACTATAATTCTTTAAATAACAACAATTATTAAAGCTGGAATGTTGATTTTCAGCTGATTTCAAGGAAACTTGCCTGGCATTGTGTAACGATGGCTATCCACCACCCTTCATTACTTAGCTTCAGAGTGAGGAAGAGAAGAGAAAGGAATAGAAGAAAGCTCCCTTAGTCACCAAGTGAGGACATCATATGTGTGTGTGTGTGTGTGTGTGTGGAAAACTCGGCATTATGTTCATTTCAAATTTGGCATAACTTTAAGATCTCAGCTTACCACTGTCAAGGATAAATGCCATCTCTTCCATGAGCTCTTCAGCTCCGTATAGAATTCCCTGCAGTTGTGTGAAGGTGTATATTGGAGAGACGAGGAGGAGGTTGGAGACCCAAGGAGCATAAGGATGCTTGCAGGAAGGGGAGAACTTGGACAAGTCTATTATTATTGCAATCATGAGGGATGAGGCCTCGGTGATTGATAAGGTCAGCAACTGGAAGGAATTGCTTGCAATCACCTCGGATGTCTTTATGGCATTTTATTGCCATTGTCACAGGAAATTTTAACACTAGAAAATTCTGACGCATCAAAATTTCCTCGAATATTCTGTTGCTGTGTCATATAAAAAATGTCTTCATTGATGGTGGAGAATGGCATTGGCTAGAGCTGGTCTTAGGTTGGTGCTGTGGTGAGGGCTAGGGCTGGTGCTTTTATCTCTAGCCCTAGTCCTTCATATACCCTATCCCTAGTCCTTCGTGTACCCTAGCCCTAGATCTGGTCGAACATTAGCCCTAGTGTTAGTCCTAGCTGTTGATGCCACAATTGCCATTTACCTTTCTCAAATCATATTTGTCCAGATCTGTGAAGCTAATAGACGATTAATGGCTTATCCCACTTCAAGTACACCACATTCACTCGAAGATAAATCACCTCTACTAACCGGATAAATCACCTCTACTAATCAGCCTAACCGGATCCATCAACGCAGCCGCACAAGTGCTACTTAAGGTATAACGCTTGCACAGTGTCCTCCTGTACTGTTGAAAACCAGAAAGACAGCCTTTTGTCCTGATCTGCTGAAGTAAAGGGCTTTGCGTTAGCTCAGTTTTGCTCGATCCAATCTGCCAAGAAAGGCATCTCTATCATTCTCAGACTCAAAAGTTAACCGCATATGGTGGCAAAAGCCAAGTCTAGCTCGCTTTTGACGACGCAACTATCGGAGATGGTACGCTTAGCAGCATTTTTTTTGTTTTTTTTGGTGGTGTGTTTCCACCCACCCCCCCCCCCCCCCCCCCCCTTCTCATGACGTTGGCCAGCTTCCGGGGGCTCCAAGTCTCGCCCAGAGCAGCAGGCCAAGCAAGTCATACCACTGAGTAAAGCAGCCTAGCTAATTCAAGCCCACGTGACCATTGATGACCACTCGTGAAATTGCAAATTTTTATGCCCCACGCCAACACTCTTTTATACACAACCTTCTGGTTTAATCAAGAGATGAAAGAGAACAAGTTGATGGAGTCAGTGAGGAACTTTCCTAGTATATGGCTGTGTCCCACAAGTCGTGCAGGTTTATAAATTAATGGGGTGGAGTTCTTAATACGAGCCGATAATGTGAACTGCTCGAGGTGATGCAATGTGAAAGCCTCGCGACATATTGCGAACTAACTTTAGCCTATGCCTTCATACTTGTGTTGGGCTGGCTTACTTAGCTCTGGAACATATACCAATAACCTATACTTGATTAATCTGTACAATTAACCCCTTTGTGCCACATCCTATTTGCAAGCCCGTAACCCCTATGCACCACACCGTATAAATCCATTAACTCTCTGCTTTAAACATGAAAAGTCCCCACCAAAAATAAATCGAGTGACCCTTCTATCTAGTGGGTGTACACAGCAGCCATAAGCCATAAGCCAGTATACCACTCGCAGTGATAGCCAAAAATGATTTCTAGATTGCAAATCTCTTCCCTCAGCTTGCCCCCCCCCCCCCCCCAACAAATTAGATATTGAATTATTCATGAGATATTACATGTCCCAGATAGTAATGTTTTATTTAACAACAAAATGAAAACTTGGTATGGTTATTTTCAGCTGACGAGAGTCAATAAGTTGGTTATTGAGAAGGTGATTGTAAGTGACTTTGTTGATGTTGATTTACTTGTAATCTCCTTGTTGTTGTTGTTTCCCCCCCTCCCCCCGACGTTTCAAGCGAAATGGTTCGGTCTTCGTCTTGGTGAAAAGAGAAATGAACAAAACAATTAACTTTTTTAAACGAAATTACTATAATAATATATACAAAACAAGCCTTTATCAACGTGGACCACTAACATCCCTAGGACTCTTTTAGAATAATGAACATCGAATTATATATATATATATATATATATATATATAGAAAAGTACTGGGATGGCTAGTCTAGCCATCCCAGTACTTTTCTATATTCAATAGCTCTGCCTTAACACAGCATTGAGCACTATTTGTAGCCTTCATCAGCAAACTACCTTCTAAGTATATATACATATATATTTGGTGTTCATTCATTAAAGGATGTCCTATAAATGCTTGTGGTTTAGATACTAATTTTTATGTCAAGTAGCCTGTGTACTTCGAGAAGTTGCTCAGGATAACTCCAGAACTAACTGATCATAGCAGATGTTATTCTATACCGTGCTATTTCTAAAGCAATATACACATGCCCATGTGTGTGTGTATATATATATATATGTATGTATAACATATAATGAGCCACAGTGGAATATAGCAAGTTATTTCTGAGCATGTGACCATACTTTGGCTAGCTGAAGGCGAGTGAAAATATAGCATTTGAGTGGAATGACTCGCCGTATTCCACGACGAGTGTGATAAATTGTTTATTCTATTCTTGATATACTCACAATAGTTACTGTGCTTCATTTAAAGATCGGTCCGTCCATCAGTCGGTCGGTCAGAATTGACACCATCTTTACCAATGCACTTAGGACACTTCTAGTTTATTTGTAGCTTTATTGCGATCAATGAGTGGGCGGGTTACTCAACTGTTGAGCCACAGGCACCCAAGCACCCAATTGATTAGAAGTCTTCCAAACAGATATATACTTGAACTCCTTCACAACTGCAATCAGTACTAACCACCCTTCCAATAGTAATTGCAGGTAGATTGGACGAAGTAAATAATAGCCACGGTTCCTATTAGAGAATATACGATACATGCATGAACACATCTGCATGCATCATAAGTAGTTCAACTAGTGCTGTTAACTCGTATCACAAGAGTGGGTAAGTTTCTCAGTAAACCAACTGATCACTACTTTGCAGCAAAAACTTGCAGTAGCTGCTGAATTAGGCTTAATAACATTCTTGTAGATTCGAGAGTGTTAAGCTATGAAATATCAATGTATGAATGGTCGTAGTTGAGCAGCTGTCCCCTAATGCTAAGGCAACTTTTGTCCGACATAACGCCATTTTGGAGGGCAAGTCTCCCATGGGCAAAGCACATTTGGACCTACAATACGGTAGCCGTTGCTGAATTGTCGCAGTAGCAATGTCTGTGCAAAATTCTAATTCTCTAGTTTCATTTAAAAAAAATTTTTTTGCCTTTTTTTGTTCTTGCTATCCCACAGGAGAAGAGAGAGTCATTAAACAAGCCAGGACAACATCCAAGAGAACTCAATCCATATTGGAAGGATGGAGGGAGTGGTCTTCCCTCCTCCACTTCAGCTTCCTCACACAAACGAGGTAGGATGGAGGGCCGCAGCTGGATACTCCGCTCGTACAAGCGGGCCCTGGAACAGGCCAGGGAGAAAAAAATAAGTTTTGAAGAAATCGCTTTGAAGCAGTGGGGCTCGGTGGAAAAGATACACTCGTTGCTACGGTCGGTTGGCATTGATCCAGAAGATCCAGATTCTCGTGTTTCCAGTAGTAAGAAGCAATACCTTTACTCTCGATCAAAGTATGATGAAGAAAAGCGCCACCATGAAAGACGAAAAAGAGATGAAGAATATAGCCATAAGCCTTGTTCATCCAGAAGGTCAAGATCATTTCTATGTCCCAGTGATGATTTCAGCATGCCGGCTGAAGATGTGGAATCATGCGAAGGCAACTGGAAAAAGCAGAGCAAAACTAGCATCGTTGTGAAAGAGACATTTGAAGAAGTGAGTTTGGAAAAGGATAATTGTCATCCTCGGTCTGAACCGAGTGATGAGAAGGAGTCTCTGCACGAGTGTATTACAGATAGCATGATCAATTCCAAAAGTGCTAAGTTAATCAAAGCAGAATTAATGGGAAACAAGGAAAAGATAGAAAAACTGAAAGAAGAGCTTCTAAGTTTGCGGACTAAAAAAAAAAGTCAAGATCTGAGGAAGGTAACAGAGCCTGCAAGCAATAGCAGAGAAAAGACGGTTTTGTTGACCACAACAGATCGATTTGGGCATGTTCGACCGGCAGATTTACCAGCCCAACCCGTGCACAAGTCCAGGGGAAAATCCAAGAAGTCGTATCACAGTGTTGATGACGACTACAGCTTGAAGGCGCTTTTGGAAATGGAGCATAAGATGACAGCAGAAGATACACATCTAGCCATAGCAAAAATGGCGTCCAAGTTTGTTCGATCCGCTGTCGATGACGTGGTTGACGATGTGGTGGATGTCAAGGTAAAGACGAACCCGTTGAAGGATCAGGAGCGACAGAGGAACGCAATACTACAACAGAGTCGAAGAATGGAAGAAATGTTGGACAACTGCAGACTTTGCATCAACAGTTCTCGGCACAAACAACATCTGGTAGTGGCAATTGGTTTGAATACGTACTTAGCCGTGCCTTCCTATCAGTCTCTGGTGGTTGATCATTGCATGATCGTTCCAATAGAACACACCGCCTGCTCTCTGCAGATGGACGAAAATGTGTGGAGTGAAGTCAAGATCTTCCAAAAAGGCCTTACCAAGATGTTTTCAGATCACGATAAGGACGTGGTTTTTTCCGAATGTTTTTCAAGTCCTGGCAGGAAGGCTCACATGTACATCGACTGCATCCCTCTCGATAAGCAAGAAGGCAGTTTAGCGCCGATGTACTTTAAAAAGGCGATATTGGAAAGCGATAGCGAGTGGGCACAGAACAAGCGACTAATTGACACTCGGCAGAAAGGTCTTCGGAGCAGCGTGCCACTAGGCTTGCCATATTTTTTTGTGGACTTCAACAACGAGGGTGGATTTGCCCACGTCATTGAGGAGTCCTCGTTATTTCCTCACTACTTTGCTAAAGAGGTCATTGGTGGTCTGATTGATGCCCACCCTGTGCTGTGGTTGAAACCACCTCTTGAGAACTTTGAATCACAAGCCAAGAAAGCTTCACATTTGAAGGAGATGTGGAGCCCTTACAACTGGACTAAACAACTTCGAGAATAGCGAACGTGTAATTAATCTTCCTCCTAAACTTCTTTTTTCATTGTTGTTGTTATTGTTTGTTTGTTATTATTTTATTATATATATTTTTAATTGAGATGCAAATACAGTAACAATTAACGTATGCAATAATGTTTTTTTAAAAAGAAGAAAAAAGTACATCTAAAATTGATTTAGCTAATCTGAGGAATTCAGTGCTGCAGTTCTTGGGGGGGTTGCTGTCCAGAAGTCCTGCTTTGATGAGCAGTATCCATAGAGTGCAACCTATGAGGCCATCATGTGAGCTGTCATTGGTGGCTAGAACTGCTGACGGAGACAGAAGTTGCAAGGCCATGTTGTTATGGTAACATGTCCACATGGGCTGCTACTAGGTAAGACGGGAACAATTTGGACGTCGTTGTGGGAGCTTGGTTATTGATAAGCATGCCACATTAGCATCTTCCCTATGACACACTTCACTCAGAAGTGCGCCTGTGTCTAAAGATGGCTGACTACCACTAAAAGAACATCTCCGTTCAGAATAACATCACTCACACGGTGCCTTAAAAATGATTATGGTCTCTGTAATACTTTCATTTAGATCACCTTTGACAGCAGGTAGAAGTAGGTACAGGACAGAGTCGTGCTGCCAAGTAAATCGACTCTGTTCTAGGGCAGTGGACAGCAGCTCAGCACATGGTGAGTTGTTGGTGTTTGATAGGAACACAGGCTACATCTTGAGTCCCCATCTCATTGGGGTTGGGAGGCAAACCCTCAACATGTGATAATTGGCCTGATAGGAGACCCGAAGTGATTCTGTTCCACCAAGGACACTGAGGTTCCAATTCCATCCTTGAACTATGACTGTACTGTCAGAACATCCAACTGATCATTCCAAATGCCCACATACATAAGGTTCAGAGCAGGATTAACGGCCAGTGGCTGGTAGTTATATTGCCCACGTAGGGTTCAGAGCAGGGTAATTGCTACGAATGGTAGGAGTTCTAGTGGGAGGTGAATGTGAGAGATGGTAGAAAGGAGGTCAGTGGTGGTTGCATCTTGCTGCTGTCGTGGGGGTAAATTATGAATGGTGGTTGAGGTCAGTGAGAATTTGATCTGAGATCATAATCCAATACGGAAAGTAAATTGGAGGAAAGAATAGTAGTACTCCATGTTAGAAATGGAATTGACTAAGATGGAATGGGAAGAATACCAACAGGTAGAGAGGGGTGTGGGGGGGGGGGGGGGGGGGGGGGTTCATAGGATGGGAGCACTACCTGGCAGTACTATGGATAGAAAAGGACAGAAGTTGTGCAATAAATCTGGAAACTCGGTGCTTTGTGAGGCTGAAATAGTTGTAAAGAAGAAGAAATAAAGAGATCTAGGTGCTAGTGGTCTCGCCAAGTACAAACAAAAAGTGCATATAGGAAACCTATGGAAACTAGGAGTGGCAGTGTAAGTAAAGAAAGATTTATTACGCCAATGGGAGGAGTATTAGAGAGCAAGAAGACATGTAAACAGGTTGATTAGATCGGAAAAGAAGGAGATCGAGGAAGACGACGGTAGAGATTAAAGAGAAGCATGAAATTGCTTTGGGAGAACTTGAAAGGAAATAAAAGCAATTTCAAATCAATGATGGAAAAAAGGAAGAATAGGTTATAGTGGATAAGAGGAAGGATGGAAATGCTCAAATATATATCCTAAAATCTAAGGCTAATGAAGATGGGGCAGGTAGAACAGTGCAAGTGTCGTGTTCTCTTGTTAATATGATGATAGATTTTAAGAACTGGCCAGAAGATTGGAGGTGGAGTTATATTGTGTCACTCTTTAGGTAGCTGGTGATTATGGTGGGTTAGCTTGGGAAGTTCTGCAAAAGTGATGACAATGGTATTGACAGGTAGGCTTATGGGTTTGTAGAGAATCATATACTAACAGGGTCAAGGTGGGTTCAGGCCAGGGAGAGGATGTGCTTATGAAATCACAGCTGAGATATTATTTTTAAATCCCTCCTTTTTTCTTCCTTCATAAATTTTGTTAGTGGTTTTAGTAGTATTAAGTGTTACCTTATTTTGGAGAGGGAAATGCATTTATCTACGTAGCTATTTATCTACGTAGCTATAAAAAAAATCCCAGAATTTGTTTACCCCCTCTCTCCCCCCTCCCCCCTCTCCCCCCTCACTGCTGCCACATCCTGTAACATGCATTACAAGTGAACAAAGGGTGGTACATAGATAGCTATATAATACATATCAACCTCACATGAGTCTTAGCATCTCGATAAAGGCTAGAGCATCTAGCCGGAACGTCAAGAAACAATGGGGATGGGTGGGTGGATGGATGGATGGATGAGTGGGTGAGTAGATATTTCTGTGTGGATGGATAAATCGTTGAGTGTACAGATGGATGGAAGAATGAATAAATTTAATCAAAAGGATAGTACTAATAAATTAATTAATGTGTATCAATTTTCATGAAAAAACAATATTTAACAAAACAATGTTCCAGCTATATATATACTACCAATAAACCACTTGACAGAAAAGTATATAATAGACTATATATTATATATACCAATAAACCACTTAACAGAAAAGTATATAATATATAAGTAGATGGATAAAACTACCAATGAACCACTCAACAAAAAGAAAAGACAAAACAAAAATAATAATGCAATCACAGAGTACAAATGATATATATGCACAACTTGTTAGTCGCACAGCACGCCTTTCATCATTAGTGCTAACAAAAGATTTAGTCTTATTTTTCTTGTTCATCTATGTTCTGCACATTCATGAAGTGAAAAATAGTCTCAAAAATTATGCAAACCTTTATGATTCAGTGGCTTGATAAAATTCAAAGGCTTAGCCAAACTGACTTGAACTATATGCATGCTAAATATTGATGTTAAAAAAGTGTGTTTGGGTTGCCAAGCTCGCTAATTCTGCAAAACAAAGTAGATGAACGTGTTCCAATTTTAGCTTTTAGCTTTTGAAAGTGAGAGTCCACAAGATCGACTGTTTTTGCTTCAATACAGTGATCCAGATGCCAACAGCTAATATACGGTAAAAACTGGTTGTTAGGCAGATGTGCTTTTAATCAACACAAATCAGTAAGAAACCCACTGCCTAACAAGAAGCATGCGCTTAATTAAGAATAAAATGATTTGTTATCCAGAATGAGTGAGCTTGGCAGCCCAATCACACTTTTTAACTTCAAAATCTTGTATTTATAATTTTTTTAGACATTTCAACTTCGTATGAGGCATGTGATTTATTTACTGTGGAAGTGATGATCAAGTGAGAGTTAGGAAATCTAAAGATGGAGAACAGTGCTGGACACCAGTTGTCAAAAAAAGTATGAATGTAAGCAGTGATAGTGATGTAGGTTTAAGTAGATCAAGAGATACTCAATATGAAGAGAGAAGTAACTTGCCAGGAATATCAGGATGCACGAACAAGAATGTGTCATGGATACCAACAAAGCCCATCTCCAGTAGAACACGAAGTAAATTTAAATAGCTAGTGCAGACTGCACCAGCACAGGGTGTCAGACCTGTAGTCATTGTTCTATGTTCATTTGTCTTGTGGTTGTAAAGCAATAATCTCACGTGTTCATGAGTATCGTTTGTTAGGAAGGTCCCTAGTGCTATATAGTGATTGGACTCTCAAACCATAGCAGTCTAGAAAGTGTAAAGACCTTAGAGGCCCACTGCCACCCTGTTTTCATTTGTGCATGCATATTCATGAACTTGAACCTTGTGAATTATACCAGATGTAGGGAAGCTATAATTAACTCATGAAGTTCAATAACTTGGATTTGATAGCAAGCTTTGCTGCTCTATAGTAAAAGGCTCAGCAGGTGTTTCTTGAGTTGGTGCCCTAAGGAGGCCTGCAGTTGCCCATCCACTGGAGTGTGCTACAACATTTTTCAGTCTGACAGTGCATGAGAATTACTTGTCACAGAGAAAGGCACACCACAACTTTAAACTACGGTCATGTGAAGAGAATGAGATTTCTCTCATAAGACACACGAAAATATTGTCATGTGAGCTGAAGAAAGTGAATTGTAACAAACGGGTTGTGCTGAGGCTAATGTATAACATGTTTATGTTGAGTAAGAGAGTGATACTCAAAGGAGAAACTGTGGAGGAAATACTTTCTTCTATCCTGCTCAGAAGTGGTGGAAGTATTGGGTATTCTATACTTGCTTCCTTCCATGTCGATAGTGTTTACTTTAGCTTTGACATTATGAATGAATGGTACCGTCAATTGTAGAAGCATGATATGTGCAGTGTCAAGTATAAACAGGTCTTTAGAAGCCTAGCAAATCCTAATGCACAATTGATGTAGTTATCTACTCTCAACTTAAAGAAAAGAAAACGAAAAGGAAAAAAAACTGAGCTACGATCTTTTGGAAGTAATTGGAGAAGAAGTGACGTGCATCTACCAGAGATTTCAACACCGGTGTATAACCATGCTAGGTGTATAACCATGCTAGGTGTATAACCATGCTAGGTATATAACCATGCTAGGTGTATAACAATGCTAGGTATATAACCATGCTAGGTGTATAACCATGCTAGGTGTATAACAATGCTAGGTATATAACCATGCTAGGTATATGACCATGCTAGGTGTATAACCATGCTAGGTATATTTCCTTCAAAGTTTGTCTGTGGCGATACAGAGGGGGAATGCTACAGCAGTTTTGGGCATCCAGAGTCCATCTCTGCCTCCTTGACTTTGTTGTTTTTATTATAGTTATAAAATTAAAGTATACTATTAATTATTTATTTGTTTATAATTAAAAACAGCAACAAACTAAAAATAATAATAAACAAATAAAAACTTAGACGTTTTAAACCGCTAAAAAAAGAAAGTAAAGAAGACTGTCCCATGTAGACCACAACCATGACCATTCACTGTTTAATGCCATACAGCATTTAAAATCAGAATAATGTTTGGCTTATTCAATTGTAAATGGTAAATGGTTTTCTAATTGGCACATGACTACAGTCTTGTTTCCCTTGATAATCTAACATAGATGTTTGTTAATGTACTTACTCATGGCCGATGTCAAAGCTCAATATAACAAGTATACATATTATACTATAATCTTAACAAACATTGAAAGTTAGCAGCTTCACATGTCTACTTCACCAAAACAGCGCAAACTTTAGAGCCAACTCGAAGATTAATGTTTGCCATGTACTCATTGCACATAATATAGCCAACATGATGAACACCATTTCTATATTTTTCTAAAGTTCCACGCACAAAGAGGAGACATCAGCTCCGATTTTGTTAATAAGTTCAGGTATGACAATTTCAAAACTATTCAGAGCTGTACTTGATCTTGGCATGAGTATATAGATCTGGCCACACCATCTTTATCGTCACCACTGCCATCAACTTGTGTCAATGTTCAAATAATCTATTTTTCAGTAGTTCAGGAATAATTACATATATCAATCAGGAAGATGTGAGACAGTTAGTATGAGGTACTCACTACTACATAAATCTCAATGTTTTCGTTATCTTAAACTTACAAATCCTGAAATAGGTGTGTGGGTTGATGCAGGGACATTTCATTCTGGGATACTTCTCACCCACAGCAGCAAATGTCCAGATGACCCATCTTGTTGGAGACTCTCTATGAGTGAGACATGCCCCATCCATATAATAATTTTCACGTTTGGTTTAAAAACCACTGTTAGCAGTGTCATTAAAATTCAAAAGTATCTGCAATTCATACTTGTTCTCTAAAATTGTCTGTAATCCTTACAATATACAATATCCAACTCTACCCATCACAATGAGTAAATGTAACAGATGAACATGTGTACAGTCCGAGACAACTAGGATAGTGAGTGTGGTCTCTGTCATATCCTGTTCAACCACTCCCACCACCCTCCAGTAATATTAATTCCTGACCCGGTCGCAAATTGTTATAACAATTATAGGAGAATCTGACTTGATAGATGCCTGAGGGAGAAGAAGAAGAAAGCCTCGGAATACAAGAAGATACATGCCATCATTAGCTGCAGCTTAAGCTCTGCAGTAGCATTATGTTTAATTATGCAATTATCAACACTGCTCTCTATGTTCGAATGCTTTCAACCAGCCTGGTCGTGTTGACACAGCCATGGTGGTCTCCTTAGGTGAGGTTGGCTGGAGTAGAGCCATCTCTACCATGTTGCAAATCTATACATTGCAATAATATCAGGAGAGCAATTGTCGTTAGCATGCCTATTAAGCAGACGAGACATTTTTTCTGTTGGAGAATTTTGATTTTGCAACTTTGGGATCAATCAGCTGTGCCACAGCAATAATCTCTCCTGCAAATAATTGAATACATGGGTCCATACTTGGTATAGCAGTGTTAGGCCTAGGATTCTTGTCATCTTCATTGTTTGTAGAAGTGTGCTGTCACAATGGGGACTTTGCATGAGACAGATTTACATCAATGAAAGAGTTCTCTATGTTTAATTTGCAATCACTGCAGAAGCATGTTAAAATTTCCAAGTATACCTGGAGTTTCCACCTGATAGACTTTAGTTTTTCACATGTCTTAGAATATCCAACCTCATCTTCAGTGAATGTAACTGAAAAACAATAACCTGAAGTGGGATTCATTGAACTACATGTACCGGGTTCACATGGGCTCCTACTCAGTCTGAGACAACAAGGGCAGATGGATAGGGTGACTGTCGTACCAGTTATGCCACTCACATCCACCTCTAGTAATAATGCCACATAACTTATCCATGCCACATTCACATCAACAGAGGAGCCATTGGAGGGTGTGACATGATATATACCCGAGGGAGAAGGGGAAGACAATTGCTCAACAGTGCCCCAAGAAGCGAACTCATATCCTGTTTCATTAACAAGAAAAACCAAATGAGTATTGTTACTATTTCTGTAGCCATAGTAACAATCTGATGAACCAAACTTGGCTAGATGCATATAATTATTGTCAGTTATGTTTTCCAAACTGTTGCCTATATATACCTCATTATCTATTTCGGTCAAAGTTGGAAGTAAGTGGTGCGCTCTGTAGTTCCAGAACTAGCCTAGTGACATGAGCCCTGAGTCTATCATATAGATCTTAATTCTGTATGAAAGTGCACTCTAATGCTTGAACCCTCACAAACAGCCCAGTAATGTTGATGGTGTTGGGCATAGTGGTCTCTTTGTTAGGTCAGGTTGACAGGAGTCGAGAGCTACATTAGTGGAAATCTGTACAAATTCAACAATTAAAGCTACATCTGCTACAAGGAAGAGATAGCTTTAGCAGGGCATAAGAGCATAATTCCTACTATTTCGTTGTTTGAAAATCTATTTTTATCATTATCACTCAAGGCTGAATTCAGCTGTTTTGTGGAACATGATCTTTATGGACAGTTGGTTCTATAGCCATTGATCCCGTCGTGATAAAATAGAGAGAACAACTGTGAGTGATGGTTACATTGGTGAGTCCTGTTCTCTATCTTCAGTGCTTCTGTGATGTTGCAGGTCCTATGCATCTTACAGTATACGAACTCCAGGATGACCTGTTACCTGTGCAGCCAGGGAGATTAACTGCCATGGCTGTGTTAATAAGGTATGTATCTATGGAGGCCTCTCACACAACTATCAAATTTATAACTCTACATACCTTTACTGATCCTGCCACCAGTAGATCTGGGCACAGCACTTAATGATCACCACCACTACTACCAAGTTTTAACACAGTGCCAGAATTGTCAAAGATTTTGAACTTAAACTTCCCCGGCTATAGAGTACATTAAATCAGGATTTATAGGAAAGTATAAATTATTATGATGATAAAGAGGACACACATTCTTTGTAAAGTATTTTTAATCAACTTTTGTGAAAACTAAATCATAAAATATTAGAAGTGCATATGATGCACTCACTACTTAACATAATCTCTACCACTTCAATAAAAATGTTTACATAATAACTGCGGAGATCATTACACACCCTCATCTCTATATCGCTAGTGGTGGGTTGTGGCAGCTGCTTGTAGAACCACCGAGGAGTGTTAAAGGAACAGCATGTGTTCTGAGGGCCACAACCAGCTCCATCCCACAGAGGGTCATTAGCATAAAGATGTGACAGTCTCGTTCCCGTTGTAGTAGCTGTGTCACAGAAATAATCTTTTCCCACGAATAATGGAGGAGGTGTGGATTCAACTGGGTTGATGCACGGACATTTACTTATATGATACAGGTCATCTTTATTCTTTGCAGCAGCAAATGTCCAGATGTGCTGTCTTGATGGGGACCTTCCATGAGTGAGACTTACACCATCCACATAGTAGTTATTTATGTTTGGTCTCTGACCACTTCTAAATTGTTGATTATAAGATGCAAAATCCTTTGCCCATCTGATAGGCTCTGATTCTTCCACATACCTTAGAATATTCAACACCACCCACAGGGAATGTATTTGAAGTGTAAGATGCTGAACGTGTGTGCCTTGGTATACACATACGGGATGGCGTTGTCCTCAGTCTGAGACTACTAGGACACCGGGTGAAGTTGTCTGTTATGTCTAGTTCTGCCACTCTCATCCACCCTCCAGTGATACCTCCACATGTCCTGGTCATGTCCCAGTACACACAGACAGCAGAGCATTGGAGGACATGATATGATAGCTGAGGGAGAAGAGGGAGAAAAATGATGTATATCGGCACAAGAAGATGCAAATAAGACGTCATCAATGGCTGTAGCAAGAGCTCTGCTACTATTCTCAGTAGAGTTGAGCTAAAATTTGCACAACTGATATGATTAAACTTGTGCCTGCTGCAATGAAGAGAGAAACAGCCACTAGCAGAGCTACTGTGCAGGTGGTAATTCTACATTTTGGAGGAATTTATTTTTGCAGTTTTCAGTGTCACAGCAAGAGGCTGGAGCAGAGGTAGCAGTTGTCTTCTCAACTGCCTCGTAGATAGGATAGTTATATTGTCCACCATATTATAGCCGAGATCACACTCTTTAACTTCATCAGCGCTCATCTTCAAAATATTGCAAAGAGAAATCTGTTCCCAAACAGCAGGCAGCACTTGAATTATATGTCAAACTGACTTCTCAGAATGGTTTCCTGGAAAAACACTGGTACAGGAAGTGTTGTTGAAGTGAAGCAGCCACACCCCATGTCAGGGTCAAGGACACATTTAGAGGACCCCGGCGGAGAATTGGGCAGTGCGGAGTTGTGATGTGAACTTTGTACTACTAGCTAATTAATCACATGGTATCAGGTGACCCCGAAACCTCGTGACTGTGAACTCGCTACTCTTTCTGTTAGTTGTTAGTCATTGCTTGTCATCAGTTGTCTTTTGGGATCAAGTGGCGTTACGACTCCAGCCATCAACAAATTCGTGCGCGTTTTTTTTAATTTTAACGCACGCGCGTTTTGGGAGAGGGTTCATTTCAGGTTCATTTCATGATTCAAGAATTGAATCGCATTGCAGCCTTTGCATACGCTCGAGTGATGCTAATTTGGAGGGGGTAGTCTTTTTAATTGTGTCTTCTCTTTTCAAACAATCCAATTTCATGAAATATCATCCAAATAAACAATCCAAATTTCATGATAAAAATATCAAATAAATAATAACACAATCAAGCTACAGTTGTTCCATTTCTCTCCCACCACATAAATTCATCCAGGTAGGATGGGAGCTGGTGGCGATGAACTCCTTTCATCCTCTTTAGCTTCACTTTCACCTGCACAATATAATAATTGTTGTTAAAATAAAAAAATTATGACCATAGGATTCAATATGTTGGATGTGCAACCTGCCTATAAGCTGCCCACTGGTCTGAATGGATTATTGATCCAGGTGCAGCATGCACCTGGATAATGGGTAGCAAGGTGGCTGCGTCCCTCTTGTCCACAACTTGCATGTAACCTAAATAAATTTCATTGAATTAAAATCTTTGAAATAGGCACAATACGTTTATCATGTGTACCAAGAGCAGGCGTATGATCCGTGTCAACCATTCCAAATATCCAAGTATCCTTAGTAGATGGGCAGCCTCTATGATGCTAAACAGTCAATAATGAAAGTGATCATCCATTCAAGTATATCAATGTTACAGTGATACCTTGGGTTTGTGTGTGAACTGTGACTCATCTATTTGAATAATAGATCCAACACCACCAAGCACAATCTGGTTTCGACATAGTGCTGCAGAGCACACTTCCCCTAAGCCACTGGTACACATTAATCGCACTTTTCTTGTAGCAGCCACATTCATCTGCTGCTTACTATGAGAAGTGGATACCACAATTTTCTGACAGAATAAAACCTCTGATGAGTGTAACCTCTTTTTCATTGGACGCACCTTCATTGACAGCCTTTGATCTCCTTAAGAAGGAGCTCGAAGGTGCTACTCTTCAATCTATAGACGAAAGCTGCCCATTTGTTGTAGAGTGTGACGCCTCTGAAGTTGCGATCTCTGCTACGCTAAATCAAGGGGGACGACCAGTCGCACTTATGTCTAGGACACTACAGAGTAGTGAACTGCACTATCCGTCGATAGAGAAGGAAGCCACGGCGATCATGGAGGCTGTACGCAAGTGGCGACACTTACTTTCGTGTCGCCATTTCACTCTTATTACTGACCAACGCTCAGTGGCATTCATGTTTGATAGCAGGAAACGTTCGAAAGTCAAGAACAATAAAATACAAGACTGGAGACTTGAATCGGCCTCATTCTCCTACACGGTGAAGTACCGTCCTGGCAAAGACAATGTGGCACCAGATTCCTTTACATGGGCATTTCTATCTTCGATACAGTCATCTGACTTGGATGACATCCACATTGCCTTGTGTCACCCGGGAGTAACTCGAATGCTGCATTTTGTTTGCTAGTGGATCAAGTGGATCTTCAAGGAGCCAATCCTACTTATGCCCATGTGCATTACAAAGATGGTCGGAAATCAACTGTTTCCCTCCGAGATTTGGCCCCTTTTCCGAGAAGCCCGTTAAATGAGAGATACACTCTGTCGCCATCAACGGATCCCGAAAGCACCTCTCAAAGTGACATTTCTACTGATACCATGGCCCCACTGGCTGATGAGCCTGAACCGAGCTCTATTCGACGTTCTACTTGAGAAGTGAAGCCACCCATACGATTGGGATTTCCTGCAAAGGAATAACTGTCATTTTCTCTTTAGAGGGGAAGAATGATGTGAACTTTGTATTACTAGCTAATTAATCACATGGTATCAGGTGACCCCGAAACCTCGTGACTGTGAACTCGCTACTCTTTCTGTTAGTTGTTAGTCATTGCTTGTTATCAGTTGTCTTTTGTTGTAGTGTTGTTGTAAGTTGTATAAAGCCAAATATCGTATTGTTGGTCACTTCAAGTTGGAACTATTTGAGCCTGGCACAAATTACAGCATTATAAGCACTTATGCATGTTCACCTTCCTAAATGGTGTTGCGAATTGAGCCACAGGTGAATTCTTGCAAGTTTCAAAGTCTAATTAATGCACATATTATAGTGCAGGCCCTAGACAACATGTGTGACATTTAATATATGCCGTAGTAACAGCAGCTTGTTTCTCAGCTTCACTTGGCTATTACCATCCAGGCCGTTAAATCCATCATCTTCATTGCTGCTACCATTGTGTTGTCTCTTTCTCTTCATTTTGCATTTTCCCTTCTATAAATTCATGTTGGCATTTAGCTATGTGTTGGATAGGAGTACCAGCATATTGGTGCAGAGGTTGGAAACATGCATGGAATTCGTTTTGTTTGTTAGAGAAATTAAATAGATTTGGATATTCTTCTAATAGCCCCATGGCTACACTATTAAGCGCCTGGTGCAATTCTGTATCCAGGGTATTGGGATCATTTGGTTGCGTATTAATAATGCCTATTGCACTTTCTAACCAGCTAGATTCTGTTTGTTGAGGAAAGTTATTAGGAATCGATGACAAGTTATAATGGTAATACCAGTAGTAACTCATCTATACGATGTAGTGTTATGTTGTTTAGGAACTGAAAAGCAACAACACTTGGTATATCATCATCTCGTTTAGCTGACATTATAATATATAGCTAAATAATCATTTCCTCTTTTCATTCCAGTTTTCAATACAAATTCATACCATGGTCTCCAGAATAAACCCACTGATTTCAGCATAAGCAGCGCCATTCTCACTTGCCCGAGCAGCCAATTTTCTTTCCACCAACTAAGAATCTGCTGTTGTTTTCTCGAATCATTCCCGATTAATAAGCCAACATTATTTTTAAAAAACGATGTTCCAATCCTAATTTTTATGGGTGAATGTACATTGAATACATGAAACATACACAGATACATACATAATACATATGCCATGTGCAGCTATACCTAGTTTTCCACCAAGTCCCCATTGGGGCTTGCTTCACTCAATCAATACTCTTATCATATATTCCATGTAGTTTTTTATTTCAATTTTTACCCTAGAAATTAGATATCTCCGTGTGTCTGTATATGGACATGAGGCTCCATTTGCTTAAAGCTTTTTCACTTTCCTCTAAATTCACAGACCATCTCACTAGGTTTAACTGGCAAAAAATTAGCCTGGGCAAAGTTCATCTCAATAATAAATAAAAAATCTCACGGAAGAAGATCATATTCATGTAGTCCATGAATTGAAAAAGAAGTGGCCTTTATGAGTCAGTAGGAGAGTCTTATTGTGTATTTAAAGTATAACATGTTTGTGCTGAGAAGGAGAGTGATACTTAAAGGAGAAACAGTGGAGGAAATATTTCCTCTCTATCTTGCTCACAAGTGTGTAGAAGAATTTAGTATTGCTACTTTATGTATGTCGATAGTGTTTGCATTTAGCTTTGACATAATGAATTAATGGTACCGTCCACCATAGGCACAAGTCAAGATATGTGTAGTGTCAGCAGCAATAAGAAAGTTGGAAATGTCTTTAGTATCCCAAGAGACTAATGAACAATTCTCTACCTCTGAACTTTAATTTTTAATTTAAAAAAAGCAACAATTTACAGCAATGTTTTAAAGATCTAGATTTTTTAACCTGTTAAATAGAAAGAAAACAAGACTGTCCCATGTAGAATACAACCAGCTGGACAACCATTCACATTTTTAACACTTAGCGGACCGTACACGTTAATTGAAATGTCAACGCGAGATTATTCAATTCGAACGCGGATCTATTCACAGAGACCGGGCGTTTAAGGGTGGGCAATATTTAGTTTTCCTCGTGTTCCAAGAAGTGGATGCTTGATAGACAACTTCTAGGTGCTACTCCTCTCTATGATTACTTACTGGTACTTCATTACTCAAATCTCAAAAGGTTTTTCAAGTATATGAGCTGATAATAATTTAAAAAAGTAAAGCGAAGAACTCTTGTTACCAAGTTGAGTAAGTAACTTTACTTCAGCTAATATAAACCTAGTGGTTTCTTTTATGACTTGTTAGATCAAGCTAAATAGTGTATGAATAGTAAATAGTTTAGCTAGCGCATCTAAATAGTGTAGGAATAGTAGCTAGCGTAGCTAAATAGCTAGCTAGCCCACCCTTGTAGCTAACGAGCTAGCGCTTCATGTAGCTAGCTAGCTATCGGACCCAAGTAGCTAACCAGCTAGCGCTCCCATATAGCTAGCTGGCTAAAGCACCCAAGTAGCTAGCAAGCTAGCGCCCCCATATAGCTAGTTAGCAGTTAAATGGCTATCTAGCTTAGCTTAAATAGCCTTTTCTTTCCTGAGAACACTGTGTGATTTTGTTATATAGTCCTTGCTCACATTCAGTTCTTCACTTATTAATATATTTTACATATAGGATTGCAGCAACATCTGTGATGAAGCAACATCTGTCATGTAATCATAACCATGAAACTAGGATGAAGGTATACTTATATAGATTCAGTCTTCTGTTTTATTTGTCCTCTGTGAGTGGTAGGTGTGGAGTGGAGTGTGTTAGGCAGGCACCACATCTATACAGGGTGAGGTGTCTGGTGCCATCCTGCCATTGCAGAAAGCACAGTCACACCTCTGACTTCCTCACACTTGGTAATGGTGTCCCTTGCCATTCAGCCTGTTTGCCCTTCAGCTGTTCTTGGGCACACTTCAGCTCGGCATGTGCATTGGTCCTGTCAATGGTAAACTTTAGCATGGTTGGACCAAAGAATAGTTGAAAACAATCTTCTGCACTTTGGCAGGATGGAGGAACATTGGGTCCTGGTTGAAGGATGTATGGGCTACTCTGCAATGTCATCTAGAATTTAAAAAGAAATAATAATGGTTTATATGTAAAGTTTGCTTGATATAAAACATTTGTCTGTGTAATACCTAATAATATTAATTGTTATTGTTCTTTTATTCCAGGAATGTCATACCTTCCCCAGCAGTTGTCCACATATATTGGCTAGCATCCACACGGCTGGTTCCACTTCCAACTGATCTTCCTCTCCTCTGCTGTCCTCTTCCTGCAGCTCTTCCCTTCCTCTGCTGTCCTCTACCTGCAGCTCTTCCCCTATTACGATGACCTCCCATTGACATCTGCTGACTTAGTCCTATCACTGTATCTCTCCCCCTATTTCCACTTGCTCCAACATCCATACTTGCACTCTCATCCTTGGTCTCATAAAAATTGCTACTCATATCTATTTCATCATCCCTACAACTATTTGAGTCTATGTACAATCACCATGTCAATAACCTCTCTTAGTAGAGTCTGGGTATCATAACCACAGGCCATTCATAGCTAACAACCACGAACCATAGTAAAAAAACCCTTCGTGGTCAAAATGAAGTGGCTGTCACGATATCGTGACGGTGGTCTACAGGTGACAATTACTACTGTCCCGAATACGTGACGATGGTCTTATAGATACGCCTGAGCGTGTCACGAATTCGTGACAACGGTCCGCTAAGTGGTCGTATACATATATTATACTACATTTAAAAACAGAATAATGGTGGCTTATTCAATTGTAAATGGTAAAGGGTCATCTAATTGAGCAGTTTACATGACTACAGTCTTGTTTCCTTTCTTGATAATCCAACACAGATGTTAGATCTTTATGTTAACTTTTACTTGGTCATGGCCTATGTCAAAGCTCAATATAATAACAAACATTTGAAGGTTAGCAGCTTCGTATGTCTACTTGACCAAAACAGCACAAACTTTAGAGCCGCCAACTCGAAGATTAATGTTTGCCATGTTCTCATTGCACATAATATACTGCTGTGCTGAACACTCACATGCAAACTGCAATGATGCCGAGAAAAAATCCAAGATATTCATGAGCCATGCACCACGCTTGACTTCCAGATGCCAAGGGAACACGAAAAGACTTTATATAATTATATTATTACATAACTGGCTCTATGATCCCCTATCATAGAATAGTTACACAGGGGAACCAATGCATACCCTGTTAACCCCGGCCGTCTGTTATTATGAGTCAAATGCAATATAATTGTACACCATAGTGTAGCCAGAAATGTTGAGGACAATGAAGTTTCATTACAATAACCTTCTCAATAATCAACTTGAAATTGTATTTCTCTCTCTCTCTCTTTATTCTTGTATTCTCTCTCTCTCTCAAAGAGAGAAGTTGATTATTGAGAAGGTTATTGTAATGTTATTATGTCAACTGAGAGTTCATAGGAAGTTTCATGCTTTGGAGAACAACTTGGCAGTTATGATGATAAGATGGTGTGGCCAGATCTACCCATGCCAAGATCAAGCAGAGCTATGAATAGTTTTGAATTTGACATACCTGTGTGAGTGGAACTATGTCTCCCTTATCACCTCATGGTTTGTGGAATTTAAAAAGTATAGAAATGTTTGCAGTTATTTTCATTTGTAATTATTTCATGATTGCTTTGGCAATTACTCACCAAAGCATCAAATTTCATTATCTGCCAACATTTCTGGCTATACTATATGGTGTACAATTGCAGTATTTCATTCTAAGTATAACAACAGTAAAGAAGGGGGGTTAACAGGCTATGTGACCCTTCCCTTATGTAGCTACTTCTATGCTGTACAAGTATAGGGGGTCCAGTTGTCTGTGGTATAGAACCAGTTATTTAGTAATATTTATATAAAGTCCTTTCATGTTCCGTTGTCATCTGGAAGTCAAGCATGCATGTCTTATGAAAATTCATAGTTTTCTTAATTTAAAAATTGCAGTTTGCGTGCAAGTCTTCAACACAGGAGTATTTTAAGTTCAATGAGTACATAGCAATTATTAAACATAGAGTTGGCTCGAGAGTTGTGCTCTGCTTTGGCCAAGTGAACCCGTGAACAAAAGATTATAGTAAGAGGCTCGTTATAATTGACGTTTTAGAGTTAAATGTTTCCTTTAAAAACTAACAGCATGTTGGATTATCTAGACAGGAAACAAATCTGTGCTCATGTAGACAGTTACCTATTAGATGACGCTTAACAATTTGAAATTGTATAAACCAAACATTATTCTGATTTTAAATTCAGTTTGTATATGAATGGTCATCTAGCTGGTAGTGTTCGCCATGGGATAGTCTTGTTTCCTTTCTATAAACTCTATCTGGTTGATTAAAATGTTGTTCTAGGTTGTTGATGTTTTTGTTTTTGTTTTTTAAGTTGAGAGGTAGAGAACTATATCGATTGTGCATTTGTGTGCCCCTTGGGCTTTCAGAGTCTTTTTCTAACTTTTTTATTGCTGTAGGAGACTACCCATATCGTCGTTCTACAGTTGCCAGTACCATTCAACCAAGTTAAAGCAAACACTATCGACATGGAAGGAAGCAAGAATACAATACTCTATATTTCCACACGCTTGTGAGCAGGATAGAGAGGAAGTATTTCCTCCACAGTTTCTCCTTTAAGTATCGCTTTCCATCTCAGCATAAACATGTTATTCATTAGCCTCAGCACAACCCGTTTGTTACAATTCACTTTCTTCATTTCACACGTCAATATTTTTGTGTGTCTTGTGAGAGAAGCCTCATCCTTTTTATATGATATAGTCAGTAAAGGTGATGTTTTCATGATAACTTTATATACCTGATGGTACAACTTCATTGTTTCCTAGTGATAGGTTGCATCTATTCATGCCATCTAGCTTCCACTGGTAGGCCTTTCTCGCATGTATGGCAATAATAAGGAATAATTAAAGATTATATACTTTAAATCCACAATAGGTCTCTCCTATGACTCATAAAGGCCACTTATTTTTCAATTCACAGACAACATGAATATATTCTTCTTCTGTGTGCGATAATTGTTTAATCTTTTCACTATTATTGTGGTGAACTTTTGAATTTTTTGTATCGATCTGGTTCCACATCTTTTAGGTTTGGCCCTTTAATGCCAATTTTTTCCCCCTTCTACTTGAGGTATTTTCTGTAGCTGTGTAAAGTTGTGGTGTGCCTTTCCCTGTGACAAGTAATTCTCATGCACTGTCTGACTGCAAAATGTGGTAGCACACTCCAGTGGATGGGCAACTGCAGGACTCCTTATGGCACCAACTCAAGAAACACCTGCTGAGCCTTTTACTATAGAGCAGCAAAGCTAGCTATCAAATCCAAGTTATTGAACTTCATGACAGACTCGGCTCAAGAAAGACTAGACAAGTCATTTCCTCATTACTCTCAACCTGTTCCTCTATAAACATGGAGTCTGATGATGATGATGTGTTCAGTCCTTGAGAATTTGTACTCTTTGTGGAGAAGTCATTGCACTAGCACCCAGTCCTTGCGCTTGGATAAAATGTTGAAATGAAACTATGAAGGCGTACTCTTCTCCAAAACAAAGGTTGTTTGATTTCATTCACTTCGCTGTATATAACAACAGGAGCTTCTTCTCATCTTATTACTATTATATCTGTCCACATTATGGATGGTACGTTTTATATGTTCACACTCACCTTATACTGCTGGCACTTCATTGCCCTCACAATGGCTGAAAAGTTATTTGGCTCTAGATAAGTGTAAAACTGGTTTGCGCTTCCCTACTTCAAGTATTTCACGAGGTTCAAGTTCATGAATAGTATGCACACAAATGAAACAGGGTGGCAGGGGGCTTTATCCCCCCAAATTTATCTATCCCCCAACACACACACACAATTTTTAAAAATCTAGAACAGAAGTAGTTCACCTTAATGCATAAAAGCTAGTAGCCAGTTTGCTACATTTTTCCATGTGTATGAGTTGTCAAAGTTAGCACTAACATTTACATATGCTAGTCACATGCCTTAGCAATGTCACTTACTAAGGCATGTGACTAGCACTTACAAAGGCATGTGGCTAACATATACTAAGGCAGTAACTACCTTATTAAGGCATGTGAGTAGCACTTACTTAGCCATGTGACTGGCACTTACAAAGGCATGTGACTAACACTTACTAATCAAGTGACTAGCACTTACTAAGCCATGTGACTGGCGCTTACTAAAAGCAGAAAAAATTAGTGGCATTCTTCATGTGTCCAAATATAATAAGTTACTTTGTTTGTAAGGAGGCATGCTGGACAATCTAAATGAACAAGGATTTCAAATGAGACAGAGACAGGATTGAGTTGACCTTCAAGTTAACGATGCATAGTGTAGTACAGTACTGAGAAAGGTTCCTAGTTATCCTCTGGACTATCATAACAAGTGTCATACTGCATTTCGTTGAACGGTAATTATTTCCCCCCCTCAACTCACTAAGACTATGCAACCTATTGTAAACTGTGTTATGTAGGCTCAAACTTTTTTTCACCAAAAAATAATAATAATGATCTTACGAGATGACACATAGCTACATCACATTCCAAATGGGGTAATAAATGTGGGAGAATTCAACATTGCCATCAACTCAGCAGAGAGCAGTGAGAGACAGCATAACCATATGCTGCCATTCCACTTCCATAGTGACAGTGCCAGTCACTGAATAAGGTCTCTTCCTGAGGCAAATAAGAATGTTGCCCCAGTTAGCAGCCAATTCTGGAGATCATAAAGATGGCATTATCACTCCAGGCCCTAAGAATTTTTGCAACAAGGTGGATAAAGTCGGCACCTACCGAATGGCAAGTGTCAATGTGGGCAGCTACCTTCTGTTATCTCAGTGCATGTTCATAGGTGTTGGCAGTACCAGCAAATGTGATAGGCCAAATGGTCAAGATCACCGTCATATCTAAAGTGGGGTGCATCTTTCACAAGTTTGGGGGGTAGATGTCAACTGGGTATCTTTGCGTACCCAGATTTAGGGATGGCACCTTTTTCCTGAGACCAGAGCCTGCCGACTGGGCAGCAAAGAGGAGGGAAGGTAACATGCCAGTGAATTCTGGCAATTTATGCCACATCCAACCTGACATGTGACCTTTCCATTACTTCACTTTATCCAGCCTCAATGCTGTAACTACAATGGTGGCAGGTTCCACAAATGATTGTGCAGGTGGAGGCTCAGGTATGGGAAGGGGACAACAATCAGCCAAACACATGCATGATGGATTGAGAAGGAGTGAATGTGACAGCATGTGATCTAGAATAAGGGGTTGAATCAAGGGGACAGTTAATGAGAGTCCTATATCCTCCTAGGAAGGGGATACGTATGTTGAACTCCTCTAACGATAGCCACTGGGGAATTCTAGCAGCAGTTGCTAAGTAATGAAAGAGGCTGGTATGTAATACAGGATCCTAGTGACCAGGTGGCAAGACATATCCAGAGAGCTGAAGTGGGCAGCTAGGGTGCAAAGACTCACTAGCCAGAGGTTGAGATCACCTAGAGATGGGAGAGATGCCTTTTCCAGGACCAGTCAGATAAAGAGCCTCCTGTGATGTTGGCAAGAGTACCATTCAACAATAATCCATGGTGGCCTTGGTTAATTTACAGGGCCAATAATGAACAACAAAAACAATACAGATGGTCATTATATTAATAGGTAAAGGTCCATGTTATGGGGGGAACTAGTTATACTTTTTAGTTTTTTCCTTTTTCTTTTTATAGTCAGGCAGCCATCTTCAAGAACTTTTTTTTGTTGATATCATAAACTTGTAACTTGATGTTTCGGCTAGATATATACTCTAGTCTTCATCAGGAAGAACTTCTATTTAGCCAGTGAGTTGATTTCTGTTGATTTTCGAGAAAATGATTGTATCTTATATTTTCTATATACATCAACTGAGTTCATTGAGAATTCACCTACAACAACATGAAAACAGAAAACAGAACATTATTTACGATGTTTATTATTATGATACACACCTTCCTGTGTATCCACACATCCCCATATGGGTACCATGCTCCTACACATGCCATGTATGGCTATGCCAAGTTTGCCATTAAATTCCCCAATATGGGTGAATCCAGGGAGGGTGGTTAGGGCTTTAACCACCCTTCCCTAACACACCCACCCTCCCCCATCACCCTGGTGTTACAACGTAGTGCAACTACTACGAGTGAACTTTTATGTTTGGTAGTCACTACTTAGAAAAACTAGTAGCTACATAGCTTTGTAGTTTTCCAATCAATATATGAGACAAGTGCCATGAACAAGATTACACCAGAGGGCATTTGAAAGAACTCAAATGCCAGATATCCTTTCACCAATACTGAGATCCTGAGATGCCCAGATTTTAGTACACATTTTATTGTGTAAATAAATGCTTCAGATATTGGGATTGGGGCCATGCTGTGCCAGGTTGACAAAGCCGGAGAGGAACACTCTGTCACCTACTATTCCTAAAACTGCTGCCAATAGTACAGTGCCGTGTAAAAGGAAGGCCTGGCAGTGGTGAACAGAATAGCACAATTTAATGTCTATGATATCCGGGTGCCTTTCACCATTCAGACAGACCAGAGATGTCTCATCTATTTGGACTGCATGCGGGACAGCAACAGCTGCCACCAAACCCATTGGTCACTCTACAAACGTTCAACTTTAATGGAACACAGCATGGCAACACAGACGAACTTTCCAGGCAGGCATGGATGACAGAGGATACACCACTGCATGAGAAAGGGAAGGAGGTGTCAGGGATTGAGCCAGGGTGCCACCATTACTCTTGCCAAATCCTAGGTATAATCTAACTTCTTGGGAGACATTTTAACATTAGATTAAAAAGCATAAAAATGGAGGTAGATATTTAATCGTCCATGTGGCAGATTTGATTACATAACGAGATTGGTCTTAAAATAGAGGATGTAGTGATCTAATATGGCACTGAGGTCTAGTTTGACTGCATCGTGTGCTGGTAGACATGAAATTATAAAATTATTATATTGTCCTTCAGATTCTTTGCCCCACCCCCCAATGAGTAACCTCCCAATCGACAGATTTCCGCATCTGTCAACCATTTACTACTGCCATAAAATTATGTTTGCACTGCACACATGTACCATGGCCCCTACATGTGGGCTAGCTGCTCCATTGAGCAGTGCTTGCTATGTTAGGAGATAGATATAGAGGTGGATAGTTAGGTCGGTGGGGGCGGAGGAGAATGCAGGAAGGCAGGCAGACAGGACAGTAGGTTGCTATCAGGAAAATATTAGGAGAAATATCTCCATCAATGCTATAATGTAGCCAATTGTGCTCCACACAAAACAGAGAGTTTGATTTAACTATATACATTATATACAGAAGATATTTAACACGTGCACCAGGAAAATATTAGGAGAAATATCTCCATCAATGCTATAATGTAGCCAATTGTGCTCCACACAAAACAGAGAGTTTGATTTAACTATATACATTATATACAGGAAGATATTTAACACGTGCACCAGGAAAATATTAGGAGAAATATCTCCATATCAATGCTATAATGTAGTCAATTGTGCTCCACACAAAACAGAGAGTTTGATTTAACTATATACATTATATACAGGAAGATATTTAACACGTGCACCAGGAAAATATTAGGTCTCCATCAATGCTATAATGTAGTCAATTGTGCTCCACACAACAGAGAGTTTGATTTAACTATATACAGGAAGATATTTAACACGTACACCAGGAAAATATTAGGAGAAATATCCATCAATTGTGCTCCACACAAAACAGAGAGTTTGATTTAACTATATACATTATATACAGGAAGATATTTAACACGTGCACCAGGAAAATATTAGGAGAAAAATCTCCATCAATGCTATAATGTAGCCAATTGTACTCCACACAAAACAGAGAGTTTGATTTAACTTATACACAGGAAGATATTTAACATGTGTACCTTGACCCATAGTTTGTAGGGTGGCTGCTCGACTGATGAGTGCTTGCTATTTTGGAAACTAGATTTGTAGGTGGATAGGTAGGTAGGTGGGTGAATGGATGGGCATAAGTGCTGGCATGCAGGCAGGCAGTTAGGTTATTGCTCTACAGAAAATCCTAGGACCAATGTCCCTACATATGAACACAATGAATGCTTTCACGGAGTCAGTTGTGCTCACACAAAACAGTGAGTTTGTACATAATATTATATAGCAAGATATTCACCATGCATACAGGAAGATTAGGGTTAGGGACATATATGTGCTGCTGTATGGGAACAGATGATATTTTGCAATATTTGGTAGTGCAATGTGGTTTGATGTTATGCACGCGGAGATACACGTAATTACATGTATTATGTATGGACTAGCTATGTACCAGCCCCTAATAGTTCCCTCTACCCCAATATGCTACTGCCCAATTCTCTCATCTTAGTATTGGTGCCCTCTAAATGTATCTTTCCTTATTGTACACATGCACCATGACCCTGACATGGTGTGCGGCTGCTTCACTTCAACCACACTTCCTGATATTAGGGCAATGCTTTGATATGCTTCACTCCCAGTCTTGTTGTAACCTCCTTCATCAGGGTAGAAGTGAAGTTGCTGCCTTGTGACAGGATATCGCACTTCACAACCAATGCACATTAATGGATATCTACACACATTAATGTGCATCAATACACATTAATGTGCATCAATACACATTGTTCACATCCACACTGAAATTGAATTTGTATATAATGCACTTTAATGAGTATTGATCTGGTTTACATTTGGTTTGAGTCGAATCAGAGCAATAACGCTCAAATGGCTACCGAGTGTGCACTGAAAAGAATTTCATCTTGGCATGTCTCCAGGTTAGACCTTTGAGGAGCTAGACTAGCTACATAGCTAGACTAGCTATATACATTGCTAGAGGATGTTGTTATGTTACCTCCCCTGCCATCAGCTCTCTCCTCTTTGTTCTCTGCAAAAAATGTTTCCTATGCATCTGAAGGTAGCCGATCTGCAAGAAATTGATGCAAACAACAAATCAACTTGAAATTGTATTCTCTCGATGTTTTGACTAGACGCTCTAGCCTTCATCACGAAAATGAGATGCTAAGACTGGAATGAGCTTAGTTAGCTATCCACCACATGCTACCAGTACACACATGCACGTGAACCAGCACACACATCTAGCACAAGCACTAGATGTAAATATATAACAAAAAATAACAAAAATAAATCTAATAATAATAAATAAACAACAAAATAATAATAATTAAAAAAATTTAAAAAAAGAATATATATATATATATATATATATATATAATAATAATAATAGTAATAATAATAATAATAATAATAATAATAATAATAATAATAATAATAATAATAATAAATAAAAATTAATATTTGTTAATTAAAGTAATCAAATAAAAATTAATAATAATAACAAATAAAATAACAATAAAAATAAAATAATAAAGTAGATACAAACAAACAATACAAATATATAACAATAAAATAAATAATAATAATAAATATTAAAGAAATAAATATAAAATAATAAAATTAATAATTTTAATAATAGTTGTAATAATAAAATATTAATAGCAATAATAATAGTAGTTATAATAGCAGTATAGTAATAACAGTAATAATAACAGTCAGCAATAATAATAACAAAAACAAAAACAACACAATAACAACCAAAACAACAACAACAATAACAACAAGAATAACAACAACAATAATTAAATCAATAATAGGAAGGGAGAAAAAAAATTATGGCTTCAATTTCAAGCGCTTGAGAGTGGACCAGGCTAGTCCATTCCACAGTCTCAATTGAATCACTTGCATTTTGGTGCTAGGCTACCTCCTTCACTAGTAGTTCCTTCTGTCTTCTGTCCTGGTCCAAGATGGTGGCTTCCTCCCACAAAATAGGATGTCCATTATCCCATGCATGTTCAGCAATTGCAGACTTCTCTTTAGCACACTTTCTACAAGCAACTTGATGTTCTTTTACTCTGGTCTGGGAAAAAGGAGGGGGAAAAAAGCCTACAAATTTGAATCAGAAATCTCGCTATTATGGTCAGTTTTGCAAATCCAGTCAAAGATAAAGATTAACCCAATATAGTGAGGGATCGGTACAGAATCCAGGCAAAATACTGGTATATATTTATTATAGTTCAGTAAAGCATTTAAGTATGTAACTTCCAATGTAATAACTGAATTTTAGCCATGTCAATTCAGCTGGTCAGATTTGTAAAGCTAAGTTTTTGACAATTCTGGCTCAAGTACAAGATTGTGTTTATCGTCATGCTGAGATCACACCAATCAAAGTGAATGTTGTTTGCATCATGCCAAGTTTCAGGTGTTGTATTATCAATGGGCATGGAACTACTGATGGACATCAAACCTAATACCTTTGTTTTTTTTGTGGGTGGAGCTATCAGCACCTAATTATTTTCAGAAAAAATAGGGTTTCCATTAAGAAGTATGGACCACTATGTTTGTGTACATTAAGACAATCATAGAGTATGGCTGGCTGGTTGGGTAGCTAAGCATTGCATCAGTGGCATATGAAATAGTGGAGATTATAATAATTATGTTATATATGGAATAATCTGCATTCAAGGAGCTTCATAGAGCTGGAATGGAACACTATCTACTCTGCTGATATTTTATATGTAGGAGACCCAAATAATATATGGATATTTACATTGTTATGTGTGAACATGCATGATGAAATAGCCTATGCAGAGTAGTAATCGCAAACATATATTTCATTATTTTGTAATAATTTGCTATATATCTTGTAGGAAGGTGGGTAGATACCATAATGGAGGAAAAACTCTCTCTTAGTCCTGGAGGATGTTGAGTACTTGAGATGTCGGCTACAGCTATGTATTGTACAATATTGCTTGGTGTGGCAGGGCTGGATGCATGTAGGTGTAGTAACTTACCTCTGGCAGATGTGGTGTGCATGGAAGTATCTTTGTTGGGATAATGAAGGTGTTATTTTCTCCAGAATTCATAACTCCACACTGCTTGCGTGATGGATGTGGTGGAGCACCTATGGTAAGTTCTGCTAATCAATGAGAGGGTTCTCGAAAGAGTGATGTGAGGTCATGGTTGATGTTCAGACTCCTGACCTCGAACAAAATTAAACTGTAAAATTCTTTTGAAAGCCTCTTCAAGGATCTACCTCTATCAGGGTGGTTGCCACTTTACTATATATAAAGGTTTGACCAAGTGGGAGAGAGTTAAGTCCCACTTTAGCAGCTTCCAAGCAACTGCAGTTTTGCAGTCTTGCACTGTTGCAATCTTGTAGTCTTGCTCTACTGCAGTTTTATAGTCTTGCAGTCTTGCCAGTGTTGCAGTTCTATACCTCTTCAACTGTATGGGAAGAAACAAAAATTATAAAAGTAAAAGCAGGACAAAATGTTTTTGTAAAAATAACAAATACATATTTCATTAAAGTTTTAAAATGGAAAGGAAAGAAGATTCTACCCATGGCGACCGAACTAGTTATACAACCCCCTAACAATCTAACAATGAAATCACATACACAGGCATGTACTTTTTTCAAAAATAAGTGGTATGCATAATTTTAAATGCGACTAGATCATGGTAGTATCTTAATGGGTACAGTCTGGTATTGGATCAAAATAGTTATTGGCTTCTAAATAAAGCATTATAATTCTTGGGTACATAGCAAATACCATTAATTCATGTTGGGATTACTATTGTTTAGAGAATCTATTGGAAAACCTCTATCTAGTGCACATTTGTGGCAATACAATATACACAATTTCCATAGGTAATAATTATAGCTTACTGCAACATCATCAAAATATTTTCTCAGATATGATTTTGCAACAGAAATTATTTTTAGCTCGTATATATATGGGATTGTTTCCTAGAGTGATTGAATTAGGCATGATTTGTAAGTATCAGCTCTGACCTAATATCCAGTCGATCCATAGGGTCAGTTTTGCATAGTTGAATGTTCTGTCCTTTAGAATTCAGGTGACACGTGCAATGTGGTGTAATGTGTAAATAACACACATGACTGAATATTCCTGTGGCAGAAACTTTACCAATCGCTCAACTGAAAAGTCTGTTAGCAATTACATACACCTGCATACACATACACCAACACAGGGATTCATGGTTTACTACATGCACTGTTGGGAACGATAATTCTCTAGGACTTCAATTATAATTTTTTGGTGTGAGGTGATAATTCCTTATGGCTAATAGCATCAACCAGGTCTAGACAATTCAAACATAAATTATGTGCATGCACGGAAAGAGAGACTCTTGTCCAAACAGCATGGGTTTAACAGGGGAGGAGACAGGAGATGAAAAGTGGGGGGGCTGAGATATGCATGCAGAAATTTTGCTGGACTATGCCAACCTTGTCTAGCCATATATATATACTAGCTAATTTGTGGAACAATTATTATACTTCCTCCCATGGATTCTCACTCAACTGACAAATTTAATTTAAAGGACTCAATCGTGTATTGTTTGCATGATTGTGTGTACAAAGATAAATATAACACATCAAGGAAAGCTTCCAAAAAAACTTCCATTATTAATAAATTCATTGGCGACTGAAACCAAGTCAAGTGAGTCAGTTAAATCTTTGTGGACATGGAGAAGCAAGCAATTATTAAGCCTTACTTCAGTCATCGTAGACCTTGTGTACGTTAAGACACGCTTCAGTGCAGAAAAGGTTCTTTCAGCCGTTGCAGATGTAACAGGGATTGTTAGATAGAGACGAAGGAGCTGATGCACAGTTGGTAGCATTGTTTTGTAAATGCTTTTCTTGTTCATTACATCACAGATCGTCTGTACAGAAGTGTGACTTTCTTCACTTCAGGGCTATATACCTTGCTTGACAACAGTTGGAGGTGTCTGGCTAAGTCTGACATATTGACATCATCTTTGTAGCAAGATTTCTTCAGCTCTTCCATGCTGTCTTCATAATCATTGCCATTTGCTGCACCCACAAGAGTTTTTTCAATTACTGTTTACTAAACCTGTCTTCCAACTCACCATAGAGCAGGTCACATGCTTCAAAGAACATATGCCGAAAGTATGCCTTTGCAGACATAAAAAGGTGTGGTTCACTCCCACTTTCAAAATGTGGAGGATGCCTTCTGTAACGAGGTAATTCTGGTTGGCCAATATTGAACTTTTCAGCAATGGTGACACACTTGTCATAAAACCTGTCGAAATTTTCATCTGTCCTGTTTCGTTTGAAGAATATCTTGGCAGCATCAACAGCAGAGAGTGCTTCATGCAAAGCTATGTCTTATTTTTGCAAAGTGAAAGAAACTTGCTCTGTTAATAAAAAGTGACTGAGTTGGGAGACCAAATAAAGTGCTGAATTTTGCCAAATAGTGAATCAAGCCAGCAGCTTTTAAACCATATTCATGATGTGTTGTTAAATTCATTTCCTCCAATGCCTCTAACAATAGAGTGTAGTCTTTGAGAATGGCTTCTATTGCAACAGTTCTTGCTGTCCATCTGGTAGGACATAATGGCTTCAGACTAATACCTCCACTTGTCTCCAACTTCAATAAAAAGAGATATTGTCATTTCGCAGATAGACAAATGATCTTGCTTATTTCCTTCACTGTTTCGAGACCATCTCTGATACATGCAAGCTTCCTTCCAACATCCTGTAAGCAAAGATTCAGTGAATGTGCACAACAATGCAGCAATGCAGAAGGGTATTCATTTGTAATCCTTGTCAGATTTTCTTCCCTGCATGTTGGCAGCTCCATCATAGGCCTGTCCTCAACATAATGATAATGGGAGGCTGCATCAAATCAGTAGATCTTTGATTACTGTGAAAAGAGTCTCTGCTCTATTGTCAGGAACACTAAATAAGCCAATTGAATCTTCTCGTACTTCATAGTCAGTATTCACCCAGCGGATGGACAAATCAAGCTGTTGACTGTTGATAACATCAGTTCCCTATCAGCTATTACTGAGAACCATACTGGTTCAGTCTTTTTCATTTTCTTTAAAAGGGTTCGAAGTAGTGTCTGCCCTAGAATATAAATTTGCTGACTGATGACTAGTGAATCGGTTTTCTTTGATCCAATTTTTCATTATTCTCACTCAAAACCAGCAGAAGCTGTTGTAAGTTCCCTTCTGATTCAGTATGGCTATTGCTTGATGAGTAAGATATCGTATGCCGCATTAGCAGTCCTTCTCTTCGGGTTTGCTGAAATTGTTGCATGAAGCAGCTCAGCTGGCTCGCAATTTTTGGCATCTCACGAGCTATCCATTTTATTTTTGCTTCTCTATGAGTATGTGAAAACTTCATGTCCTCTGAACTTTTCCAAGGCTTTTTTCCAATTCTGGAATCCTGATTTAGTAAAAGCACCCTCCCCCATTTTACTGAATGAAAGTAAACTACGCTTGCTGCTATAACGACAATAAAGACAAAATACTTTCTTTTGTGTAATGCAAATATTAAGCCAAGGAAACTCTTTATACCAAAATTTCTCTATTTAGATACCAATAGTGCTAGTGTTGGCTTATCAACTGGTTGAAAAGCTTCTGCATCGCTACAACAACATTGTGACAAGCACTGATTTGAAATTTCAGCATAATTAGGGGTTGGTAAGATAGGAGAGTTTGAGTTTATCTCATTGAATGCTGCTCTACATTTTCTGGACTTCCATGTTGAGCATATCCTTTTTCATCACTGCCAAGGACAACCATTGCTTCAGATTCATTACAATCACTGGCTTCTGAACTATCTTCCAGTTCCTCAGTTTTCTTTGCTTTACTGGACCAACTTTTCAGTGAGGCATGTCGCTTAGACATAATGTAGCTATCAGTATGGCCCTACAAATCAACCTGTTATCTAGATAATGGTTATAATGCTATATGCCCATGTGGTCTAGATGCTGAGCTTGCAAGTTGGTTAATTGGCATTATAATAAGCACAAGTCAAGTGTCAGTGTAGCCACCTCAGTGCACTAATGGATTATAGTTCAATTATAATAACATGCACAAGTCAGTGCACAAAGTTCTATCTGTAATTACACAAGGCAGTTCGTGAATGATCAAACTAAACATGTTGACATTGACAAAAAATGGGGGGGGGGCTTAGCCCCCCCAGTATAAAAATTGGGGGGGCCAGAGCCCCCCTTGCCCCCCTGTTTTCTCCGCCACTGGGTTAGACCAGACTCCACATTTCCATGTGTGCATGCCATGTATAAGTCTGCCTAGTGAGACTAGGAAGGGAAGGGATGGGGGACTGTAGTTGCCAGTCTTTATCTAAGGTAGCAAGTGTTCATCAAGGGCCTGGTGGGACTAACTGAACATGTGGTTAATACAGCAGCGGAACAAAACATCAGAACTTATTATAATTTAAATGGTTTGGTAGAGGTCTTACATACAAAACTAGGTCTGAAGCTGGGCAGTATGAAGATTATTGTTCAGCTCTACATGCATAATTGTTTTGTTTTCTTCCTAAAAACTTACCTGATATTAACCTGTAGCAGCCTGTTTTGAAAATATTGCTTTTTGTTCACAACGAAATGGATCTCCAACATATACCATATTCTCTCACACTGCTTTTGCTTAGCTTTGCCATTCATATGCCCTCCATTAAAACATGAACATGAGCATTTCCTAATTTTTATTCTGAAAGTACACATGGATTCCGTTTCACATCTGAGAAATATATGTTTACCACAGGAAACCATTTTTAGTCGATTCAAATTGGTGTGATTGCTGTGTCCTGGAATGCTAACTAATAGAAAATATCCTGTGATTGAAATCTTTTAAAGTTAATGTTGAACAACAAGAATTATTATCAATACTATGTTTGCTAAGAGTGGAGGTGAACACGTGTTTTTATTCATCTAGTGATCAAACTCTAAAAACTCTTCCTTCTGTTTCATATCTATTCCATTAAACGTGACTTTATATGGTGAGATGAAAAATTATAAAAATAGGAGAGTTGAAAGATTAAATCTGTCTCGAGAAATCGCATGTGAAAGTGTTGCTATTATCACTGCTATTTGCATTGCTGTCCATACAATAACTGAGCATTGTAAAAGAAGGTTTTTGGAAGAACTTGGGAAAAGTAAGTGCATCTGTCATATACCAGAGGTGTTTTATGGACTTCTGTTTCATAGCTCACTCTAGAACTGTTAAGTTTTCTCTATCTGATAGAGGAGTAGAGATGATGAAGTAAAATTTACTAGTATCGAAGTTAGTCTAGTCAGAAGTGGAAATATGGTGGGGGTGGGGGGAGGAGGAGCTGCACTGGAGCTGTATGGTGCCAAGTGTGCAATGCAATGAAATGTCTAGTATAGGCTACTTAGAAAACTAGTACATGTAACTAGCTTTGTAGTTTTACATCGATAGATTTCTTTCTTTGGTCCTATCCTAGACTAGTGCAGCTGCTATTATACAGCCAGAGCTTGCTTTCTCACAGCAATTAAGCACTTTATTGAACACTGCAATATATTCATTGTGGCTAGCCTCTCAGTGCTGCTTTGAACATTGTATATAAAAAAGTTGGTAGCTATAAGCTGTGATGTAACTATATTAAGTGGGGTTGCTTTTCAGGCATTTGTGATTGTAGATCTTCGATGGATAACCATTGCATAAAACCATAGAGTTAGCTGCCTATAAAGAGTTTCATTTCTTGACTTTTATTTATCAAATGTACGGATGGCTTTAGTATGCAGGCGACTTTATTTTAAATATAAGAGCAGCTTGAGTGTGTAGGGAGATTTACCATGGTTAATCCTTCAGCTTCAAAGAGTTAAAATAAAACTAAATTACATTAAAAAAATATATTTACGGAAATTTTATAATATGTATATTTGCATGTGCTGAAGTTTACTCGACGGCATTGATGGTAGCTATACATGACAACATATTCCAGATCTTGATGAAGTATGGGAAACTCAAATGTGCTTGCATGGTTTGCTATTGCCCTCTTAATGTTATTAATTTTTTGGGGGATGCTAATCCATCTCCCATCTATTCAAAATTCTAGATCCTCTGCTGTCATCCATAGCAACTGTTAACAAGTGTGTGCCAATGTATGGCTGCGCAGCCTTAAAAGGTCCATTATGTATTGTCTTCTGGATGGCCAATCATATCAGAAATATTTGTAGGCTGTAAAAATTCGTCATTAATGTCTTATATGGCATGTCTAACTTTATAAGTTCCAAATCACTGGAGATTTTGTCTTTGTGTGGAGGTTCCAGTTACAAAACAAGGAGATTGGTCTTATAATAGCTCATACTGACTTTTATGCCAGGGAGTTACTTCACAGGTAGCTGTGTAAATAAAATTATTATACAGTGATAGATAGTATAAACTTGATACATGCTGTTAGTGTCTAGGTATAGCCAGGTGATAAACCATAGTGGCCATCAAACTAATAAAGAAGTGAGTCTGTAGGTGAGGGTGGGTCTTAAGACACCAAAAGCCTCTCAGAACATCTTTAAGTGTCTTCATGTGTCCCTTCTCTTACATGGGGTGTGGCTGTCCCACTTCAACAACACTTCCTGTTCCAGTCTTGTTCCCTTATAAGGTATTGAAGAGCATTCCAGGAGGACATATAATTCAAGTGCTGTTGTGTCCATACACTTTTCTCGTTAGCTGTTCTGTAATAGTTTGAAGATGAGTGCTGATGTAGCTGAAGAGTGTGACCTCACTTATGAAGTGCAGGACAATGTTTGCTATTCTGCTACTCCTATGTATGAGGTAGTCAACAACGCAAGTACTACCTCCATCCCATCCTCCTGCTACACGGAAAATGATGTTAAAAACAGAAAAAATAAAGATCTTACAAAGAGCAGAAAATGTGGAATGAAGTGCATCTCCTTAGTAGCTCTGCTGGTGGCTATTTCTCTCCTCACTGCAGCAGGTGGAGCTTTAATTGCTGCATTTGCGCAGATTTCCAAGCTCAATGCTGAGGTAGCTCTACTCCAATCAACCTCACCTAGCAAGGACATCATCATGGACAACTCTATCAACATCTCTGAGCTGACTGTAAGTGTTCAAGTGCTACAGAGCACTATTGATACACTCAGTGCTAATGTCAGCAGGCTAGCTGTGCAGCTACAGAGTTTTGATAAAGAGGTGAACATCAATTTGGAAAACATTACTAACAGCATATCCATCCAGCGCAGCTTTGTTGATCAGATTATTGCCAAAGCTACTGGAGATAATAACATAACTCAAGAGGCTCTTCTCGTGGATATTTTAAATGAAACTGGACGTACCTTCTCTTCTTGTGCTGCTATTGTGCGAGTTTCTCCCTCTTCTCCCTCAGGCATGTATCATGTCAGATCCTCCAATGACTCCTCTATTAATGTCTACTGCGATATGACCAGGTCATGTGGTAATATCACTGGAGGGTGGATGAGAGTGGCTGAACTGGACATGACAGACACCACTACCCAGTGTCCTAGTAGTCTCATCCTGAGGACAACTCCACGTCGTACATGCGGAACAGAGATCTCGCGAATACCACTTTGTTCTTCAGACCCATTCCCTGTGGGTGTTGTTGTATATTCTAAGGTGTGTGGAAGAATCAGAGCCTACCAGGTGGGAGTTCCAAATGCTTTTGGAAATCCTAATCCAACCTCTAACAGTGGTCGTGAGACTGATAATCCAAATATAGAAACCTATTATGTGGATGGTGTAAGTCTCACTCATGGAAGGTCCCCAAGACAGCACATCTGGACATTTGCTGCTGCTTCTAATGAAGATAGATTAAATCCTAACTACAAATGCCCATGCATCAACACTGCTATATCATATACTGGCCCACTTATTCCACCATTTGTGAGTGAAGATTATTTCTGTGATACAGCTGCTTTAAGTGGCTTTGCTAAAATCTTCCATGCCGATGACCCTCTGTGGGATGGAGATGGCTGTGGTCCTACTAACACATGCTGCTCCTTCAACACTCCGCCATGGTTCTACAAGCAACTGCCACAGTCCACCACTGATGATATAGAGATGAGAGTGTGTCGTAATCAAGAAAGAGCTGATGAAGACATTGCCATTGAAGTGGTAGAGATTTATGTTCAGTAATGAGTGCCTCACACTCCTAATTATAATAACTGTACAAATATGTAGAATAACTTGAATCATCTATTATTTGATCGCCCATATTTGTTGTTTATCATGTGTTTTGAAAATTAAGACATTGCTGAGGTCTTAAAACTTGCATGATAATTATGTGATTATCATTATCCATATATAAGCTATGTACAATATATAGCCACATTTGCTCACCATCACTCTCACATGTGATTAATATAATGATGTATATCATAGAGTGCAGGACATATGTTTGACATGGCCATAGTCCTGAACGATGGCTAAGTGATATCTAAGTGATTAATAAACAATGCCCTTGCTATTGAGGCAAACATTGTGTTGGACTGGACACAACCTCCATTTTGGACTGGCCATGTTTCAGAGATAAGATGTTCGTAGTGAAAGGTTTATCATTCTTATCACTTGATCAGGTTTGCTAGAGTTTAAGGTTATCCTTGACTCTTCCACACAAGGGTGTCTAGGGACACCCCAGCAAATGCAGGTGCAGTGTATAATGCACACACAGAATATAATATAACTCCATGGCTCTGGTGCAATTTGACCTCATGCCCACCCAAGCAAAGTGGTGTTCTTTTTAATCACTACCCTAGAAGTGCACACACTATATCAATATCAGCATATGTGCTCTGCAGGAAAAGCTTTATGTCCACACTGTGTCACATTCCAAATTAGCAAGGAACTTGGCCAGGAAATGAAGAACAGTGGCAAATACCAATCTGGACATTATTGTGGTGAGTCACTATTATGATCATTTCCTTTTTAATATGCACAATACTTGTGATGCAGGCAAACTTTGGAGGAGGTTCTAAGCACAGATGTCACTGAGCCCCACCACTTGTATGTATGCTGTATTCACTCAAATAGAAGTCCCCCCTTCTGCAGGGTAAGTGCTGGACTTTTGTGCTAAAGAAAACATTCTGCCTAGGTTTTTCTTGGCCAATGTATCAACTCTGTCACCTAAATGCAAATTAGCAATGCAACGATTTAATTTAGAACCACACAAGTGATAGATAAGTTGGGGGTGTTTGTTATCTCTCTGCTCCCTCCAAATCCCTGGAGTTACCCTCTACCCTACATGTGGAAAGTAGGGTTAAGTTATTGAGTGATCCCACTGTTGGAGTCTGCCTTATCTGGGATGTTTGTGATTGGAGGAATGTGTGGGGCATTGAAGCTCAGAAATAGCCTGTACCTTAGAAATTTGCATCACACACTGCTACAGCTTTAATCTTCAGAATCAAACATATACATTTTATAGATTGTTTAAAAACATATTTTCAGCTACAAGTAGGAGTAGAAATGATTTTTGGACTAAGCATGCTGCATTATATATAATATATGTAGTGAATTATTGTTATTTTGAAATGGAATTGTTATTTTGTACGTGAACTTCAAAAAGAAGCACATGCATTTTTTTTGCGTTTAACGTCCAATATAATTGTTGTTGTCTTCTTGGCTAGATCTGTAAAAATAATTTGCTGTAATTATAGGCAATTATGCATGTGCATGGAAATGTGCATTAGTACAAGCACCAAAGTTAAGATTACCAAGCATGACCTGTCCTTGTTTGTTTATCCTCAATTGGTGCTCACACATATGGCCCAGGGAGTGCTTGACCAGAGGTAACTATTGGCATAAGCAGGGATTTGTAGGCAGTGGCTCCTGCCATGCCATGCCACCAAAGCCTATAAATAGCCAAACTAGGACAGAAGGAGGCAATATTTCTCTTGGCCATTTCTTCCTGGTCTGTGTAGTTTTGGCCTCAATGGTCACTCACAGATACAACGCAGGTAGGGTGGGAGGTTGGGGATAGGGTATTGCTTACAGCTAGCTTATACGTGATTTGCACATAGTAGCCAATAAGTGGCCAAAAGATTGCTTGTATATTATATTTTCTATGAAATAATTTGCACTGAATGAACCTCAAAATCTGGAATGAAATGTCATCTTCTCTACTAAGGTTTTAAATGCAGATGACCAAAACTGGGCTTGTTCTTTACACTTGCTAAACTTGAACACACTGGATCTAATAGTCTCCACAGAGTAGTGATGAATATGCCTGTATAGATGGCCTGTTTGGTAATTTGTGCTCTCTTGAGACTGAGGAAAGAGGAATCAGTGGGGAATGGCGATACAGAGAATACAGAGAAGTAGCTGTGTCCTTGTCCTGGCTAGTTAGAGGGTATTGAGTACAAGATGTGGAAGGAAACCAGAGATGACTCTTGTAGTTCCTGCTCTTATTCAAGCAGAAATGAAAAGTTTGCTCAACATGAACCATTTAAGGTAGGTCAATCATAAAACAAGGTTTTTGCATCTCCCCCATGGGAAGATGCAACATATTGAAACAACATTTTTTCCCTTGTTAACAGTTTCCATGTCTTGACCTTAGGTTCTTTTCAGAATTCACTCTATTCAAATGCAAATTCTTCTACCAAACAATTTCAATTAATTTTTTTAATGACCCCTCCCACTCCCACCCCCTCCACACACACATACACACACACAGAAACACCTTAAAACAGCTTGTATGAGGGGGTGGATTGATTAAACTTCATAACGACATGAAGATAAGTTTGGATATTGAAACAAACTAAGTTGAACTTAATTCTGTGAAACTAACTTGAAGCTCTGAAAAGCCTTAAGGAGACATGAATGTTAGAAGACACCTAACAGATACCAACCTTGGTAATTCACTGCCACCAGAGTCTCTCCCTAACTTCTTCTAGCTAAATCCCAACCTTGATTAGATCTTAAGTAGCTTATATTAGAACAGCAGTCAAGTAGAAGAATATGAAGATTAGGATGAGACTGACTAAGCCTGGACTGCAGAGGGGTTTAAATACCCTTGCAGCCAGGCTTTCACAGCTTATGGTGTTGATAACAGTGTGAGAGTAGTACAATTACTGTATATATGTCTGTAAGGGACTTATCTAAGAGTGTGAGATGATATCATGATTGTCCTATGTGTTGATAGTCTGAAGTCATGAGTTCTGATTGTCCTATGTGTTGATAGTTTAAGGTCATGAGTTCTAGCTCTATTTATAACTAGCTCTATTTATAGTGCAGGGCTACTCTGCAGCCAGTCTCAGGGCTGAGGCCTGACAATGGAAACAAATTTAAATGGATTTCAAGCTATTAAACAAACTAAAAGCTTGAAGCTCTGAACACAAATTAAGGAGGGGATTTGAACCTCTGAAATGAACTTAAGGGGACTTGAACTCTCAAGCCAAGACTGAGTTGAATAACCAAACAACTGCACCTTTTTTTACCAAGAAATGATCCAGTTAATTTCCTCAACATTTGTCTATCTTACATAAGCATGAGTATCTACTTCACAAGATGGTAAATAATAACAAGGTTACTTCTGGTGTTATACTTAGTCACTTCTTGTAGATGGCTGCTTGACATAGAAACAAGACAATTTAAATATTGAAACAAGAATAATTTACTGGATACACTTAGCAATTAAACCCTCTCACAGTCATATAATTATGCGAGGAGCAACAGCCGCTGCTATTTACCGTTCATATACAATAACTACCTGAGCATGTCCAGAGAATTTTCTGGAGCATAAGGGATGTACAACTTCTGTAACTATGTTAAACGTGACGTCAATTTCACATTCTGCAATTTGGAAAAGAAATAGTGATTCACTAAAAATAGGAAATGCTGATTGTTGCTGCCACCAGAATCTTCAATAGATAGTGTAGGGATAATACCAGTTATACCATCATTAACAACAGCTCACCTCATGGTTGCTATGGCATTACAATCAATTTCAGAGCTGCCAAGATGAGATAGGTACTTTTTACCTCATTGTTGATAATGATATAGCTTGTGTTGTGTCTTCACTAGCTATCTAGTGAAGATTCAGATGCAGAAACAATCAGCATGATTTGGTAGAAATAAAACCATGATAGCTATTTAAAGCTAGCAGCATAACGGGTTGTTATATTTTTTCCTGGCAATTTCTCGGAATTTCCATGAGTCCTACGACCCACCTAGGAGGAGTCCCATGCCTACACAGACCTAGCCTCTGGAAATTTATCTCTGGAAATTTATCTACCTATTCGCCTATTTGTGTGCACACATACTTCATATACACTACCTACCTAACTACACACCTCTCCACTTGCCTCCCTATATATACTTATCTAGCCACCTATCTACATACCTATCTCATCTACCCTCTACTACCTATTATCTAGCCCTATTAATCTCATATCTACCTACCTACCTGTCTACATTGATCTACCTACCAATCTACCAAACTTCCCACTACCAAACTACTTAACCATCACCCCATACCTACAGATAATTTGACTACCTCATGAAATGAGTCACAGTTCTTTTTTTTAATCAAAAGTCTAGGTGTTCAAAAAACTTGTTTTACATGGGTTATGTCCATCCTCACGACTTGACTCTTGCATATTGATAGCCGGGCCTTTACACTCACAGACTATTGTGAACCTGCCATGCATTATGCTTTAAATATTGAGTTAAGCAGCTATAATTATTATGCACATATTCGTGTAAAGTGTCTATTTTGATAGTTCTAGCCTCCATTTGTTATGTCATGGTCATGACTATCATCCTCCTGCTCAAAAGTCTGTGTTTCTTTATATTTGTGTCAGGAGCACTTTCAAAGTGGGTTGCCGACAATTTGGACTTCATGTGGGAGGAGTACATCCTACACATCCCAATTGGTCAGGTATTTGTAATAAGCCTACAGTATTTTCTGGACTTTTGTCTCAATCATTCACCCAGTGTATTTAATACTTCGGCTGTTTAGTATTGCTAACATCGGTTGCTGCAATAACTTTAATTAAAACCATGCAAGGCTTCCTTCCTTCATTTTTTATATGTTGCGTAAAACCATAACCGAAATAATCTAATTCACAGTTTGATAACAAGTGTAAAGATTTTGACACATGCTTTGACCATTTCATCTTCAAAGCTCCACATTAGCATTAGTTGCTTCACATTTCCTTTTGACTCACTACAGCCTAGAAGGGCTATCATTTGATGAGAGCCAGAAATTGTCATGTTCTATAAACGGTTTGCTCTTTGCACTTCATGCTGATCATTCAATTGTGCACTTCACTGGCTCCCAATTGTAGGTTTTGCTTGAGCTAAATATTTTGTTTTGCCTCTTTATGAGAAAGTGATTTTCGTGAGATTTAAACCTTTCTATGGCATTTTTCAAAGCGTTTGCTGTAAAAACTTTCTCTGCTGATTTACTGATGTAAGCAATCTGTGCCTGGCAGCATATAGACAGTAATAATAAAATACTGAGATGTCCACAGAAGCTTTTTTCCCTTACACTCAATGATTTCAAAGTCATCTTATTATTAGGCTGAAAGACTTTCTCTTCACTGATAAAACACTATGCTGAACAACCTACTTCTTCTGCCAGACTGGTGTAGTATTATTGCCTGCCACCGCCCGTCGTTGATCACAACTCCATCGTGGGTCCAGTCGACGGAGGGAAAGCCAGTCCGGAGGTGGAACTTCAGGAAGGCGAGGTGGTCGGAGTTCGCGAGCGACACCAACACCGCAGCCGACGCCCTGCCAGTGCCCACCGCCTCTAACATCGATGAGGCCTACAAGGCGTACTGCAAGATGTTGACGGACGCTGCCAAGAAGCACGTCCCACGGGGAGTCCGAAAGAACTACGTCCCCTGCTGGGACGTGGAGTGTGACGAACTCCTGCATGCCCACAACACCGCTGACACCAAGGCAGAGAGAGCCAAAGCCGCCACCGACCTATTGATCATGCTCAACTCCAAACGGCGAGAGAGGTGGAATGAGACCGTCGAATCTATCGACTTCATCCACTCCAGCCGACGAGCGTGGCAGACCATCAATAAGCTGACCGGCAAGGCATCAAAACCAGCGCCATGCCCCATCACTGCAGACTCCATCGCAGCCCAGCTGATCATCAACGGTCGCTTCCCCGATGCTGACAAGGACTTCACTCGCAAGACCATCGGCGAAGTGAATGACCTGCGCAGGGCCCCCAACGCAGACCTGAACCTATCGGGAGACTTCACCAGCGACGAGATGAAGGCGGCTATCAAACACCTGAAGCCTAGCAAAGCAGCCGGGATCGACAACATCCACCCGGAGTTCATCCTGCACCAGGGCAGCAGAGCCACGGAGTGGCTTCGGTCATTCTGCTCCGCCTGCTACCGCTCGTCAAAGCTCCTGAAGATATGGAGGCGCGCCAAGATCATCGCCATACCAAAGCCAGGCAAACCGTTGGACGACCCAAAGGGATACCGGCCAATCTCTCTCCTCTGCGTGCCATACAAGATCATGGAACGGCTTCTCCACGCACGCCTCGACCCGGTGATCGACCCTAAACTGCCGAAGGAGCAAGCTGGCTTCCGCCGTGGAAGATCAACGGCGGACCAGGTGACCCTCCTCACCCAGGACATCGAGGACTCCTTCCAGAGGGGTGACAAGTCGGGCGTCGTCCTCCTCGATCTCACAGCGGCGTACGATACTGTCTGGCTGCGCGGACTCCACCTTAAGCTGCTCCAGACAGTCTCCGACCGGCACATGGTGGACTTCATCATGGAGATGTTGACCAACCGCAGCTTCACCCTCCACACCAGCGACAGCCAACACAGAAGGCTCAGGCGACTGAAGAATGGCGTCCCCCAAGGCTCCGTACTGGCTCCGATGTTGTTCAACATCTACATCCACGACCTTCCCGACACGCTGTCGAAGAAGTACGGATACGCAGACGATCTCGCCATCATGATCTCTGAAAATGCCTGGGAGACGATCGAATCGGGGCTCACGGCTGACATGAACACCCTGTCAACGTACCTCAAGAACTGGCGCCTGAAGCTCTCGGTGGCCAAGACCATGTCCGCCGCTTTCCACCTCTACAACCGGGAGGCAGGCCGAGAGCTGAACATCATCGTCAACAACAACAGACTCCAGTTCCAGGCCGAGCCGACATACCTCGGGGTCAAGCTAGATCGTACCCTCACTTTCCGCCAACACCTGGAAAGCCTGTCGGCAAAGATATCGGCCCGCACCGCCCTGATACGCCGCCTAGCTGGTTCCACCTGGGGTGCCTCGACCCAAGACGCTGCGCATCTCTACCCAGGCGCTGGTATTCTCCGCCGCGGAGTACTGCTCCCCTGTCTGGTGCAGGAGCACTCACACCAAGAAGGTCGATACGACGCTAAATACCGCCTTGCGAACGGTCTCGGGCTGCCTGCGTGCCACACCTGTTGACCATCTACCCATCCTCGCCGGCATCACCCCACCAATGCTGCGACGCGAAGCAGCCATCCTGGCCCTGTCCCGCAAGGCCATCAATGACGAGGACCACCTTCTCCACCATATCGCCACCGAGCCCCCGATACGCCAACGCTTCAAATCAAGACACTCGTTCACGCAGCAAGCCCATCAGCTCCTGCGCTCAACACCTGACGATGTCTCGAAAGGTGGTTGGCTGAAACACCGCTGGAGGGAGAAGTGGCAGTCAGCCAGCAAGTCCAGGCTACATCGATTCGTGGAGACGCCGGACGAGCTGCCAGGCGAGGACCTACCGCGCAGGCAGTGGACAACCCTCAACCGCCTCAGAACTGGTGTCGGCCGCTTCGCCGCCACCATGAAAGAATGGGGACTGAGAGACTAGGCCGCGTGTGAATTTGGGCACCCGGAACAGACAGTCGATCACGTCATCGAGTCCTGCCCCCTACACCGTCCACCCAATGGCGAGCCCGGGATAGCCAGTCTGGACGACGAGACACGAGCATGGCTGTCCTCGACAGATATTGATTACAACTCTGTGGATGTTATTATGTCCAGTAAATTCATGTTTAGCATGTGTAAGGAACAAGAGTTTTGGTCACCTACATTTAAAACCTTAGTAGAGAAGATGATAAACCATTCTGGATATTTGAAATTCAATGAGTGCACATTATTTCATGGAAAATCTAATATACAAGCTGCAAAAAGCAGCCTTTTGGGCCAATTATTTGCTACTATATGCAAATTACTTATTAGCCAGCTACAGGCAATATCCTATCCCCACACTCCCACCCATCCTGGGTCGTATCTGTGAGTGCCCATTGAGGACAAAAATACACTGACCAGAAGAAAGGGCCAAGCATAATATTGCAGTATCATACTCCTCATGTCCAAGTTCCTGATTCTGTCCTAGTTTGGCTATTATGGGATTTGGTGGCATGGCATGGCAAGGAGAAGGCATACTTTCCTACTTAAGTTCTCCCCCTGGTCACCACTAGTTATCCCTGGTCAAACTATTCCCTGGGCCATATGTGTGAGCACTAATTGAGGACAAAGAAACAAGGACAAACAGAGAGAGAGAAAGGGATGAGAGAATTATTAGTATAGATAAACTGACACACTACCTAGCCAACCTGCCACCACACACGCTTTGTGATTGTCTTAGTGCACACACACTCTTTTGACAGTACAATGCCATGCATAAATTATTGGCCATTTAGACTTGGCTCATTTGTTCACCATTCTCCTTGCCTTGCTCCCTTTCCTCTTAAAAGTCTTTTTTCACAATTAGGAACTGATATCTCCACCCATACAAAACAACTAAGTGTATGGTTTGTGGGTCCATCAGTATTTCCTTGTGCATTGATAACTACGAATTTATGCATGTTCAAGAAGAAGATTCACGCCCTCTAATTGTATTTTGTAAGTAATTTAAATGTCATCAACAAAGAGATACTGACACTTACTAGCTGTTGATTGGTGAAATCTCAGCATGACAATAACATAATAACATTACAATAACTGTCTCATTAATCAACTATTCCCTCAACATTTCGACTAGATGCTCTAGCCTTCATCAGGAATATATAATGAGATGCTAAGATTCACATGAGTCTTCTATATATCGCTAGATAGTAGCTATCACCATATGCTACTGGCACATGTATCCAACATGTGAATGGATGTTAAACAATAAATAAATAAATAAAAATAAACAAATAAAAAGAAATAAAAAATATGTCAAAAATAATCAAATAAGAATTTTTTATATATAGTAAGTTGTTATTATTTTATTATGATTTCTATTAATGTTATTATTGTTGTTGTTGTTGTTGCTATTTTAGTTATTATTATGGTTGTTGTTGTTGTTATTATTTTTTTGTTTTGTTTTTATTGTTGTTTTTTATATTTTTATTGTTGTTGTTGTTGTTATTATTATTATGTGAATTTATATATCAATGAACTCTCAGTTGACGTAATAACATTAAAATCTAATCAACTTCAAATTTTATTCACTCGACGTTTGGACTAGATGCTCTAGTCTTCATCAGGAATAATGAGACAGTAAGGCTCACGTGAGCCAGGTAGCTAGCTATCCACCACATGCAAGGACATGCACCTAGCATGTGCACCTGATGTATAAAAAAAAAATGAATAAATATAAATTTTTTTAAATTTTTTAAAATTTATTATTATTATTATTATTGTTATAAAACAATAATAAATATACAGGAAATATATCAGAGTCCACAAACACACCATGCAAATTATAAAAATAATTAAATAATCACTTACATTAGAAGTAACAGATAAAGTAACAAACCCAAAAACAACAAATACAAGCAAACAATCTAAGGCAAAGTCCCCAAAAGAACTGCACTTTGATGGCCACACGTTGCAGCAGAAAGAACTGTGACCCTGTCTCCTCCAACTGGTCTGTGAGCCATTTGCCAAGGTCATTGAAAAAGGCTGCAGCTGCAGGGCCGAAAACTCCTGACGTCTCAATGGCCAGAGACATAAGTAGGTAAACAGAATCCAACTCTTTATACTTGGTCCTCTTGTGGTGCTCAGATTCGGTGGCCACACTGCCAGGCCTCAACACTAGCCAAAGCTAAATGGAATGGTGCATAGGTGTCTGGGCATGTAACATTCCATATTAGTGATCGACCACTCTTCCATGGAACCCATCCGGCTATTTGCCATATTATCTAAACACTCCATTGGGTTCGAGTCGATATAGGATTTTTGCAGCGTCCAAACCTCTCTTGACAATAAAAAAATAAAAAATAAATAAAATAATAATAAAAATAAAAATAAATAAAATAAAAATAAAAATGTACACAAATAAAAAAATAAAAAATAAAACAACAATTACATAATTATAATAATAATAATAATAATAACAACAACAACAACAATAACAACAACAACAATAATAATAAAAATAATAAAAATAATGATAATAATAATAATGATAATGATAATGATAATAATGATAATGATAATGATAATAATAATAATAATAATAATAATAATAATAATAATAATAATAATAATAATAATAATAGTGATAATGATAATGATAATGAATTAAAAATAATATACTGACACTCAATGATTTCAAAGTCATCTTATTATTAGGCTGAAAGACTTTCTCTTCACTGATCAAACACTATGCTACTTCTTCTCGTGTAGTATTATTGCCTTCTGATAAGTTTATGACATTTGTTTCGAATGGGGTGAGCTCTTGCTAAGACACAGTGACTGGAACAGAGTCTAACTCTTCTTCAGACACTCTCCTTGGTTTGATTTAGTTCCTCTTGCTTTCGAAAAAAAGCTCATTAGGAATACCTTAGGCTGTGACTGTGTTTTTGTTATCCGATTTAGGTAGCAATCAGGCTTCAGCCCTGACTGGCTGCAGAGCAGCCCAGCAAAGAACGAATATATAAATAGAATTTATATATAGAGCTAGAACTCAAGATCTCAAACTATCAACACATAGGACAATCAGAACTCATGATCTCAGACTATCAACCGATAAGGCAATCATGATATCATCTCACACTCTTTGTAGGAACATACAGTACTCTCACTCTGTTATCAACACCATAAGCTGTGAAAGCCTGGCTGCAAGGGTATTTAAACCCCTCTGCAGTCCAGGCTTAATTAAGGTTGATTAGCAATAATGCAAAATGTTCAAGAGACGCGATGCGATGCTTTGCGTTGTTTTTAAAATATTGTGAACATAAAATTGTGCACCGTGTCGTACTGCTTGAATAGATCTATTCGAGCGGCATTGCGACCTGCGATTGGTGTGAGTTTTTCATCTTTCTGGTGCGCTTTATTTTGATTTTTCAGTAAAAGCTGGTAATTTCAAATATGAACTGAAGATGAAAGGCTTAAGCAGTGAGAACTTTCCCTAGTATATGGGTGTGAATGACATGAGCGCTGGCTTCCATTAATTAATGGGCACAGTTCTGGTTTGGTGAAAGTTCATGTTTGCTCAAGCGGTGACTCTGTTATTGTGAAAAGCTAGAAGTGATGCAATGCAATGCGATGCGATTCAATGCTATGCGATGCGATGCGATGCAAAGATAGCATATTGTGAACCAGCCTTTAGGCAGGCTCATATTCTGCTACTTGACTGTTGTTTTAATACAAGTTACTAATACCTTTTGTCAAGCTTTGGGTTTAGCTAGAAGAAGTTAGGGAGAGACTCTGGTGGCAGCAAATCACCAAAGTTGGTATCTGTTAGGCCTCTTGTGGTTGGAGACTCTAACAGTAGCCATCATACACATGAATACGAATTTATGTCAATTGTCATGTAAGGAAGGTGTAAACCACAATACATCAGTTCACCAGTCTGATCATTAACCACAACATTCTCCAATTTCCCTTTAAAAAATTGAGGTAGCAGAAAGCAGCTCATCTACTCCCTCCCACCTATGGATCTCAGCCACTGGCTGGCAACTAGATAAATTGTGGATATGATACTCTCCAGGTTCTGCTTTGTAACCCATCTAGATAACCCAGTGCATACCCTCAATATTGCATACCCAAAAGAAATTGATCAGCACCAGCTCAGGATTAAGTAGCGATTTTCTTGCTGACTCTTGCTAAATGCACCCATCTTGAAACTAAGGAAGTTTCACCACAACTGTTTGTTTATACTATGAAGAAGCTGGAATGGAAACATATGTATCTTGAAAGCACATAAGGAAACTGTACTGTAAATATTTATGGAAGTTACACCAGATATATTGAAACTAAACAGTTTCACCATATGTCCTGTCCATCCACATAACCGTGAGAGAAGTTGTAAGACATAAAGGCAAGATCAGTACAAAGTATTTTTGGTTTCTTTAGACCTACTCTAGCTACTTGTAGCTGTACTAAGAGATTCACAAGTCAGAGCAATAGGTATATAAAAAGGTAGCCCCATGCACTGCTTTCCTACCAAAGCATAAGAAATTCCCAGAATTTGTGTCCTTTGAGTCAAAGCCCTTATTTTCCTGTTAGAACCTAGCTTCTGAATGGAGTTTCATTGGTCAGTTATAGGTTCCTTATTTCACCTAAGGCCCTCACTGGAGGGACTCAGACTCCACCTTCCTGGGCATATTTGAGTGACCCCTTAGGGCTTGGGTTTAATTTATATTATTATTATTAAAAAAAATTTTTTTTTATTACAAATTCTGAATTTGTTTATTTAGTTTCAGCTAAGGTTTTATGCATTGTTACGGATGCTAGAAAATTCAGACTGATTGTGAAAAGGTTGTAAGTATTTTGTGCTGTAGTAGAGGTAATGTGGTGCTGGGTTCAGAGGACATTTCCTGCACGCCGTCCAAGTTTACTGATCCATCAACAAAAAAGTAAAGAAGTCCATTGCATGCTATATACCTTCTGCTAGCATCCTCATTTCTTGATTGTTGCTGGTTGTTTGTCTGTGTGATTGCTTGGTTGAAATAAGTTAGATTCCTCGACAAATGGGACCTATGGTATTTGAAAACCCTCAGGTCCTTTGTGGCACGCTTGCTACGCTTGGGTTGTCATAACCTAGGACCCTTCAGTTTTCTAAATAACATAGGTTCATAGGTCTTGATATCTAGCTATTATATAATACTTGGTTAAGCAGAAACTGACCTATATATCTTCACTTAGTCAAACAAAATGTGCTTCATCATCAAGTAGAACATCTGAGAAGAGAGAACTAAACAGCTTATGCAAACTTGTTTGCTGATAGAGACTTGCTAATATGTGAGCATAGCATAGAGTTGGCATTGATGCTGGTAAAGAGCACATCAATAATAAAAACAACCCAGACAAAGAAAAAGAACTGCTCTGCTACCATGATCCCTCTGAAACTCTAGTACTGGATGACCAAAACTGTGCTGGATCTTTACACTTGCTAAACATGAACACACTGGATATAATATGGCCTCCACAGAGTAGTAATCAATATGCCTGTATAAATAGTCTGTTTGATAATGTTCTCTCTTGACTGTCTCATTGAGGAAGGAGGAGTCATGTGGCTAGTGGTCATAGAGGTGTAAGGCAGGAGTGTGTCTGTCCTGGTCCTGGCCTCCTGGATAGTTGGGGGCTGTTGAATACTCTAGATGTGAAGGGAAACCAATGATGACACTTGTAGTTGCTGCCCATTACAAGCATATTGAAATAGACAGAAAAAGCTTTATCAACATGAATCACCTAGTGGTAAGGTGAATCATAAGACAAGGATATTGCATCTGCCATTGTTGTTTCCTGGTTTCTAGTTAAAATAGTTTCCATGTCTTGACCTTAGGTTAAAAATTCAAATGAAAATTCAGCTAACAAGCAACTTAAAAATTTGTTTTCTCCCCTCAGGCAGTAATAATTGTCATGTTGCAAGCTTGTTGGTGGTGGTCTTGTCCACCACAGCATATGTGAGGCCACATCACCATATATATAACCACTCATCTTCAAACACTATAGAACCAAGTGAGTACTATGCACTTAGCTGCACTTTAATAAGCTCTACTCTATGTCAGACTAAATCAAGATGGTTTCCTGGAACCTTTTATCAAGATTCAACAAAACCATTTCCTATTGCTGACCTTGCCTTATAGTATAGTGGATGTACACATAGCTTTCCCTTTGTTCCTCATGCAACCTCCAGTTAGATAGCTTTTAATATATGTGGCTTTCCCCATAGACACTCCATGAAATTGTCTTAGTTCATAAATGAAGTCATGAAGTCAGCAATAGAAAATCCACTTAATGGTTTTGTTGATTCTTGATAAAAGGTTCCAGGAAACCATCTTGATTTAGTCTGACATAGAGAGAGCTTATTGAAGTGCAGCTAAGTGCATAGATATTCACCCTGGGTCTACAAGAAGCAAATATTTATATATGCCCTGGTTATAGGAATAGCAGATACACATGATGAAGGATAGACATTCTAGCCGAAACGGCGAGAGAGTATATTTCAAGTTGTTAATTGGAAAGTCATTGTAATACCAAGTTTTCCATCCAATATTTTGCTCATCAAATATTGTAAAATTGATGAAAGGAAAGCAACAATATAATAATGGAGGCACAAGATAGATACATTTTTTTAAACATTATTGTTGTAACCCCTACCCACAATTTTAAATGCTTGTTAGCAGAATTTGCATTGAATTCAGAAATTAACCTAAGGTCAAGACATGGAAACTGTTTAACAAGGAAATAACATTCACCTTGCACCTCTAAGTGGTTCATGTTTATCAAGCTTTTTCTATCTGCTTGAAATAAGCAGGAACTACAAGTGTCATCCCAAGTTTCCCTACAGATCTCGAGTATTCAACACACCCCAACTAGCCAGGACAAGGACAGAACCGCTCTTCAATTAACCCTGTATGGCCACTACCCACATGACTTCCTCAATGAATGAGATGGTCAAGAGAACCAATTACCAAACAGACAAGGGATATTGATTACAACTCTGTGGAGGTTATTATATCCAGTAAATTCATGTTTAGCTTGTGAAGGAACAAGAGTTTTGGTCACCTACATTTAAAACCTTAGTAGAGAAGATGACAAACCATTCCGGATATTTGAAATTCAATGAGTGCACATTATTCCATAGAAAATCTAATATACAAGCTGCAAAAAGCAGCCTTTTGGGCCAATTATTGGCTACTATATATATGCAAATTACTTATAAGCCAGCTACAGGCAATATCCTATCCCCACACTCCCACCCATCCTGGGTCGTATCTGTGAGTGCCCATTGAGGACAAAAATACACTGACCAGAAGAAAGGGCCAAGCATAATATTGCAGTATCATACTCCTCATGTTCAAGCTCCTGATTCTGTCCTAGTTTGGCTATTATGGGATTTGGTGGCATAGCATGGCAAGGAGAAGGCATACTTTCCTACTTAAGTTCTTCCCCTGGTCACCACTAGTTATCCCTGGTCAAACTATTCCCTGGGCCATATATGTGAGCACTAATTGAGGACAAAGAAACAAGGACAAACAGAGAGAGAGAAAGGGATGAGAGAATTATTAGTATAGATAAACACGTGACTGACACACTACCTAGCCAACCTGCCACCACACACGCTTTGTGATTGTCTTAGTGCACACACACTCTTTTGACAGTACAATGCCATGCATAAATTATTGGCCATTTAGACTTGGCTCATTTGTTCACCATTCTCCTTGCCTTGCTCCCTTTCCTCTTAAAAGTCTTATTTCACAATTAGGAACTGATATCTCCACCCATACAAAACAACTAAGTGTATGGTTTGTTGGTCCATCAGTATTTCCTTGTGCATTGATAACTAGGAATTTATGCATGTTCAAGAAGTTCAAGAAGAAGATTCACACCCTCTAATTGTATTTTGTAAGTAATTTAAATGTCACCAACAAAGAGATACTGACACTTACTAGCTGTTGATTGGTGAAATCTCAGCATGACAATAACATAATAACATTACAATAACTGTCTCATTAATCAACTATTCCCTCAACATTTCGACTAGATGCTCTAGCCTTCATCAGGAATATATAATGAGATGCTAAGATTCGCATGAGTCTTCTATATACCACTAGATAGTAGCTATCACCATATGCTACTGGCACATGTATCCAACATGTGAATGGATGTTAAACAATAAATAAATAAATAAAAATAAACAAATAAAAAGAAATAAAAAATATATGTCAAAAATAATCAAATAAGAATTTTTTATAGTAATATATAAATTCACATAATAATAATAACAACAAGAACAACAATAAAAACAACAACAACAAAAATAATAACAACAACAACAACCATAATAATAACTAAAATAGCAACAACAACAACAACAATAATAACATTAATAGAAATAATAATAAAATAATAACAACTCAATGAACTCTCAGTTGACGTAATAACATTAAAATCTAATCAACTTCAAATTTTATTCACTCGACGTTTGGACTAGATGCTCTAGTCTTCATCAGGAATAATGAGACAGTAAGGCTCACGTGAGCCAAGTAGCTAGCTATCCACCACATGCCAGGACATGCCGACTCAGTCAGTATTCAAGTTCCACGTATTGACCGAGTTTCCAACTGATTTAATAAGCATACCATGTACTATAGTGGCTACTTCTGGTATCAAACGACTTGTTTATCACCTCTGTTCTCAAAGTGGGTTCTAAACAAATATGTTTCTGAGTCACAACTTGAGCAATATTCTGGTAAAGTTGAACCAGCATCAACATATGACTGGAAATCCGAAACACTCATGTCTTTATTTGCTGTTTAACTCTAAGAATGCCTATATACTATGGCAACTTATGTGGTTGCAAAACAGGATGCAGAAGTACTGGTCGCTCTTGTCTACTAAGTTCTGCACCAAGTTATGCCATACTGGGTTACTTTGCTTGAACAGTGACAGAAAAGCTATTGAAGTTGTGGATGGTACAGGGCTTCTGATGATGTAAATGTTGTGAGGAATGCTGTCAGCAGAGCTAGCAAGCCAGAACTGATTAGCCTCGATAATTACCCACTTAGACTCATGTGGATATACCAGATATAGTTCTGCACAAAGGAGATGGAGACATTAAGACTGGTCACTGGATTCCCATATTTATACGGCTCAGAAGATATTTGAGAAAGGATTTCCATGTATCGAAGGATGGAAACAACTACTGTAGTCACCAATCCTAGTAATGCTCTTTTTCAGGATCATGCTGAACAAATTTTGAACTCTCAGGACAAACACTGAATCTGCATTGAGCTCAACTAAGATGATAAAAGTGAAGTTCAAGTGTACATCTACGTAATTCATTACCATTATCAACTTCCTAGCAGATCGCTGGCATTCTGTTTTCAAACAGTAAAACAATCTCAGCAAGTGTTTATAGAAACTTAACAGGGAAGCAATGGCAGTGACTGGTGTTTATTCTATTGCCTGTACAGTAGCACTTTAATATGGCGAAGAATCAACTAAATTATGCTGTAATATCTCAATAATGAGAACTCACCTTCTAATTGCTTTGAATTACATTAAAAAAAGGTACTGAATGAGTCTCTTTCTTCAATGGCGCGACGTCCAAGTTATCATATAAAGACCTTTGTTTTGGGGCCAAAAACACCACAGGTCTCCACTGCCACTGGTATGAACAGGTAGGACGAGTCTAGGTTGTAGTACTTTGAGATTGTGTGTGCTTGCGGGCGTCTTGTTATCTTGGTGTTATATATGGTCAGATAAGATATGTGGCAATCTTTTGGTGGTCCATATGGAGGCGTTTTGAACATTTCATTTTTAGTACAATTTTCTACCCTTCTCGGACCTATCAACCTTTTTAAATTGTTTAACCAAATAGTATACTGTTATTGTTATTACTGTTATTATTATGACTGTTATTATTATGACCATTATTATTATGACCATTATTATTATGACCATTATTATTATGACCATTATTATTATGACCATTATTATTATGACCATTATTATTGGCCATTATTATTATGACCATTATTATTATGGCATTATTATTATTACATTATTATTATTACCATTATTATTATTAATACCATTATTATTATTACCATTATTATTTTGGCCATTATTATTATGGCCATTATTATTATGGCCATTATTTCATTATTATTATTACCATTATTATTATTACCATTGTTATTATTACCATTGTTATTATTACCATTGTTATTATCACCATTGTTATTATCACCATTGTTATTATCACCATTGTTATTATCAACATTGTTATTATCACCATTGTTACCATTGTTATTATTACCATTGTTATTATTACCATTGTTATTATTGCCATTGTTATTATAATTATTGCCATTGTTATTATAGCCATTGTTATTATCGCCATTGTTATTATCACCATTGTTATTATCACCATTGCTATTATCACCATTGTTATTATCACCATTGCTATTATTACCATTGTTATTATTACCATTATTATTATTACCATTATTATTATTACCATTATTATTATTACCGTTATTATTACTACCATTATTATTATTACCATTATTATTATTACCATTATTATTATTACCATTATTATTATTACCATTATTATTATTACCATTATTATTATTACCATTATTATTATTATTATTATTATTATTATTATTATTATTATTATTATTATTATTATTATTATTATTATTATTATTATTATTATTATTATTATTATTATTATTATTATTATTATTATTATTATTATTATTATTATTATTATTATTATTATTATTATTATTATTATTATTATTATTATTATTATTATTATTATTATTATTATTATTATTATTATTATTATTATTATTATTTTATTATTATTATTATTATTATTATTATTATTATTATTATTATTATTATTATTATTATTATTATTATTATTATTATTATTATTTTTATTATTATTATTATTATTATTATTATTATTATTATTATTATTATTATTATTATTATTATTATTATTATTATTATTATTATTATTATTATTATTATTATTATTATTATTATTATTATTATTATTATTATTATTATTATTATTATTATTATTATTATTATTATTATTATTATTATTATTATTATTATTATTATTATTATTATTATTATTATTATTATTATTATTATTATTATTAATATTACTATTACTATTACTACTATTACTACTATTACTACTATTACTACTATTACTACTATTACTACTATTATTACTATTATTATTATTATTATTATTATTATTATTATTATTATTATTATTATTATTATTATTATTATTATTATTACTACTACTATTATTATTATTATTATTATTATTATTAATTATTATTATTATTATTATTATTATTATTATTATTATTATTATTATTATTATTATTATTATTATTATTATTATTATTATTATTATTATTATTATTATTATTATTATTATTATTATTATTATTATTATTATTATTATTATTATTATTATTATTATTATTATTATTATTATTATTATTATTATTATTATTATTATTATTATTATTATTATTATTATTATTATTATTATTATTATTATTATTATTATTATTATTATTATTATTATTATTATTATTATTATTATTATTATTATTATTATTATTATTATTATTATTATTATTATTATTATTAATTAGAGGATTGCGCCGTGCGCATTCTCGATGTGATGTAACTGGACTGCTTCACCAAGTATCATAAAGAGATGTAGGCAAGAAGTGCTGTGTATTGGTGAGCATGCGTGAGGTAAGGGGTCATGTACTAGGTAAGAGGTCTTACATAGCAATGTCCATACATGCACACAGGTATCGATATATAGTCTAGCTAGGTTAGTTAGTCCCATATTGGCTACCTCCCCCCAAGTTGGCCGCCAGGGCTACTGATGATCTTGGGACTTATATCCGTAGCGGTCAAAGGGCTTTGGTCCTCGCTTGCTGCGGCGTGGTGTTGGTGTTGGGGTGTTGGGGTGGTCGAATGGGGCCATCTTGTCCATGGTCTTGGTGGCCGTGTTGGTTGGACGTGTCAGTCGCGCCGGTGTCGTGGCCACGGAGGCGTATGATCGTTGGGTGGGAGGTGGTTGTGGAGAAGTCCGAGTTGGTGGGCTTAGGTGTACTCTGGGTGGTGAGGGGGGATGGGGCGGTGGTTGGTCAGGTGGGACGCTGAGAGCTGGCGTCACTGGGGTCTGTGGTTGAGTCGGGCTGCTCGGGTTGGGTGGTGAGATCGCCGGTGCGGGTGGCGCTGTTGGTGGCTCGGGCGTGGTTGGGTTAGGGGTGAGCGATGGCCCGGCCGCTGCTGGCGGTGTGTAGTTCACTCGGGGGAGTTCCCGCTGAAGCGGATGGTCCGGCTCGGTTGGGAACGGGTTGTATCGTCGCAGGTAGCGTCTGTTGCGGGTTGTCAGGCGTCCGGACCCATCCACCCTGATGGAGTATTTGTGGTACTGGAGTACCTCCACAACTGTTCCGGATTTGTCCCACTTCGTTGGGTGGCGGCCGGTCTGATTTTGGATGAGTACCGCGTCACCGCAACGAAGGGGGGACAGGCCGTGGGAGTGCTCGTCCCATCTTGCTCGGCCCAATGTCTGACGCTTCGATAGGGCACGTTCCCTTTTCTCTCGTTTGTTGTCCCATTCTCTGTGTGGTTGAAAGCGTGGCGGGATTCCTGGGAGGAGGTCCCTGGTGGCTCGGCCAAAGAGGTTGGTGGCCGGGGACATTCCAGTATCGGGGCTGGGGCAGTTCCGGTACTGGAGGAGGGCTTTGTGGAATGAGTTGAGTAGGGAGCCTCCCGGACCGGTGTTCCCGGCGATCAGGCGTTTGACAGTCTTCACTGCGCTCTCCGCACGGCAGTTAGCGTGGGGGTTGTAGGCCGATGCTATACTGTGATGGACTCCCCATGCCGTTAGGAATTCCCTGGTCGTGTGGGCCGCGAACTCTGGGCCCCCATCAGACGTGAGTGTGTCTGGGATGCCGAATGTGGCAAATGTTTCTCGGAGGGTGGTGGCGAGGCCAGCTGCTCCGTTGCGTGCTGGGGCGACGATCGGCCAGCCGGAGTACCTATCGACCAGCACTAGGTACGTGGAGCCTTCATGGTGGAAGTAATCCGCGCATAGGTGCTGGAAGGGGTACTCCGGGTCGATTGGTGTGGTTGAGGGCATGGCCGGTTGGGAGGGTGCATTGCTGTTGCACGTGGGGCATTGGTTGCGGGTTGCAGCGATGTCACCGGTGAGGCCGGGCCAGAATAGGGATGTTGATGCTCGAGCCGTCATGCCGCTCGTGCCTTGGTGGGCTGCATGGAGTGCTGCTAGGCATGCTGGGCGGAGAGTGGCTGGGATGACTAGTCGTTCCCCGCGGCATATTACTCCGTCTACGACAGAGAGTTGGTCGAGGTATTGGAAGTACTCTCTGAGGTTGGGTGGCATCATGTGCTTGTTGGGTGGGGAGCCTTCTTCAATATAGAAGATGAGGTCCTGCATGGCTGGGTCCGCTGCTGTGGCGATCTGTAGGGCCTCCCAGTTGATGGGGATGGTTGAGATGGCCAAGCACATTGCGATTGCCAGTCCATTGTCCTCGCATGGGGTGATGGTGGGGCCAGACAGGCTTGCTGCTGATGATGGGGGGCTGGCAGGGCATGCAGTTGATGGTGTGGCAATGTCGTCCTGGAGGTGAAGGCGTTGTGGGAGCCTGGTCCCGGATGGGTGGTGTGAGAGGGCGTCACTGGTGTGGTTTCTCACGCCAGGGATGTACACCATCCGGAACCGGTACCTCAAGGTCTTCTCCTTGAGGTTACGGAGTCTGGGGTTGGGAATGTCCTCGAGGCAGCGGTCGCCGAAGAGTTTGAGCAGTGGCTTGTGGTCCACTGCGACGATGAGGTCGCTGCACCCGAGGACAAAGTGTCGAGCCTTATCCAAGGTGTCTGCCACAGCGAGGGCTTCCCCTTCCACTGGGGCGTATCTCGACTCTGCAGGGTGAGTGAATCGCGAGCCCACCAGGGTGACTCGCCAACCGTCCTGGCAACAGAAGATCTCACGGGACGGGCACTGGCAGTGCTTCTGGAATAGCCAGTGCCCGATCCCGTCTTTGCTCCAATCAGTTGCCAGGCAGGTTGGGCGGTCTTTGTCGAAGATGGTGACGCCTTCCCTGATGCGCTCGCAGATCTCGTGCTTGGATGCCGAGAAGGAGCGGGCCAGTTCGTCTGTCCAGAGGAATGGGGTTGATGGCTTGAGGAGGTTGCGGAACGGGAGCATGATTGTAGTCATTGAGAAGGCGTACGCCACCTGGTTGACCAGGCCGAACCAGGCGCGTACATCCGTGATGCCCGATGGTGTGGGGAAGTTGGTGATGGACTCGAGGAACCTGGAGCACGGTTTGACCTCGGTCATGGTGATGTCGAACCCGGCAAATTCCACCTCGTCTTGAGCGAAGCGGAACTTGTGCGGGTTCAGGGTGATGCCGTTGGCGGCACAGATGTCCAGCCACTCCGTCGCCTGGTGGTAAGCTGATTCGATGTCATCCGACCAAAGCAGTGTATCATCGATGCATTTGGTCTTCGACCGGACGTGGGCAACGAGGGCGTCGTACCTTGCTGTGTAGGCATCACCCGACGCGATGAACCCCTGTGGGGCGGACCTGTACCGGTACCTGACCCAGGGGGTAATAAATGTTGTGAAGTGGCGGTCCTGTTCGGACAGTGCCACGGAGTGGTAGCCGTTCCAGGCGTCGAATATCGTCTTCTTCGTGTTGCCTGGAACGGCGCGTGCCTGGTGAAATGGTGACGGGCAGTGGTGTGTCTCGCGCGTGGCGTGCTGGTTGAGGGGTTGGAAATTGATCGTCCTCCTGAGTGACCCGTTCTTTTTGGTGCAAATGACCATACGGTGGCACCAAGTGACAGGCGTTCCCAGGGGGACTTTCTCCAACACGCCAAGGCGGACGTCCCTGTCAAGGCCGGCTTTCACCTCCTCCTGCCAATGTATTAGGATGTCAATTGGGGTGTGGCACGGCTTGGGGACGGCAGTGGGGTCGATGTTTAGGGAGAGTGGTGGTCCGGACATCATGGGTAGCGGCTGGTTCTCACAGACGTTGAACGCACTTGCCGAATAGAGGTCGAGCAAGTGACATTCAAGTCATTCCCTGTTTGCCTCGGTGGCTTGAAATGGCAGGGACGTGGGTCTGGCAGGAGGGGGAGCTCTGGTGGGGCACGAACATGTCCTGTGGGGTTGGGGGGCATGTCTGTGCTGTGGTTGGCTCACTGAGGGGTCTGCGGCTGGTGGGTTGGTTTGCAGGGGAACTGTGGTTCTGGTCTGCAGGGCCGCTGTAGTGGGGTGTGCGTCGGACTCCCGTATACCCGTGCCGTTTCCCGAAGGTGGCGTCAGTGCACAGAGGGGGAACCCCGTGTGGATCAACCCGAGGTCGGTGCACGTCGCAAGGCTGAGGTAGAGCTTGGATGCGATGGCGCTAAAGTAGACCATCTGGCGGGTTTGGTAGCCAGTGGCTCTGATGGTGATGCGGAGGAGCGCTGCCCCGAGGATGGGCATGTTGGTCCCGCTTGCTGAATGCATTGCAAGGCATGTAGGGATAAGGTCGTGGTCTTCCAGGTGTAAGGCCTTCATCAGGTGTGGGCCCGCCAGACAGCTCTGACACCCTGTGTCCGCCATTCCTGTGGTGGCGAGGTTCGGGGTCTCTCATCTGAGTGTGTGCCCGTGGGTTAGGAAGTCCTCCCTGTGGGTCGACACAATGACATCGATCAGGGGCTGTGGTGGTGAGCGTCGTTGGGTCCATCGTTGTGACGAGGAGTCCCAGGACTGGTGTGGTAAGGCGCCTTCGCTCATGGTGTCGAGCTCTTCTGAGACGGCGCTCTCATTCTCTGCCAAGTTCTGCCAGCACATGTGTGATGAGTGGTTGGGCCTGCCGCAGGAGGTGCAGGTGGTGCCGAACGCTGGGCAGTGGACGCGGCGGATGGCTGTCCGCTCCTGTTCTCCGTGGCCTTGTAGGCCACAGAAGCAGCAGGTGGCGCGCGGGTTGACATTGGGTTTGGCTCGGGTGGTTGGGTGGGCGTGGCTTCTGGTAGGGGTCGTCTTTGGGTTACCTCCTCTGGGAGGGGTGTGGAGTGGGGCGTGAGGTTTGATGGGTGTGGTCCTGCTCGGTTGGCGTGGCGTGTCCCGCGTGGGGCGGCGCTGCTGGCGTCTGTACCCACTCATCAAGGCGTCCTCACCCTCACCGTCATCGAGGGCACTCATCGAGGTGGGTGTGGTGATAGTTACCGCCGATCTCTTCCCTGCGGCCCTCACCTCGACGAAGCGGATGGTGTCCTCAACGCTCATGTCCTGGTCGGTATGCTTGAGCAGATCCTCCTGTATTTCTGCATCGGCCTTGCCGATGCAGAGCTGATCTGCCACCCTCTCCTCTCCCTGGTTGCTAACGTGGTCGCAACCGGTGCATTTCTTGAGGAAGCGGCATACCTCGGCCTGCCCGCGTAGTCTGGCCGCGAAAGATCTGATCGGCTCTCCCCTGTCTTGTGTCATGCGCGATAGGGCCACCCTGGCCACCTTTGGGTTCTCCTCCCTGACTGCGAGGGCCTTGATGGCGGCTAGCAGGTCGGCCTCTGGGAGTTCCTCAACAGGTAAAGTGCCTATGGTGTTGCGGGTGACATCGCGACGCAACTTGGTTTCCAGACATTCTAGCAGCTGTATGCTGGTGTCGGTCCCTGATAGGTGCACTGCTTGGGAGTATGCCCTCCACCTGGTGAGGAAGTATGTCCACCCCTCCGTCGTGCCCCCAGCCGATATCTCTGGGCGCCGGACTGGTACTGGTTTGGCTCTGATTGCCTGGTTGTGGATGATGGCATGGGTCGACAGGACAGCTGCTGCCACGATAGGGTTCATGTCTGCCGGCGTGGTGAACTCGCAGTCGGGATAAGGACAGCTGACTGCCATGAGTGGGCACCAATTGGAGTAACGCTACGAAGCGAACGATTCCTGGTCTAGCACTTCTGCTGGCTAGCTAGGTAGCCTAGGTTAGCTAACAGGATTGTAAAAGAGCACTTCTTGCCTACATAGAGGATTGCGCCGTGCGCATTCTCGATGTGATGTAACTGGACTGCTTCACCAAGTATCATAAAGAGATGTAGGCAAGAAGTGCTGTGTATTGGTGAGCATGCGTGAGGTAAGGGGTCGTGTACTAGGTAAGAGGTCTTACATAGCAATGTCCATACATGCACACAGGTATCGATATATAGTCTAGCTAGGTTAGTTAGTCCCATATTGGCTATTAATGTACTAATACGCTGAAGCACTTTCAAAGGCTGAAATCTGAGATCCTTAAAACATAAGAGACTATCCAGAGGCCACCGCCAAAATCGGTTCCCTCTTCAACCTATCCTTTGCCAACCTTCCATCTACTAATTACAGTATGTCACTGGCAGTCCAGCATGGTATGGGGACTGATACTGGTGTGGTGGACTCTCATGTCGCTCGTAGGAGTAACAACAATGTTGTCCAGGAAGAGAAATGGGCATGTTGGCTTGTTGAAGGATGATGTCATGGATTTGCTAGTGAATGTTATGAGTAAGTGGGACTGAAGTTCTACTAGAAATTTATACCATATTATTATGCATGTACATGTGCACTGTGCAACAGGTCATAACCATGGTGATAGAGAAGAAGCCGGGAATGATATAAGGAAATTGATGCTATCATTGGGGACATTGACCTGGGTGGTGTCATCTAACATCCTGTGTGACATCATCATGAAATTTCAACTTTGGTTTCATAGCTTCTTGTGTGTATCTCAAAGTTAAGTTACAAATTTCTGCTTACATAAATGAGAATAGGCAGAGGTTATTAACTTATTAACATATTAACTTCATGAAATGCAAGGATCATCTAATGAGATTGTGAGTGTGTGCGTTACGGCGCCCAGTAATCTTGGTGTTAAATATGGTCAGATAAGGCATGTGGCAATCTTTTGGTGGTCCATGTGGAGGCGTTTTGAACATTTCATTTTTTGGTACAATTTTCTACCTTTCTCGGACCAACCTTTTTAAATCGTTTAACAAATAGTATACTTGCACCAGTTCAAAACCTCTAAAGAATATGTAATCCTTCCCAGATGACAATCTACGCATTACAACATCAAGATGACATCAATAATGTACAGATCAATACTGTAATTGGCTTTTATATGTATAAAGAGGAAGTATACAGACAGAATGAGAGGAAGTATACAGACAGAGTGAGAGAGACAGGAAGTATATAGACATGGAAAGAGGAAGTATATGCTAGGGCAATTGCTAGAGGAATGCGCAATGCTAGGACTTCAAACTAAAATAATTGGTGGATTTTTTGTCTATCATTCGCACCTTTGTTGCCACTCAATGCCTTGCATTCTTTACTAATTGGTATGCATGATTTGAAAAGTAATATATGGATCCTTGAACTGCTTTATAAGTAGTTTTTATAAGTGACTAAGTGATACAAGAATGGTAGGCAAGTCATAGACTTGAACTGAACCACCACAAAACTAACCCAGCACAGCCATTATAAAGAACATAGTGTGTGCAGTGTTTGGTGGTTTAAGCTAATCATATTCATATCATGATATGTACAATTACTCTCTGCTATATATGCTAAGTGAGTTTTGGTTGAACCACAAGAGTCAGTATCTTAGGAAAGAGTGTCACCCTGTGACATCCCCCTCTACTTCTCCTGAGACAGCAGCTAGTGTCCTTCTGTCGGAGTTGTCTTCTGATTTGCGGGCCATGCCTGTTGAGAGATGCCATAGGCATTCACATACCGGGTCATCTCGAAGATATATGTTTGCAAGCTGAGTGCCCATCCAGCTAGCCTGTCTTTTTGTCATGCATCTTGTCCAGATATCGCAGACTGCTGTGGTCCATTACCACATGAAAGGTAGCCCCCAAGAGATATACCTGGAAGTGTCATAGAGCCTCCACCACCACCAGACACTCTTGCTCGATAACGGTATACTGAGTCTCCGCTCCTTTGAGCCGGCAACTGTAAAATTCCATGGGCCGGTCCTGCCCATCTTATGTGAAGCTGAGTTACCGCTCAAATACCGATTCCAAAAACATCCGTGTGCAGGTTGAAGAGTTTCTCAGGATCTGGGCTAATGAGGACCAATTCTCCTGGCAACTCCTTCTTGATGTCCTGGAAGGCCCATTCTCTGTCACTCATCCACTCCATCATGTCTGGAGCATTCTTATGTGTTCTGTTCGTACGGGGTTGACATCAAACCATATCCAGGGATGAATCTTCGATAGTAATTTGACAGGCCCAGGAACGCCCTCATTTCCTTCTTTCTCTTGGGTCTGGGGTACTTCTGGATGGCCTCGATTTTTGCCTGTAGCGGTCATACTGTCTTCAACCTAATCGGTGGCCCAGAAACTGGCAGTTGGGTCTTGCCAACTGACATTTCCGTGCCTTTTCAATGAGAGGTTTTCGTCGAACTTCAGACTGAAAACAACTATATCATCAATGTTACTGTAGGCTGCAGCGAATGAAGCCATGTCTGCCAGTGCCGCATTCATTCGCTGAAATACTGAGGGAGCGTTTTTGAGCCCAAATGGCATTCGGAGGTACTCCTATTTCCTTTTGGCATGATGTATGCTGTTTTCAGAATAGGGTAGTGGTGTACCGGAACCTGGTGGAGGTGTAACCTCTCGATAAGTCCAGAGTTGTGAGGAATCTTGCTCTCGCCAGCTCGTCAATCAGTTCATCGACCTTAGTAGTGGAAATGTGTCCAGTTTAGTGATTCCATTTAGCCACCTGTAGTGAACACACAGTCTTACTCCTCCCTCTGCTTGGTGACTAGCAGAACTTGTGATACCCATGGGTTTCCCAATGGTCGAATCAATCTGTTTTCCAATAGTAATCTTAACTTCTGCCTCCATCTTCCTTTACTTGTCTGCAGGCATTCAGTAGGGCGGCGGTTGACTTAGTGGGTAGGCATCTCCTGTTTCTATTCGTATCTCTTGGCCTGCAGCAGAGCCCGGTCTCTTCTTGAAGTGAGCACGGTGTTTCTGCATCAGCTGCTGCAGTTTATATTGGTCCCCCTGCTCCTGGTTCACTGCTTCTGTGCTTGTAGGACTTCTCCTTCTTCCCCTTCAAAGCAGTCAGACATCTCTCTCTCCAAGATCTCGGTTGCATTCAGGCAGAACAATGCTGGGGAATTGTAAGATTTCAGTAAGTTAATATGCTTTTTTACCTTTTTCCGGGGATGCTCAAGCACATGGAGTTCGTAGGTTGTCTCATCACATCATCCCATCACTCGGTAGGGTCCATCCCACTCGGCATGGAGACTCTGTCATTTCGGTGGAGTCCTCAGCAAGACTGGATCTCCTGGTTGGATATCCATGTTCGTGCTTATTGGTCGAACTGGTGTTTGTATTTAGATTTCTGTTGCTCCTCTCTCTCCTGAGATACTTTCTGTAATTCCTCGAATTGATCCTGCACAGTAGTTACGTAAATCACAACATTGGTTGGCATTCCCACTTTTACCATCCACTTCTCCATCGGGTTCTGGAGAGGTCTCCTGATCTGCCTCCCATAGAGCATTTGGGAAGGGGAAAAGCAGTGAATTTGTGTGGGGCTCTTCGGTATTCCCTCTGCACATAGGTCCAACCATATCCATCCCAATTCTCGAGAATGGTGAGTTTATTACTGGTAGTGGGTGAAGTTGTCCGGCTGTTTCCTCCAACATGCAAACCATCTGACACTCGCTGCATGCTTGGTGTACATCAGCATACACACCTTGCCAATGATATTCATCTGCCAACCATCGGTAAGTTTGATCTCTCCCCAGGTGTCCTGGTGCTACAGACAGGAGTTGCCATCTTCTGTAAAGGAACACTTAACAACAGCACTTGCTCACCAAATCTACCCATAACCTTTTTCCATAATAGTCCATCCTTCACTGTGAAAGGACTGTCCTCGGTTTCTGCTTATTGATGAGCTGCATCCAGGGGGTTGTCTTCATCTTGCTGCTTTCTTTCTCTTGTTCCCGAAGCATCTTCTCCAGGCCCTTCTCTCTCCAGGCATTTTGTTCTGCCCTCTTAGCCGATCTAGAAGGCTCCTTCCTCACAGAATCTGTTGAATAATAATAATAATAATAATAATAATAATAATAATAATAATAATAATAATAATAATAATAATAATAATAATAATAATAATAATAATAATAATAATAATAATAATAATAATAATAATAATAATAATAATAATAATAATAATAATAATAATAATAATAATAATAATAATAATAATAATAATAATAATAATAATAATAATTATTATTATTATGATAATGTGATAATGATAATGATAATAATAATAACAACAAAAATAATAATAAAAACAATAACAATAACAATAATAATAATAATAATAATAATAATAATAATAATAATAATAATAATAATAATATTAATAATAATAATAATAATAATAATAATGGTAATGCTAATGATAATGATAATAATAATAACAACAATAATAATAACAACAATAAAAATAACAACAACAACAACAACAACAACAATAATAATAATAATAATAATAATAATAATAATAATAATAATAATAATAATAATAATAATAATAATAATAATAATAATAATAATAATAATAATAATAATAATAATAATAATAATAATAATAATGATAATGATAATGATAATGATAATGGTAATGATAATAATAATGATAATGATAATGATAATGATGTGAAGGAAGCTGTGAGAGTGGAAAAGAATTAGAGAAGAAACAGACTCTTGTTCATTGATGAAATTCACAGCTTTAATAAACTACAACAGGTACCCAGAATACAATAATTATGATGATGATTAATAGTAGTAGTAATAATAATAATAATAATAATAATAATAATAATAATAATAATAATAATAATAATAATAATAATAATAATAATAATAATAATAATAATAATAATAATAATGATAATAATAATAATAATAATAATTATTATAATAATAATAATAATAATAATAATAATAATAATAATAATAAAATAATATAATAATAATAATATTTTTTTTATTTTATTTATTTTTTATTTATTAAAACAATATATAATATATACATATTATACATATATATAGATATCGTCCTATATATATCTACCAATAAAGAACTAGCTAGCTAATTTAAGTAAGAATAGTCATCACTAGTATACCGACTAGTGCCTAACACCGCTGCAGTGTTCACACGCTGGATAATAATAATAATAATAATACTGTAATAATAATAATAATATAATAACAACAACAACAACAAGAAGAAGAAGAATAGTAATGGTAAAACAACAAGAAGAACAACAAAAATATTTTTTTTTAAATAACAACAACAACAACAACAATGAAAAACATTTCACCCAACCGGAACTGCGCCCATTAATTAATGGAAGCCAGCGCTCATGTCATTCAGGCACCCATATACTAGGGAAAGTTCTCACTGCTTAAGTCTTTCATCTTCAGTTTAGATTTGAAATTACCAGCTTTTACTGAAAAATCAAAATAAAGCACACCAGAATGACGAAAAACTCATACCAGAATGATGCAATCACAGGTCGCAATGCCGCTCGAATAGAACTCGTATTCAAGCATTACGACATGGTGCGATGCGACGCAATTTTGTGCGAAGCGCATCGCATCGCGTCTCTTGAACATTTTGCATATTGCGAATCGGTCTTAAGCCTGGACTGCAGAGGGGTTTAAAAACCCTTGCAGCCAGGCTTTCACAGCTTATGGTGTTGATAACAGTGTGTAGTACTGTAGAATTACTGTATATTCCTACAGGACTTATCTAAGAGTGTGAGATGATATCATGATTGCCTTATCGGTTGATAGTCTGAGATCATGAGTTCTGATTGTCCTATGTGTTGATAGTCTGAGATTGAGTTCTATTCATTCTTTGCTGGGCTGCTCTGCAGCCAGTCAGGGCTGAAGCCTGACAGCTACCTAAATCAAATCAGATTAAAAAACACAGTCACAGCCTAAGGTCCCTACTGAGCTTTTTTTCGAAAGCAAGAGGAACTAAATCAAACCAAGGAGAGTTGTCTGAAGAAGAGTTCCAGTTACTGTGTCTGAGCAACAGCTCACCCCATTCGAAATAAATGTCATAAGCTTATCAGAAGGCAATAATACTACACCAGAAGAAGTAGGTTGTTCAGCAAAGTGTTTTATCAGTGAAGAGAAAGTCTTTCAGCCTAATAATAAGATGACTTTGAAATCATTGAGTGAGAGGGAAAAAAGCTTCTGTGGACATCCCAGTATTTTATTATTACTGTCGATATGTTGCCAGGCACAGATTTCTTACATCAGTAAATCACCAGAGAAAGTTTTTACAGCAAACGCTTTGAAAAATGCCATAGAAAAGTTTAAATCTCACGAAAATCACTTTCTCATAAAGAGGCAAAACAAAATATTTTTCTCAAGCAAGACCTACAATTGGGAGCCAGTGAAGTGCACAATTGAATGATCAGTAGGAAGTGCAAACAGCAAACCATTTATAGAACATGACAATTTCTGGCTCATCAAGCAAGTGATAGCCCTTCTAGGCCGTACTGAGTCAAAAGCAACTAATGCTAATGTGGAGCTTTGAAGATGAAGTGGTCAAAGCATGGGTCAAGGACAAACTGTGAATTAGCTTATTTCGGTTATGGGTCTAAATGTTTTACACAACACATTAAAAAATGAAGGAAGGAAGCCTTGCATGGTTTTAATCAAGTTATTGCAGCAACTGATGTTTGCAATACTAAACAGCCGAAGTATTAAATACACTGGGTGAATGATTGAGACAAAGGTCCAGAAAATACTGTAGGCTTATTACAAGTACCTGACCAATTGGGATGTGTGGGATATACTCCTCCCAGGTGAAGTCCAAATTGTCGGCCAACCCACTTTGAAAGTGGTATCTTAGCTCCTGACACAAATATAAAGAAACACAGTCTTTTGAGCAGGAGGATGATAGTCATGACCATGACATAACAAGTGGAGGCTAGAACTATCAAAATAGACACTTTACATGAATATGTGCATAATATAGCTAGATACCTGGTTAACTCAGTATTTAAAGCATTGGGCATGGCATGTTCACAATAGTCTGTGAGTATAAAGGCCCGGCTCTCACTATGCAAGAGTCAAGTCATGAGGAAGAACATAACCCATGTAAACAAGTTTTTTGAACACCTAGACTTTTGATTAAAAAAAAGAACTGTGACTCATTAATTTTCATGAGGTAGTCAAATTATCTGTAGGTATGGGGAAATGGTTAAGTAGTTTGGTAGTGGGAAGTTTGGTAGGTTGGTAGGTAGATCAATGTAGACAGGTAGGTAGGTAGATATGAGATAAATATAGCTAGATAATAGTTAGTAGCTGGGTAGATGAGATAGGTATGTACACATAGGTAGCTAGGTAAGTATATATAGGTAGGCAAGTAGAGAGGTGTGTAGTTAGGTAGTAGTGTATATGAAGTATGCATGCACACAAATAGGCGAATAGGTAGATAAATTTCCAGAGGCTGGGTCTGTGTAGACATGGGATTCCTCCTAGGTGGGTCTATATATGTGTAGGACTCATGGAAATTCTAAGAAATTGCCGGAAAAAATATAACAACCTGTTATGCTGGCTTTATGCTATATATCATGGTTTTATTTCTACCTAATCATGCGGATCGTTTCTGCATCAGAATCTTCACTAGATAGGTATTATTTAGCTAGTGTAGAGACAACACGAGCTATACCATTAATCAACAATTTGGGGGAAAGTATAATCTTGGCAGCTCTGAAATTGATTGTAATGCCATAGCAGCCATGAGGTGATCTGTTGTCAATGATGGTATACCTGGTATTATCCCTACACTATCTATTGAAGATTCTGGTGGCAGCAACAATCAGCATTTCCTATTTTTAGTGAATCACTATTTCTTTTCCAAAAAGCAGAATGTGAAATTGACGTCACGTTTAACATAGTTACAGAAGTTGTACATCTCTTATGCGCTCCAGAAAATTATCTGGACATGCTCAGGTAGTTATTGTATGTGAATGGTAAATAGCAGCGGCCGTTGCTCCTCGCGTATATGACTGTGAGTGGGTTTAATTGGTAAAGTGTATTCATTTCTTGTCAATATTTTTGTCTTGTTTCTATGTCAAGCAGCCATCTACAAGAAGTGACTCAGTATAACACCAGAAGTAAACATGTTATTATTTACCATCTTGTGTAGTAGATACTCATGCTTATGTAAGGTAGACACATGTTGAGTGGATCATTTCTTGGTAAAAAAAAGGTGGAGTTGTTTGGTTATTCAACTCAGTCCCCCCTAAGTTGGCTTGAGAGTTCATGTCCCCTTAAGTTCATTTCAGAGGTTCAAATCCCCTCCTTAATTTGTGTTCAGAGCTTCAAGCTTTAAGTTTGTTTCATAGCTTGAAATCCACTTAAATTTGTTTCCAATGTCAGGCCTCAGCCCTGACTGGCTGCAGAGTAGCCCTGCAAAGATCAAACTATAAATAGAGCTAGTTATAAATAGAACTAGAACTCATGACCTTAAACTATCAACACATAACAATCAGAACTCATGACTTCAGACTATCAACACATAGGACAATCATGATATCATCTCACAGATAAGTCCATCCTACTCTCACACTGTTATCAACACCATAAGCTGTAAAAGCCTGGCTGCAAGGGTATTTAAACCCCTCTGCACTCAGCAGTCCAGGCTTAGTCAGTCTCATCCTATCTTCATATTCTTCTACTTGACTGTTGTTCTAATATAAGCTACTTAAGATCTATTATCAAGGTTGGAGTTTAGCTAGAAGAAGTTAGGGAGAGACTCTGGTGGCAGCGATTTACCAAGGTTGGTATCTGTTAGGTCTCTTGAGGTTGGAGACTCTAACATCCATGTCTACTAAAGGCTTTTCAGAGCTTCAAGTTAGTTTCACAGAATTAAGTTAAACTTAAGTTTGTTTCAATATCCAAACCTATCTTCATGTCATTATGAAGTTTACTCAATCCACCACCTCACACAAGCGTGTATGTGTGTGTGGAGGGGGAGGAGGTGGTGGGGGTTATAATTGAAATTGTTTGTTAGCAGAATTTGCATTTGAATAGAGTGAATTGTGAAAAGAACCTAAGCTCAAAACATGGAAACTGTTAACAAGTACATTGGCAGATATAATATCCTTGTCTTATGATTCACCTGTGCACCCCTAAATGGTTCATGTTGAGCAATCTTTTCATTTCTGCTTGAATAAGCTTCTAATGAGCAGGAAATACAAGAGTCATCTCGGGTTACCTTCCACCATCTGGAGTACTCAACACCTTCTGACTAGCCAGGACAAGGACACAGCCCCTTCTCCGTATTCTCTGTATGGCCACTCACCACACAATTCCTCTTTCCTCAGTCAAGAGAGCACAAATTACCAAACAGGCAATCTATACAGGCATATTCATTACTACTCTGTGGAGACTATTACATCCAGTGTGTTCAAGTCTAGCAAGTGTAAAGAACAAGCCCAGTTTTGATCACTGTGTTTAAAACCTTAGTAGAGAAGATGACAATTCATTCCAGATATTTGAAGTTCATTGAGTGCAAATTATCTCATAGAAAATATAATATACAAGCTGATAAAAGCAACCTTTTGGGCCACTTATTTGCAAATTACGATAAGCTAGCTGCAGGCCATACCCTATCCCCACCCTCCCACCCTCCCTGGGTTGTGTCTGTGAATGTCCATTGAGGCCAAAACTACACAGACTAGAAGAAAGGCCAAGAGAAATATTGCAGTGTCAACTCACCCTCTGTCCTAGTTTGTCTATTACAGGCTTTGGTGGCATGGCATGGATGGAGCCACTGCCTACAGGTCCCTGCTTATGCTCTCCCCCTCATCAAGTGACCAATAGTTACCTATGGTCAAGTGCTCCCTGGGCCATATGTGTGAGGATAAACAAACAAGGACAGGTCATGCTTGGTAATCTAACTTTGGTGCTATGTACCAATAAAAGATATTGCACATTTCCATGCACATGCACTCCACTGCTTCACACATGTAGTAGGTAAATAGAGAGCATAATTGGCTAGCCAGGTGGATTGAGAAGACAAAAAACTCAACAGCAATTATGTTGGCAGTTATATATAATGCACATCTTCAGCATGCTTAGTCCAAAAATCATTTCTACTTTTACTTGTAGCTGAAAATATGTTTTTAAAACAATCTATAAAATGTACATGTTCGATTCTGAAGATTAAAGCTGTAGCAGTGTGTGCTGCAAATTTATAAGCTACAGGCTATTTCAGAGCTTCGATGCCCCACAAACACCCCAGATAAGGCAGGTTCCAACAACAGATCACTCAATAACTTAACCCTACTTTCCACATGTAGGGCAGAGAGTAACTCCAAAGGATTGGAGGGAGCAGAGAGATACCACCCCCAACATATCTGTCACTTGTGTGGTTCTAAATTAAATGGTTGCATTGCTAATTTGCATTTAGGTGACAGAGTTGATATATTGGCCGAGAAAACCTAGTCAGAATGTTTTCTTTGGCACAAAAGAGTAGCACTTACCCTGCAGAAGTGGGGACTTCTATTTGAGTGAATACAGTATAAATACAAGTGACTGAATCCTCAGTGACATCTGTGCTTAGAACCTCCTCCAAAGTTTGCCTGCATCACACATATAAAAAGGAAATGGTCATAATAGTGACGCACCAACAATGCCTATTGGTATTTGTCACTGTTCTTCATTTCCTGGCTAAGTTCTTTGCTAATTGGACAGTGTGGACATAAAGCTTTTCCTGCAGAGCTCATGTGCTGATATTGATTGTGTGTATTCCAGGGTATTGAACAGAACTTTGCTTGGGTGGGCATGCAGGTCAAATTGCACCATAGCCAGGGAGTTCGATTATATTCTGTGTGTGCATTATACACTGCACATGCATTTGGTTAGGTGACTCTAGACACCCCTGTGTGGATAAGGCATAACCTTAAACCCTAGCAAACCTGATCAAGTGATAAGAATAATAAACCTTTCACTACGAACATCTTATCTCTGAAACATGGCCAGTCCAAAATGGAGGTTCTGTCCAGTCCAACACAATGTTTGCCTCATTAGCAAGGTTGTTCTTTATTAATCACGTAAATATCACTTAGCCATCGTTCAGGACCATAGCCATGTCAAACACCTGTCCTGCACTCTATGATATACACATTATTTTAATCACACGTGAGATTGATGGTGAGTTACATGTTGCTATATATTGTCCATAGCTTATATATGGAGAACTGATAATCACATATTTACCAGCATGCAAGTTTTAAGATCTCAGCTTTATTCGTATGTCTTAATTTTCACAGCACATAACACTACAAATATAGGCGATCAAATAATAGACATTTTCAAGTTATATGATATATTTGTACAGTTATTATAATTAGGAGTGTGAGGCACTCATTACTGAACATAAATCTCTACCACTTCAATGGCAATGTCTTCATCACCTCTGTCTTGATCACGACACACCCTCATCTCTATATTATCAGTGGTAGGCTGTGTAAGTTGCTTTTGTAGAACCATGCAGAAGTGTTGAAGGAGCAGCATGTGTTAGTAGGACCACAACCAGCTCCATCCCACAGAGGATAATAGGCATGGAAGATTTTAGCAAAACCACCTGAGGCAGCTGTATCACAGAAATAATCTTCACTCACAAATGGTGGAATAATTAGACCACTTGATATAGAAGGGTTGATGCATGGATATTTATACTTAGAATTCAAACTATCCTCATTAAGAGCAGCAGAAAATGTCCAGATGTGGTCTCTTGGCCGTCCATAAGTTAGACTTACACGATCCACATAATAGGTGTCTATGTTTGGTTGCTTAGTCTGATGGCTAGCAGGCTTATTAGAGGTCACAAAAGCATCTGGAGATCCCACCTGGTAGGCTCTGATTCTTCCACACACCTTAGAGTATTCAACACCACTCACACTGAATGTATCCGATGAACAAAGTGGTAGATCAGAGTTCTCTGTACCACATGGAGTTGTCCCTCAGCTTTGGACAAGACTCTCTTTGGATAGGACCAAAGACTATTGATGGAAATTACAAAGCTAGTTACATGTACTAGTTTTCCAAGTAGCCTATACCAGACATGATATATTTCCCAGCTGTGAAAAAGAATCCATGTGTACTTCCAGAATAAAAATGAGGAAATGCTCATGTTCATGTTTTAATGAAGGGCATAGGAGTGGCGAAGCTAAGCAAACAAAGCAGTGTGAGGGAATATGGTATATGTTGTAGATCCATTTCATTGTGAATAAAATGCAAGACAGGCTGCTACAGCCTCAGGTAAATATCAGGTAAGTTTTTAGGAAGAAAACAAAACAATTATGCATGTAGAGCTGAACAATAATCTTCATACTGCCCTGCTTCAGAAGTAGTTTTGCATGTAAGACTTCTACCAAACCATTTAGATTATAATAAGTTCTGATGTTTTGTTCCATGGATGCTGCTGTAATAACCACATGTTCAGTTAGTCCCACCAGTCCCTTGAACACTTGCTACCTTAGATAAAGTCTGGCAACTATATACTTTTATTAGGAGCCCCAATCCCTTCCCTCTCCTTCCTAGTCTCACTAGGCAGACTCATACATGGCATGCACACATGGAAATGTGGAGTCTGGTCTAACCCATGCTATTTGGACAAGACTCTCTCTTTCCATGGATGGAATTTGCTAGAACTGGTTGATGCTATTAGCCAGAAGGAATTATCACCTCACACCAAAAAATGATAGCCTAGAGAATTATCATTCCCACCAGTCTTAAGTTATTCTGGATGGGGACTTTGGGATGCAGGTTTTTGAGGTCCCTCCACTTTAGGGACTAGTAACTTGCCTATAGTTATACCTATGAAATATATTTTAGTATCAAAAGAGAGCACACAGAGATACCTATCTTTTGAGCTATATATCAAGTCCATACCATGAAGTTTGCAGAATCTACGGAGCTCTAAATTTGTAAACACAAGTTAAAATAAAAAATACCATCGAAACTCGCCCTCCACGGAGAGTCTTCTTTCCCAAGAATTGAATGGAAGTGTATGTACAAAAGTCACTATAAGTCCAGAATAAAGCATCTAAATCTTCTCAAATTTGGAATGCAGTATCTTACAGGTCCTGGCAACATATTTATGGGAAGAAGAAAAAACCCCAAAAACAAAAACAAAAAACATTGTTGGACCTGAAGCCCCCCCTTCCCCTTAAGTGCATGTACAAAACCATGAATCCCTGTGCACACGTGTTTGTGTATATGTATGTATGTGTTGCATGTGTATATAGATGCCAACAGACTTTTCAGTTGAGCGATTGGTAAAGTTTCTGCCACAGGAATATTGAATTATAATGTGTTATTTACACCTTACACCACAATGCACGTGTCACCCGAATTCTAAAGGACAGAAAAAACAACCATGCAAAACTGACCCTATGGATCGGTAAAAGGCCTGGATATTAGGTCAGAGCTGATACTTACAAATCATGCCTGATTCAATCACTTTAGGACTATACACTCCCATATATATGAGCTAAAAATAATTTCGGTTGCAAAATCATATCTGAGAAAATGGCCCATTTTGATGATATTGCATGGAATGTATAATGCTTTATTACCTGGGGACATGATCGACATTGCCATAAAGGTGCACTAGTTTGAGGATTGCCAGCAGATTCTCAGTATAATATCATGAATTGATGTGAAGTACCTGCTATGTACTTGTTGAATGATAATGCATTTATTTAATGCATTTATTTAAAAACCAACAACTATTTTGATTATTTGTCAAAAAGAAAGGAAACCAGACTGTACCCATGAGACCACTACCATGACCTAGTCACATTTAAAATTGTGCATGCCACTTATTTAAAAAAGAAGTATATGCATAATATATATGTATGTGATTACATTGTTAGGGGGTTGTATAACTAGTTTTGGTCCTCATGGGCAGAATCTTCTTTCCTTTCCTTTTTGAAAGTTTAATGAAATATTGTATTTCTTATTTTTACCCAAAAAATTGTCCCTTTTTTACTTTTAGATTTTTAGTTTCATTGTTTTTGTTCCCATAGAGTTGAAGTGGTATAGAACTGCAGCACTGCAACACTGCAGCACTACAACACTGCAACATTGCAACACTGCAAGACAACAAGACGGCAACACTGCAGGACTGCAAGACTGCAATACTGCAAGACAACAAGACTGACACTGCAGCGCCACAACACTGCAACTGCAACAATGCAACTGCAATACTGCAAGACAAAAAGACTGCAACAATACTGCAAGAGACTGCAACACTGCAACATTGTAACATTGCAAGACTGCAAAACTGCAGACTGCTTGGAAGCTGCTAAAGAATATTTTTAGGGTGATTAGCTCTCTCCCACTTGGTTAAACCTTTACATATAGAGAAGTAGCAAACCCCCTGATAGAGGTAGATCCTTGAAGAGGATTTCAAGAGTATTTTACAGTTTATTTTGTTCGAGGTCAGGAGTCTGAACATCAACCATGACCTCACATCACTGTTTCGAGAACCCTCTCATTGATTAGCAGAACTTACCATAGGTGCTCCACCACATCCATCATGCAAGCAGTGTGGAGTTATGAATTCTGGAGAAAATGAAGACCTTCATTACCCCGACAAAGATAATTCCATGCACACCACATCTGCCAGAGGTAAGTTACTACACCTACATGCATCCAGCCCTGCCGCACCAAGCAATATTGTACAATACATAGCTGTAGCCAACATCTCAAGTTACTCAACATCCTCCAACTAACCAGGAGAAGGACAGAGTCCCCCACCCTCCATTATCCCTGCATGGCATCTACCCAACTTACTAGACAAGACAGTCGTAGATAGCAAATTACTACAAAATAATGAAATATATGTTTGTAATTACTACTTACTACTCTGCATAGGCTATTAAATTTTCATCATGCATGTTCACACATAACAATGTAAATATCCACATATTATTTGGTCTCCCCTACATACAAAATATCAGCAGTGTCCTTTCCAGCTCTCATTGACTGCAGATTATTCCATAGACAACATAATATTATAATCTCCACTATTTCATATGCCACTGATGCAATGCTTAACTACCCAAATAGCCAGCCATTCTCTTAATGTACACAAATGTAGTAGTCCATCTTTCTTCATGGAGGTCCTATTTTTTCTGGAAAATAATTAGGTGCTGATAGCTCCACCCACATAAAACAACATTGTTACAAAGGTATTTGGTTTGATGTCCATCAGTAGTTCCATGCCCATTGATAACAACACCTGAAACTTGGCATGTTAATAAACACAGACATTCACTTTATTAGTTGCTGATTGGTGTGATCTCAGCATGATGATAAACACAATGTTGTACTTGAGCCAGAATTGTCTAAAACTTATTTTACAAATCTGACCAGCTGAATTGACATGGCTAAAATTCAGCTATTATATTGGGAGTTATATACTTAAATGCTTCAAAAAAAATTAATTTGACAAAACTATAATAAATACCAGTATTTTGTGTGGATTCTGCACCGATTCCTCAATATATTGGGTTAATCTCTACCTTTGACTGGATTTGCAAAAACTGACCATAATAGCGAGATTTCTGATTCAAATTTATATGCTTTCCCCCCCCTCCCCCCCCCCCTCCTTTTCCCCAGACAAGAGTAACAGAACATCAAGTTGCCTGTGAGAAAGTGTGCTAAAGAGAAGTCTGCAATTGCTGAGCATGCATGGGATAATGGTTATCCTATTTTGTTGGAGGAAGCCACCATCTTGGACCAGGACAGGAACTACTAGTGAAGGAGGCATTGCATATCAGCCTAGCACCTAAGTGCGAGTAGTTCAATTGAGACTGTGGAATGGACTAGCCTGGCTGCTGGGGGTCCACTCTCAAGCACCTGAACTTGAAGCCACGACCACCATAATTTTATTATCTTTTTATTTATAATTTTTACTATTATTTATGTTGTTGTTGTTGTTATTGTTGTGGGTATTTTTTGGTTATTATTATTGTTGTTGTTACTATTGTTGTTGTTGATAGTGTTGTTGCTATTGATGTTTTTATGTTTTATTATTGTAGTTATTATAATATTGTTGTTATTATTATTGTTATTATTGCTGTTAATATTGCTGTTATTATTACTGTTATTATTATTGCTATTATTGCTGCTATTATTATTGCTATTATTATTGCTATTATTATTATTGCTACCATTATAATTTTATTATTTTAATTTATTTCTTTAATATTTATTTATTATTATTTATTTTATCTAATTTATTATTTGTATTGTTTTTGTTATTTTTATTTAATATTATTATTAATTTTTATTTAATTACTCTTATTTTTATTATTATTTGTTTGTTTGCAATTTTTATATGTTTATTTATTTATTTGTTTGTTTATTTATTTGGGTTTTTTTTGTTTGTTTTGTTTGTATAATTATTTATTTATTTATTATCGATTTCTTGTTTATATTATATATTGTTATATCGGTAGATGTGTGAGATGGTTCATGTGTTGGTGGCATGTACAGATAGCATGTGGTGGATAGCTAACTACCATATAGCTGGCTCATGTGAGTCTTAAGCGTCTCATTATTCCTGATGAAGGCTAGAGCATCTAGTAGAAATGTTGAGAGAATACAATTTCAAGCTGATTTGTTGTTTGCATCATTTTCTTGCAGATCGGCTACCTTCAGATGCATAGGAAACATTTTCTGCAGTCTAGTTCCTCAAAGGTCTAACCTGGAGACATGCCAAGATGAAATTCTTTTCAATGCACACTCGGTAGCCATTTGAGCATTATTGCTCTGATAAGACTCAAACCAAATGTAAACCAGATCAATACTCATTAAAGCGCATTATATACAAATTCAAATTCAGAGTGGATATGAACAATGTGTAGTCATTAATGTGTATTGATGTGCATCAAGCTATCTTCTGGTACTAAGGGAATATACTAGTCATCACTGTACAGACTTACTAGCCTACATTCATTGGAAATCTCTTGAAACAAACCATCCTTTGGTACTAAGGGAGTACACTAGTTATCACTACAAGTCTACATAAAGTACATCATTGGAAAGCTTGTTAGAGTCTCTAAATACAAGAGACCTAACAGATACCAAACTTGGTAATTCGCTGCCATCAAAGTCTCTCCCTAACTTCTTCTAGCTAAACCCTAAGCTTGACGAAAGAGTTTTAGATCTTTAAAAGCAGCTTATATTAAAACTACAGTAGAGTAGCAGAATATGAAGATAGGATGAGACTGCTCATGCCTGGACAGCAGAGGGTTTTAAATACCCTTGCAGTCAGGCTTTCTCAGCTTATGGTGTTGATAACAGTGCGAGAGTAGTAGAATTACTGTATTTCCCTACAGGACTTATCTAAGAGTGTGAGATGATATCGAGATTGTCCTATGTGTTGATAGTCTGAAGTCATGAGCTCTAGCTCTATTTATAAATTCTACCTTTCTATTTATAGATTCTATTTATAGTTTGATCTTTGCAGGGCTACTCTGTAGCCAATCAGGGCTGACCTGTCTTGAAATGAGCCATCTTCTGTTACCAAAATTACAATAAAAAACAAAAAAGTTATGAAGGTTACAAAAAAATTGTTTTGACGGTTTACCCCCTTAATTAAATTTATCTGCTCTATTTGATTTTCATCAGTGTCAGTCCAGTATACATACACATATATTTTTTAATAAATTTAAAAAACTACTAGCTATATACATACACACCACATGCATACACAAATATTCACACAGACACACACACACACATGCAGCACACAACATGCACACACACACACATACACACCAATTAAACTACAGAACAAGGGATTTTTTTTTGCCTCACTATATAGAGTAAATTATAACAAATATTGTACAGAGGGGAAACTGCAGCAACCTCAGTTGTGCTCCACATTTAACCAAGATGGTGGACCGAGTTAGAAAGGTATTACATAGAGACTAGAGGGAATGGAGGCACAGCTCTCCAAAGTGGCCAGCAGAGGGTTGATGATGTTGGCAGGAGCTATAATGAGGGAAGATGGGAGGGCAATGGTGGAGTTGTTGTCACAGAAGTACTCGTCCTCGCTATTTATAATAAAGGTGATGGAAGCATAAAAGATATATTTTTTGACATCTATCTACTGTTAATTATTGTGGGTGGGTTGTTTCTGGCTGGTTTTAGGATGATCTTAACTACTGTCATGGGCCGGCTTTTTCCTACTCTAACTGGAAGCTCCTCTGCTGAGCAAGGCTTCACAGGTGTTCGGGTCCATCCTGAGTCCCGAAGGAAGGCTGCATAGGCCTATTGGGAACTACCCCTGAGTTCCAAAGAAAGGCTGCACAAGTGCCTATGTCTACTGAAAACCACCACCCTGAGTTCCGAATGCTACACAGGCCTAATAGGGGGAGTCCTGAACAAAGGCTGCACAGGTGCCTATGTCTATTGGGGGTACCACTATGAGTCCCAAAGCAAGGCTGCACAGGTGCCTATTCCTATTGGGGGAACCACTATGAGTCCCAAAGAAAGGCTGCATAGGTGCCTATGTCTATTGGGGGTACCACTATGAGTCCCAAAGCAAGGCTGCACAGGTGCCTATGCCTATTAGGAACCTCCCCACCCCTCCCCACTTGTTACCCAAAGGCTGCACATCCACCTCCCCCTGAGTCCGTTCAATCTTGCGAAAGGAGAGTCTCTCCTGGGTGCATTTCTTTGCTGTAGGTTTTCTTGTGGGCCCAGCTAGACTTAGTCCATGCTCTGTGGTTATCTGTCTCAAAAACAATACGCAAACTACAAAACTTGTGCATATACCAATTGGGTCTCAATTTCTTGACCTCATCATTGAGGCTAGAGCATCTAGCAGAAATGTTGAGCGAGTAAATTATTGAGAAAGTCGATGCAAGACTTAAATGACATAGCTTACCTTACAGGTGCCGATTTAATTGACACCAAACTGTAACTTATGCATTCTGTACTCTAATAATTCCTGAAAACAAAAATTAAATATATAATGCCAGATAGATGTAGCAATTTGGAGGCATTATATGGTGGCCATTACACTGTTTTGGATATAAAGTGTCACCAGTGAAATACATACTAGATCTGTCTGGTCAGATGGGCAAGGGCAGGATCATACATGTCAACTATTAAAGGAGCTATGAACTCCAACAGTGATGGTGGCTGTGGTACCAGACGCCATGGAGGAAGATGATGGTAACATTGTGATGATCAATACTGATCTGGGTAACTGGTCAGTGCTAGAAGAAGTAGTGAGTAATGATGAGCAGAAAGAGGAGGTGAGTAGGTTGATTGTGAAGTTCAAGGATGTCCTTAATTCAACTCCAGATTGACCGAGTTAGAAATTTATGAAATCAGGATGGGAAATGCCAAACCAATCAGGATGCCACCAGAACCATGGGACCATTGAAATGTCCTGGTGCTCACCATTAGTGACAATGTGAAAGAAGTTTGGTAAAGTGAGGATCTGTGGAAATTACTGGAAACTCAATGGGGAGACTGATGGTGATCTATACTGTAAGCCCAAAGCAGACAAACTATTTGATCGAATTGGGCCTGCATGAGATTTAACAACATTGTCTGATGTCTTGTGGTGGATAAGAAAGAACAAGAGAAACTTATCAAAGCTTGCCACAGTGGCATAGACAGGGTCACTTTGCGAGTCTGTCACAACACATTTAGCAAGATTTGTCTCTTTCAAATCTATGCTTGGTTAGCTAGAGTGCTCTCCCCATGGGTTAGTCCATGTCAGAGAAGTAGCAAAGAGCTTTTTCAGTTAAAAAGGAGAACAATTTTCTACAAAAGGTGTGGCATTAGGTTCTAAAATGAGTATATAGAAAGTATTTCTTAATGTTAAAAATTAACTGAATGTGCCCCTATTGACAACAATGAGCTTTTTGAGATAGGTTTTCCTTAACAAACAAAAATCTCCCAAATTGAGCAAAAAAAAGCTTCTTTCGATTAGAATGAGCTATTTGAGACTGCGCTTTTTATATGAAAAATCTATGAGCTCATTTCCTTTTCAAAAAGTAGGTGGATCACCGCCTACCACAACTCATGACAGAGTTAAAATATTAATTGGACAATCTTGACATTTAGTTTAGCATTTCTGTTGTAAACATTTCATTTTCATCTGCGAAGGTTTCTGAGACATATTGGTGGTAATCGTGAATTAAGTTGGGGAATATTGCCGAGGTGTGGTATATGTCAGAAGGTAAACAATGGTTACATCTGATCCCTAATTGCTCTTTGTTTTCTTTGTGATATATTGGTTAGTGTTTTGGTTAGTTGATTTTTTTTTGTGCTTGAACAAGAGCAGCTAGCGTACCAAAATCCTGCCCTGAACCTCCATTCCAGGACATTCAGGATGTAATCCTTGAAGTATTATATCCTGATGGTTAGCGAGGCACCTCTCCCACTCGTCCTTTACCAGCATAGTGTGCACCTCCCTCAACTCCACTGGTGTTGCACAGGTCTGGTTCTGCCTCCTCCTCTCGAACTCCAGGAGAGCTACCGTGTAAGTGCCTCTGAACAACCACCCTCGTTAGTTACAGTAGGAGGCCAAAAATAGTTCCGGTTGCTTTGTGCCACAAAAACATTTTTGACATCACAGCTAATAGTAGTAATGCTTAGTTATATGACATATATGTATCAATGACATATATAAAGTACAAACTTTTGACGTTCCTGTTTTCTAGTACCGTAGAAAGCCAATGACCATACCAAAAAAAAACATACCAAAAAAAAGACCAGCGGAGAAGTCAGAAATCACCTTTAAAAACCAAAAATAAAGATTACCGAGTGCCCAAGGCCATGTGCTGCGCTACATATATACCGTGTTGAGGCTGGACCACATTCATGCTACATATGCGTTGAGGTGGGACCACATTCATGCTACATACAGTAGAAGCCCCAAAAAACTCTACGTACCGTTTGCGTTGGACGTTTGTGGTACGTTTGAGTCATAGTGTTTCTGTTCCGTTCGCCAAACGTTCGCCAACAAACATTATAGACCAGTGGCTAGATACTGAAAAGGTCCCCCCCCAGTCTATACAACCTGCACTCTGATTTTCTGTTAGTTCAAACATAGTTATTTACAAAATGACTTGATATACATGCATTATCCGGTTGCATGTATGGTATATCAGCAATTCAAAATGGCCGCTGTGCGCCATTGGCTAAATTTGGGCAAAATGTTTTCTTTTGATCAAATTGATTAAAAAACTATGTGCAATAAAAACCATGTGCAATATCAATTTTATCATCAATTTTAACTAATTTTGGGTCAAGGAATTCATTAGAAAACAATTGCATTCAAACTTGGTCTGATTCGTAATGTATCCTCATAGCTACATATTGGTCTTCATCTTCATTTTGGTTTGACTGCTGGCAGCTAACCAGGATTTCTTCTAGGTCAGTTGGCATCATCTCATTGTGAGTTCACTGGAAACGCAGTGAGCCTTGCTCTAAGACCCAACCATGTTTCAGGAATTTGTGGAGATTTGATCAGTGCTCTCCACCATATGATTGGAAGTTTGCTCTTTGAATGTGTATTTTGAGACTAGATTGGCAAGGTGGGCCAATGTTAGTGCTCAGTAGTCTGTTAGATTTCCTTGTTGAAAAGCGTTGGAAGAAAACATCAAACCGGCAGCTATTGATACAAGATGTGGTCTTCGAGCCATATATATAACATGTAAATTTCTCCAACACCTTATGATCCTCTTCAGTGACAATTTCATCATATCCAGCTGGCCAAAAGTGCTAATGAATGCAGGATCACTCAGCATTTTCTTGTAAGGCTTGACTTTCCCCTTTCTCATAAATGCACTGGTAGTGTCACACCCAGTGAACGCATGAAAGCCTAGGACTGCTTCACTAACACTGGCACCAATGTGATGTCGCACTGCATTGATATTGATCCTCCTCCTTTTGTTTACCTGATTGCTGATAAGATCATCGTAGGTCAGTGAGTAAACTCAACACCATCACTCGTCAATTCCCAGCACTCTTTACCTAGAGTGAACATGATCTGGTGACCCTCTAGCCTAGAGGCATATTTTGGAGACTGCCATTCCTTCAAGATAAACTTTGAGAGCTGGCTCTTGGTTTGATTGTTCGACAAGAAGCCTTTGAAATCTCAACGGACTTAATTGATGCCTGAATGTAGGTGTCATTTACAAAATCGACACAGTGAGTTTTAGGCAAGGTATTCCACAATTGCTCTGCTAGTTCCCCAAAGGTTCTTGTGATTGATTGAGCCTGGATGTGTGCCGCAGCATCAATGATGGTAGCAGCATTATGTGGCCACTCACTTATCTGGACGTCCCCTTCAAGATGATGCAGGAGTGTTGATTTGTCTGTTTTCAGTGGGCATCCATCTGCAGTTGCCATACTCCAAGGAATCAATCCAAGGAATCACTCCAAGTTCAAATGACAATGCTTTCTCCAAACTGATGTTATGTTGAGCAGATAAAAGGATGAGCTGCCCAAACAAATTGCGCTGAGCTTGTATAGAAATACATTTGTTCCTGGTCTTTCTCTCCGCTTGCTTTTGGAATGTCAGATGGTTCCTATTCTTGATTGGCTCATGAAATTTTACAGAGCCTCCAGATATTCGCAGTTCCAGGAAGTCTTTCGATGCTCTTTCTCCAGGTGTATCATCAAGGAGGTCAACGACTAGTTCTTGAGATGCAGGAATTCCAGAGGAAAGGCATACAATAAACGGTTTGTCTCTCAGAGTGAAATGGATTGATATAGCTCTTGATCATGTTCATATATAGTCCTTATCACTGCCTCTTCAGACTTCCTAATTTGTGCTGCCCTGTGGAGATGCTTAGACTCTTCTTTTCCATGCATTCCAGCAATCTCTAACAATGTCAAGAATCCTTGAATGGGAGCAGCTTCAAATGTAACTTCAATTGCAGCACCTTGTGGAACATGACTGGAATATACTAATTCACTGCGGTAGTTATGGTTGCCAGAATTTGATGGTATGGCCAAAGTGTTTCATTAGTTTAGCCTTGAGTTTGAATGTTTTGTAGTCTTGATTATAGAATCTAGGGGATGATAACATAGCAAATATTCAAGGTATCTCTCCCTCAACATTGTGATACGTTCTACGTGTGCTCCCTTGATGATTTGATTTACATGGTGAAATGCTGGAATCGACTGATTCACTGGTTGTGGCAGATAATCCTTTTTCGGGTGGGATATATGACTCAAAGCATGATTTGTGATATTTTGCTTCCTTGGCAATCAGATCCAAATGAAGTAAAGACATCAGTTTAGGGTCTTGATTTAAGGTCTTCTCCCAGGAAATAAAAGGGGGTTTCTAAAATGCTCACAACTTGCCAAGTTTTAAGGTGACAAGTTCTAAACTTCACATGGTGTTCACAGTATGTCTGAACCTTCTCCAGCCACAATTGTGGGTGTTTTTTTGCTTTATTACAGTAGAAATAGGTGTGGCAAGTGTTCCCCTTTTCTTGATATCCTTCTTCAATTGCAGTGGTTTCTCATCAGCCATTATTACCCACTTGGAACAAATAAGAGCAATTAAAAAATTACACAAACTCTAGTAGCTAGTCTACAACAGCTAACTAATGGCTGTCTCACGTTGCTTTCAAGTTGCAATGAATTCTGAAGGTTATAATATGCAACAACAATAATACAAATTATCTGTATATTTGAACCTTTATATACAACTAGTCCACAGAGAAGGGCCCTGGTAACACAATAAGCTGGCTAACAATGAACAGGCTACTAGCCTAACAAAGGCTAATAAAAAGAAAAGTACATGAAAAAAACATAAATCAGAAGATGCTATCCAATTGACACTGCCTAATTAATTACGAATCTATGCAAACTTAATCAACTGCTATTTTTAACCTCACCAGTGGCCATATTTTTTATACAATGAAGACCTCAAAATGGACAAATTATGTCTCCAATGAATTTTTCCAATCCCAAATTATATTACACATATTTTACATCAATTCGATTAAAAAATAGTATTTTGTATCAAATTTATCCAGCAGTGCACAGCGGCCATCTTGGATTGCTCATTTACCATACTTTAGTAACATCAAATTTCACTTGAGCGATCAACGAAGGCAGGAGAAATAAACGGTCATTGTTCTAGCAGTTACTCTTTTTCAGCTTATCTGAATCAAGATGCCTTATTCTAGTATAAGAAACAGAGTATCCTATTCTTTGGAATCTAGAGGATTCAAGGCTGCAGCTATCTTCTGTATTTTGAAAGAGGGCATGACAGCACAGTTTTGGCACGGTATCGCCTTACAGCCATAGAGCGGGAGATCTTTGTTATTTACAGCTGCTGTCCCGAAAGTCGTGGAGGAAAAGATGCAAGATGAGGAGGAGCAGGGGTGGATCCAGGGGGGGGGGTTTCTGGGGTTGCAACCCCCCCATAACGTTCTAAACACTAGCTCCACCTCCAGTTTCTTTGTTAGTATAGACACTCTGTTAGATATAGACACTTGTTAGATATAGACACTTGTTAGATATAGACACTTTGTTAGATATAGACACTTGTTAGATATAAGATATAGACACTTTGTTAGATATAGACACTTTGGTTAAAGTACAAACTGTTAAATATGAATGAAATTCTAGTAAACCCACACTCCTGGAATGTGGCTGTGCAATATTATAGCATTTTGCATCTGTCATCGACATTGCCATGTCTGGAAGTAGAAAGAGGCCATCACCCAGGGATTGCACCCAGCTGACAACTTTTTTTAAAAGGTAAGATACAATATACAGCTAGTATATGAACAATAAGGGATAAGAGTTGAATACTCAGTTTATAATAGAATGTAGAATCGATTCTGGGGTTGCAACCCCCCCATAACGTTCTAAACACTAGCTCCACCTCCAGTTTCTTTGTTAGTATAGACACTTTGTTAGATATAGACACTTTGTTAGATATAGACACTTGTTAGATATAAGATATAGACACTTTGTTAGATATAGACACTTTGGTTAGAGTACAAACTGTTAAATATGAATGAAATTCTAGTAAACCCACACTCCTGGAATGTGGCTGTGCAATATTATAGCATTTTGCATCTGCCATCGACATTGCCATGTCTGGAAGTAGAAAGAGGCCATCACCCAGGGATTGCACCCAGCTGACAACTTTTTTTAAAAGGTAAGATACAATATACAGCTAGTATATGAACAATAAGGGATAAGAGTTGAATACTCAATTTATAATAGCCTTCTAATTAATGTAGAATCGAGTCTGGGTCCCATATCCCTGTGTCAACGACTGCTGATGATGGTAACTCTAGTGCACCAACTGATATATAGATTTATTTGTTCAATCACCATCAATGACAGTCACAACCACTACATCGAGCTCTTCCTTGTCAATGCCAACTACTGTTTCTCAGTTATGCTCAGCAATAATTGATACGATAACTACATCACTTAGTGTAATTCCGTCAACTAGTGGACAGGTGGACTTAGGGACAATAGTTGAAGCCGCTCAAGGTAACTGGGATAAGCTTAGGTCATTAGCAAATAATATCCCAGATGATCGTAAGAAGCAATATCTTTCTCATCATTCCAAACATTCTTCTTCTGATCATCTTCATCATATCAGGTTACCAAAGTAGGAAAAACCTGGAGTGTATCCTTCCAGCTTGGATGGTTAGTACAATTTCCTTGGCTTTCATACAGCACTGTTCTGCAGGTGGTCTTTGCAGATATTGTATAGTTTTTCCAGGGCAGCCGGGTAGAGGCAGTGTTTCTGGTGTTGGCAATCGTTCTGGTTTGTTAGTTTTTTCCCCATACCAGAAACCAAACTCAAAAGCACTTGGCAAGGATGGTGTAATTGTATGCCATGATCAGACTCAAATGCATTGCTGTGCAGCTGAGAGGGTAGACCTTTTTCTCAGAAATTTTAACCAACCAGTGATACAAGGCTATTGAAACAGAGCAACCAACAAGCTGAAGAGAACAGGCATGCTCTCCAGCAAATAGTTTTGGCTGTAGAGTTTTTGGCAAAGCAAGCACTGCCATTCAGTGGCCACTCTGACTACAGAGTGGATTTCTCAGATGAAGATCTCAACAGGGGCAATTTTGTAGCCACACTTCAGCTTTTGGCTAAGACAGATAAGCTCCTACACAAACACCTTCTCTCAGCTAAAAGGAACGCGAAGTATACCAGCAAGACCATTCAAAAGAGGTTATTCACATATATGCATCTAAAATTAGAGAGCATATAACTGAACAGCTCCGAGAAAAAAAATTGCCTTTCACCATCATTGCTGATGAAGCCACAGATCCTCATTCTAATCAAGAGATTCTTTCTGTGTGCTTCAGGTATGTTGATCTGTCCTCCCCCACTGATCCACATATCAAGGAGTGCCTGATTAGCTTTGTCTACTTGGACCGAGCCAATGCTTCATCCATTTCAAGAAAGATTCTTGAAACAGTTTCTAGTCCTTCAGTTTCTTTAGATCCCTGTAGAATTAGAGGGCAAGCTTATGATGGAGCATCTGTGATGTCATCCGGCATTGCAGGAGTTCAATCTAAAGTCAAGGAGGTCAGCCCACTAGCTCTGTACACACACTGCTACTCACACTGCCTTAATCTTTCAATTAAGAGCATGTCTTATTCAGGAAGTACGAAACTTGATTTTAGTTATAAATGAAGCACCCCTCTTTTTAGCTCACAGCCCTAAGAGACAAAACCTTTTTGAACTTATAGTCAAAGAATTCTTGCCTTCTTCAAAAGCAAGAAAGCTTCCAGGAATGTGTAAGACAAGATGGGTGGAGAGACATACATGCTTTGAAATGCTTCTTGAAATGTATGAGCCACTTATCACTTTCTTAGATGCCATTTTGTGTCCTACTGATTACCCAAATTTAGGCTCATCAGATGGGAGCTGGAATTGGGATACTGAGACAAGAGTGAAAGCACAAGGTCTGAAAGCTGCTCTCTCTTCTTTTCAAACTCTTGCTGTTTTTATAATCACCAAGAATGTTCTTGATGAAGTAAAAATACTTGCTTCAAAACTTCAGAAGCAGGATCAAGATATATGTGATGCCTATAACAAAGTTCTGAAGCGATTGGGTGCTTGAAAACCCTCAGAAAGAGAGTATTGACACCGTTTTTAGCTTGTGGTATTGTGAGGTACTTGAACTGGCTGAGTCAATTGGTGTGAGTGAGAGTGTTCCAAGAAAGACAAGCATTCAACGGAATCGAAGCAACACTCCAAGTCAATCAGCAAAAGAGCATTACAAGAGAGTCATTGCTATACCAGTGCTGGATTCATTCATTAACCAGTTGGAGGAAAGATTTCAAGGTGAGGGAAAACAAAGTCATATGCTTTTGTGCCTTGTGCCTTCAGTGCGCAACTGCAATCCGAGTGTTCAACTATCACAACATATAGATGACCTTCTGTACTGGGAACAAGATCTTCCATGTTCCTTGTCTCTCAAAAGTGAACTAAGAAGATGGCAATCATTGTGGGAGCATAAGGGAGACAAAGATGAGGCTACCATCCCCAACAATCTTCTCCTAGCTCTTAGCTCTTGTGACTCTGATACTTTCCCAAACATTCATTGCTTACTAGTCATTGCTTGCACTCTGCCTATCACCAGTGCTGAAGCAGAACGATCATTTAGTTTACTCAGGAGGATAAAGACATATACAAGGTTGAACAACACTTTTCTGATTTTGCTGTAATAGCCATGAACTATGGAGTGAGAGTGTCAGTTGATGATATCTACCATGCTTTTGTGCAGTGTCACCCGAGAAGGCTCTTTCAAGCTTCACTATTTATTGACTGAAAATAGTTTCCTGTTTATCTTTAGTTGCTCTTCTTTTAAGCTGATAAATATTACACAGTACAGTGTGCATGGGCTAGTTCTCCACCCCTGCACCCCCCCCCCCCCCCTGTACCTTCTAAAATTCCTGGATCCACCCCAGCATCTTCCTTAGGTTGTTAGTAGGCAGGCAGCCAGGACCATAGCCCGGAATAAGTAAGGGGGTTTCCTGAGCACTTGCACTATTACTCACAATTCTTTTTAAAGGATACCATGTTCAATTTTACATTTCTTGTTATAATAATGCTGGTGATGATATGTCTTGTTATATAATTGCCAAGAGAAATGCAGGACGGTGCTTTCTTGCAAAATGATTAATGATCTGATCATGATTCAGGAAAGAAAGGATTTCCAGGCAACATGGAAACCCCCGTGGCTATGGCCGTGAGTAGTTCATCAACCCCCCCAATCTAAAATTACTGGATCCACCCCTGATAAGATAGCGTAACAACTGCACATTCTCTTTCACAGCAAAGGGAACCCAGTCTTGCTTTGCAGGCAATTGCTTGTGTGGATTTACCAAGGCAGTGCATACTGCCAACTGATAAGAGAAGCCAACAAGGTTTGTGTTAAACAAGTTTTGGGATTAAGCTACGTGAAAGTTAATATCTAGTTTAGAATTTTCCTGTGTCACACTGAAACTATTTTGGTTGCTAGTGGCTAATGATAATCTAGGCCTGGGTCTTGAGGGAATTTTGGCTACAGCCAATGGATAAGCCATTGGATTTAATATTCAGTTTAGGCACTTTGTAGTGTTATTCCTTAAGACTAGGGCGGCAAGATATTGATATACAACACTGGTGAATTGGTATAGTGACTCATGTAATAAGCCTACGATCAATAGCGGTATCATTTATCCCCTACCCTCTGTCAAGAGATTGGAGTGAGACAGGCAGAACCTTGAAATGGACAGACTAGTGCACATATCAATTGGGCTTTTTTGTATAAGGCAGGCACGAAAAAAGAGCCAAGATATGAATTATGGTTGTGTAATAAGGCAGGGTAGGCTCTAGGGGGGGGGGGGGGGGGGGGGGCATTGCACCCCCAATGATCTTGTGACCTGTCAATGCATGCTATATACTCTATTAGCTGCCTGTAAAACCCAGACCACATGTTAACCTGCCAACAAAAGATTATTATTATTATTATTGTTATTGTTATTATTTATTATTATTGTTGTTGGTATTATTATTGTTTTTATTATTGTTGTTGTTATTATTTTTGTTATAGTTATTAATATTGTTGTGTTGCGTTATTGTTATTTTTGTTGTTATTATTATTGTTGTTATCATTGTTGTTGTTGTTATCATTGTTGTTGTTGTTATCATTGTTGTTGTTGTTATCATTGTTGTTGTTGTTATTATTATGGTTGTTTGGTTGTTGAGTTGTTTGGTTGTTGTCATTGTTTATTATATTAAAAATAAATGCAATTAAAAAAAAATCATGTAATAAATATAATAAAAAAATTAAATTAAAATAATAATAAATCAAATAAAAATATAAAATATATATTTAAAAAAAACAAAAAAAATTAACAATAAATAAATACTACTACCAGTACTATTTCTATACTACTACTAATAATAAAAATAAAAATAATGATATTAATGATGGCAATGATAATAATATAATGAGTTCATTAACACCTAATTAACACATGCTAGTTACATTATAACGCAACAAAACAATAAACAACCTAAATAAACTGTCTGATACTGAGCACAGCTAGCATGTTCCCATGCTGGATGGCAATTAAAATTCTGTAAAGGAGAAAATGATGGGAACGTGGTTAATTGGATTCTACCTTGAGACGGCCTCCCAAATCCCGAAAGAACACAGATGCCTCCACTCTCAACACTCCAGTGGGTTTTGGGGGGGGGGGGGATGGGTAGCAGCAATATTGGCATACTTTTCCTTCTTCGTGGACTCAGCTCTATTTTCCACTACACCAGGACCTTCAGACAGTAGGTTGGCATAGGAAGGGGCAAAGGTGTCCACACAGGTAGCATCCCTCACAAGAATACGGCCAATCTTCTAGGGGACAATGGAAGCTCCATCAGGCCACTTGCCATCTGAGCGAGATATACCTGAAGGTTCCACGTGAGAGGGAATATTTATTGAATATTTATTGAAGCAAGAGATCTGTGAACAGTGTCATTAATAGCTGCATGCCTAAAAAAATGACCTTGACTCTTACAACAGAGGCCATGAGTGGCTAACTGATTCACCTGGGATCCACACTGCAGACAACTGTGGGAATGACAGAGAGGAACACCCAAACGCAAACCAGTAGCCACCCTGATCACATCATCATCCATTTGGAGGCCTAGAGATGCCATCATCCAAATAAAACACATGAAATTCGGATACCAATCTGAGTGGCCTTGTGAAGAGTGAAGCAAAACAAAACTGGACCCAAGGGAACACCTTGTTGAGATGACTGAATTGTTTCATTTCCAAAAAAGAGGGATGATGGAGCACCATTAGCTGAATGGACAAAAGGAGCAAATCAGGGGCAAGCTCTTCCAACAGCAGATAACATTTTGTCCCCATGAATCGAATTAAATGCATTACGAAATTCAAGCTTCAGGAAGATATGGCCTGGCTGTAAATTATGAGCAGCATGGACGATAGTTCAGCTCCAATATGTAACCCGAACCCCAACTGAAGAGGTGACAGAAGAGCATCATAGACTGCTTCATATGAAAGCTTGTACATTTGTCTACCAGGAGTCTAAGCATGCAGCCAATGGCTATGGGTCTCATACCCTCATAAATTTTGTTCAAGGCAACGAGACAATCACCAAAAAAGAAGTGGTGAACAGAATCTGGAGTTTTTCTCAACAGCACTGTATTGATGAAATCAGTCAGGGCTGCAAGATGTAAGGGACCACCATCATCTGGATCAGCAGACTTTTTGATCATATCCTTGAGGACGTAACCCATCTGGCCTTCCTGCAGATCCACAAGGAAAAGAGTGAATGGCCTTAGCCACTACTGAAGGTAAAACTTCAAAAGGTGTAATGTTAATATTATCACCAATAATTGGAGCTGGAGGAATGACTGAATTTACATGAAGTGGATGATGTTTATCCTGCAACAAATTCAAGCTTAGATGCAACCTGCTTAGCCAGAGACCTTAAGGGGTCAAGCTGAGTGGTGGAGTGATAGTGCCCAGAGGTTGGTGAGAGATTGGATTCGGACAGGATTAATCAGTTGATGTAAGAAACAAGGTTTCTGAGGTACCCACCTTCCCCTTGGACTCTAAAACAGCGAGATAAAAATTAAAAAGGCGATCCCATTTGTCAACATTAGTATGAGAGGAAACTTCATCAAGAATGGCAGCTAACTTAGATGCTGCTGAGTTTCTAGAAGCACGTGGCAATCTTCTGGGGGTTCTAACTGAAGGGTTTTGGAAGCTCAAACAAATGAGGAGAATCACTCTGAGAATGGGAAGATGTTCATCACCACTGGAAACCTGAGACCATCGAGTGTGGGAGAAGATCGGGAGCCCAAACAATTGCTGTCAATTCGACCGTGAACTTTGCAAACACTACACAGAGTCACATGTATAGATCTCTTGCAAACTGGACATATATAATTATGGCCCAAGAAGAGGAGGCTGTAGTGGACTGAAAAGTAGTCCGACTTACTCTGGAGCTAACATCCTGGCTTCGCAAATCATCAGGAACATCGCCATAGCTAGAACCTTCACTCGCAACCTGAGCAGCACTTGAGCACTCTGCCAATTTCCCCCCACATTTTCATCTCTATATAAATTACATTGTATATTGTTCATTTTTCACTGGCCCTGAAAAAGTTAAAATACATTGGGCCAATTAGAATGGTTAACCTAAAATTTTCAATCAGCTGAAAGGGTTTTTTTTTTAACCATCATATAGCCTGTGTCAGTACATTCGTATATGTATATGCATAAGTGTAAATTACATTCCCCCCAAAAGCTTCAACTAGATTAATTGAACTGTAATGCTAAAGTGTGATTTATTGGCAGTGCATTAACAAATTTCCTCCCTTCATCAGATATGGTTGTCTTTGGCCATCCATGCCGACAAAAGACAGAAAAAAGAAAACCAGTTACACCAACCACTCTTGTCAGAAAGAGGTGCCACTTCAGGTCACTTAGAAAAGTAATCGGTAACAATATTGACATATTTGTTTTCTGACTGCAATTCAGGATAAGGACCTCTAATGATTACATAGTTAAAAAATCCACTAAATGGGCAGTAAGAGGTATATGTATTAATATAGCATGATTCATTGCAAGATAAGAACAACGCTCAATGTATCAACTCGCCTATTATGTCAATACCAAGTTTGCTCCAAATTAAGTATCAGATGTAACCATTGTTTGCCCTCTGACATATACCACACCTCTGCAATATTCCCCAACTTCATTTATGATTTCATTCCACCAATATTTCTCAGAAACCTTCACAGATGAAAATGAAACATAATGGTTTACAACAGAAATGCTAAACTAAATGCCAAGATTGTCCAAGTAATATTTTAACTCTGTCATGAGTTGAGGCAGGTGGTGCTCCACCTCCTTTTTGAAAAGGAAATGAGCTCATAAAATATTCATATAAAAAGCAGTCTCAAAAATCTCATTCTAATCAAAAGAAGCTTTTTTTGTGCTCAATTTGGGAGATTTTTGTTTGTTAAGGAAAACCTATCTCAAAAAGCTCAGTCTTGTCAATATGGGCACATTCAGTTCATATTTAACATTAAGAAATATTCTATATACTCATTTTAGAACTTAATGCCACACCTTTTGTAGAAAATTGTTCTCCTTTTTAACTGAAAAAAGCTCTTTGCTCTTCTCTGACATGGACTAACCCATGGAGAGAGCACTCTAGCTAACCAAGCATAGATTTGAATGAGACAAATCTTGCTAATTGTGTTGTGACTCCCAAAGTGACCATGTCTATGCCATTGTGGCAAGCTTTGACTTGTTCTTTCTTATCCACCACAACACAGGGAATGTTGGCCTAGTACTGCAGCTACACCTCTCTGTGATGCATCGGTTTGTAATATGAATGGTCAACCAAAATCTGGAGTACTTAGCACAGGTTTATCCGACAATTCTTTTTTCAAATCATCAAATTCTTTTTCTAACTCCACCATCCAGTTGATTCTTAGGGTTTCTTTCTTCCAAGTCTGTCCATAAGCTGGGCAGATATCAATGCGAAGTTTGGGATAAATTTCAAATTATACCAAGTAAGGCTTGTTTCATTTTCAGTTGAATGAAGTTTCAAACAGCAATAATTTCATTTCCTCTGGCCTAACTTGACCTCCTCCAACCACATGACTCAAGTAACTGAACTACGCTGTCCCCATCCTGTACATATACATATATTTTTTGAAGAAAAAACCCCTACTAGCTATATACATACACACACACATGCATACACAAATATTCACACAGACACACACACACATGCAGCACACACATGCACACATGCATACACATACACACCAATTAGTAAGTGGTGTGTGCTGCATGTGTGTGTGTGTCTGTGTGAATATTTGTGTATGCATGTGTGTGTGTGTGTATATAGCTAGTAGTTTTTTCAAAAAATATATGTATATGTATACTGGACTGACACTGATGAAAATCAAATAGAGCAAGATGAATTTAATTAAGGGGGTAAACCGTCAAAAAAATTTTTTTGGAACCTTCATAACTTTTTTGTAATTTTGGTAACAGGAGATGGCTCATTTCAAGAGCTTTGTCAGGCCTCAGCCCTGACTGGCTGCAGACCCTGCAAAGATCAAACTATAAATAGAATCTATAAATAGAAGTAGGTAGAATTCATAAATAGAGCTAGAACTCATGATCTCAGACTATCAACACATAGGACAATCATGATATCATCTCACATTCTTAGATAAGTCCTGTAGGGACATACAGTAATTCTACTACTCTCGCAATGTTATCAACACCATAAGCTGAGAAAGCCAGGGTATTTAAACCCCTCTGCTGTCCAGGCTTGAGCAGTCTCATCCTATCTTCATATTCTGCTACTCGACTGTTGTTTTAATATAAGCTACTTAAGATCTAAAACTCTTTTGTCAAGCTTAGGGTTTAGCTAGAAGAAGTTAGGGAGAGACTTTGATGGCAGCGAATTACCAAGGTTGGTATCTGTTAGGTCTCTTGTATTTGGAGACTCTAACAAGCTTTCCAATGATGTACTTTATGTAGACTTGTATGTTTGTAAAGTGATAACTAGTGAATTCCCTTAGTACCAGAAGGTCAGTTTTGCATGGTTGTTTTTTCTGTCCTTTAGAATTCGGGTGACACGTGCATTGTGGTGTAAGGTGTAAATAACACATTATAATTCACATGGCTGAATATTCCTGTGGCAGAAACTTTACCAATCGCTCAACTGAAAAGTCTGTTGGCAACTACATACACATGCAACACATACATACATATACACAAACACGTGTGCACCGGGATTCATGGTTTTCTACATGCACTTAAGACTGGTGGGAATGATAATTCTCTAGTAATTCTCTAGGACTTCAACTATCATTTTTTGGTGTGAGGTGATAATTCCTTCTGGCTAATAGCATCAACCAGTTCTAGCAAATTCCATCCATGGAAAGAGAGTGTCTTGTCCAAACAGCATGGGTTAGACCAGAATCCACATTTCCGTGTGTGCATGCCATGTATGAGTCTGCCTAGTGAGACTTGGAAGGAGAAGGAAGGGATGGAGGGCTCCTAATAAAAGTAGATGCCAAACTTGATCTAAGGTAGCAAGTATTCAAGGGCCTGACTGAACAAGTGGTTATTTCGGCAGCATCCATCAGACCTTATTATAATCTAAGTGGTTTGGTAGAGGTCTTACATGCAAAACTAGGTCTGAAGCTGGGCAATATGAAGATTATTGTTCAGCACTACATGCATAATTGTTTTGTTTTCTTCCTAAAAACTTACCTGATATTTACCTGTAGCAGCCTGTCTTGAAAATATTGGATCTCCAACATATACCATATTCCCTCACACTGCTTTGTTTGCTTAGCTTTGCCACTCCTATGCCCTTCATTAAAACATGAACATGAGCATTTCCTCATTTTTATTCTGGAAGTACACATGGATTCTTTTTCACAGCTGGGAAATATATCATGTCTGGTATAGGCTACTTGGAAAACTAGTACATGTAACTAGCTCTGTAATTTCGTCTTTGGTCCTATCCTAGACTAGTAGCTGCTATTATACAGCCGGGGCTTGTAGCTATAGCTTTCTCACAGCAATCAAGCACTCTATTGAACACTGCAATATATTCATTGTGGCTAGCCTTCTCAGTGATGCTTTATACATTGTATATTAAAAAGTTAGTAGTGGGGGTGCTGCTCAGATATTTGTGATCAACCAAGTTGTAGATCTTCGATGGATAACCATTGCATGAAACCATAGAAGCAAATTTTATATTTGCATGTGCAAATGATGAGCCCCCATGACATTGACGGTAGTTATACATGACAACATGCTCCAGATCTTGATGAAATATGGGAAACTCAGATGTGCTTGTTAGTCAGTTTTTGCAGGGTTTGCTATTGCACCCTTCTTGTTATTAATTTTGGGTGGATGTTAATCCATCCCACCTGTCCTATTCAAAATCCTATATCCTCCTCTGTCATCCATACCAACTGTTAACAAGTATGTGCCCATTTATGGCTGCACAGCCTTAAAAGGTCCATCATGTATTGTGTTCTGGATGGTCATATCAGAAATATTTGCAGGGTGTAAAAATATATCATTTATGAACAATTCGTGATTAATGTCATATAATGCATGGTTAACTTTATAGATTTTTCAGTTCCAAATTACTGGAGGTTTTGTCTTTGTGTGGAGATTCCTGTTACAAAACATGGAGATTGGTCTTATAATAGATGGTTATCTCATTTGGACTGGTATGTCAGGGAGTTACTTCACAGGTAGGGGTGTAAATAAAATTATTATACAGTGATATATACTGGATATTGTAAAGTATAACGTTGATACATGCTGTTAGTGTCTAGGTATAGCAAGGTGATAAAGCATAGTGGTAGGTGCTCTATCAACTATTAAATAAGTGAGCTGTAGGAGAGGGAGGGTCTCAAGACCCCAAAAACCTCCCCCAGAACATCTTATAGTGTCTTGATGTGCCCCTTGGCTCTTACATGGGGTGTGGCTGTCCGACTTCAACAATACTTCCTGTTCCAGTCCTGTTCCCTTATAAGGTATTGATCACTGCTCCACAACAGCATTCTAGGAGGATATATAATTCAAGTGCTGTTGGGTGCATACACTTTTCTCTTTAGCTGTTCTATAATAGTTTGAAGATGAGTGCTGTGTAGCTAAAGAGTTTGACTGCACTTATGATCTGCAGGACAACGTTTGCTATTCAACTACTCCTATATATCTGGTAGTCAACAACACAACTACTACCTCCATTCTATCTTCCTGCTACATAGAAAATGATGTTAAAAACAGAAAAAAGAAAGATCTTACAAAGAGCAGAAAATGTGGAGTAAAGTGCATCTGGGCTCTACTAGTAGCTGTTTCTTTCCTCACTGCAGCAGGTGGAGCTTTAATTGCTGCATTTGTGCATATTTCCAAGCTCAATGCTGAGGTAGCTCTATTCCAGTCAACCTCACCTATCATCATGGCCAACTCTATCAACATCTCTGAGCTGACTGTAAGTGTTCAAATGTTAAAGAGCACTATTGATACATTTAATAATAGACTCAGTGCTAATGTCAGCAGGCTAGCTTTGCAGTTACAGAGTTTCGATAATGAGGTGAGCAACCAGTTTGAAAACATTACTAACAGCATATCCATCCAGCACAGCTTTGTTAATCAAATCATTGCCAAAGCTACTGGAGATAATAACATAACTCAAGAGGCTCTTCTTGTGGATGTCTTAAATGAAACTGGACGTACATTCGTTTCTTGTGCTGCTATTGTGCGAGTTTCTCCCTCTTCTCCCTCAGGCATGTATCGTGTCAGATCCTCCAATGGCTCCTCTATTAATGTCTACTGCGACATGACCAGGTCATGTGGTAATATCACTGGAGGGTAGATGAGAGTGGCTGAACTGGACATAACAGACACCAATACTCAGTGTCTTAGTAGTCTCATGCTGAGGACAACTCCATGTGGTACAGAGAACTCTGATCTACCACTTTTTTCATCGGATACATTCAGTGTGAGTGGTGTTGAATACTCTAAGGTGTGTGGAAGAATCAGAGCCTACCAGGTGGGATCTCCAGATGCTTTTGTGACCTCTAATAAGCCTGCTAGCCATCAGACTAAGCAACCAAACATAGACACCTATTATGTGGATAGTGTAAGTCTAACTTATGGACGGCCAAGAGACCACATCTGAACATTTGCTGCTGCTCTTAATGAGGATAGTTTGAATTATAAGTATAAATGTCCATACATCAACCCTTCTATATCAAGTGTTCTAATTATTCCACCATTTGTGAGTGAAGATTATTTCTGTGATACAGCTGCCTCAGGTGGTTTTGCTAAAATCTTCCATGCCTATTATCCTCTGTGGGATGGAGCTGGTTGTGGTCCTACTAACACATGCTGCTCCTTCAACACTTCTGCATGGTTCTACAAGCAACTTACACAGCCTACCACTGATGATATAGAGATGAGGGTGTGTCGTGATCAAGACAGAGGTGATGAAGACATTGCCATTGAAGTGGTAGAGATTTATGTTCAGTAATGAGTGCCTCACACTCCTAATTATAATAACTGTACAAATATATCATATAACTTGAAAATGTCTATTATTTGATCGCCTATATTTGTAGTGTTATGTGCTGTGAAAATTAAGACATACGAATAAAGCTGAGATCTTAAAACTTGCATGCTGGTAAATATGTGATTATCAGTTCTCCATATATAAGCTATGGGGACAATATATAGCAACATGTAACTCACCATCAATCTCACATGTGATTAAAATAATGTGTATATCATAGAGTGCAGGACAGGTGTTTGACATGGCTATGGTCCTGAACGATGGCTAAGTGATATTTACGTGATTAATAAAGAACAACCTTGCTAATGAGGCAAACATTGTGTTGGACTGGACAGAACCTCCATTTTGGACTGGCCATGTTTCAGAGATAAGATGTTCGTAGTGAAAGGTTTATTATTCTTATCACTTGATCAGGTTTGCTAGGGTTTAAGGTTATCCTTGACTTATCCACACAGGGGTGTCTAGAGACACCTAAGCAAATGCAGGTGCAGTGTATAATGCACACACAGAATATAATCGAACTCCCTGGCTATGGTGCAATTTGACCTGCATGCCCACCCAAGCAAAGTTCTGTTCAATACCCTGGAATACACACAATCAATATCAGCACATGAGCTCTGCAGGAAAAGCTTTATGTCCACACTGTCCAATTAGCAAAGAACTTAGCCAGGAAATGAAGAACAGTGACAAATACCAATAGGCATTGTTGGTGCGTCACTATTATGACCATTTCCTTTTTAATATGTGTGATGCAGGCAAACTTTGGAGGAGGTTCTAAGCATAGATGTCACTGAGGATTCAGTCACTTGTATTTATACTGTATTCACTCAAATAGAAGTCCCCACTTCTGCAGGGTAAGTGCTACTCTTTTGTGCCAAAGAAAACATTCTGACTAGGTTTTCTCGGCCAATATATCAACTCTGTCACCTAAATGCAAATTAGCAATGCAACCGTTTAATTTAGAACCACACAAGTGACAGATATGTTGGGGGTGGTATCTCTCTGCTCCCTCCAATCCTTTGGAGTTACTCTCTGCCCTACACGTGGAAAGTAGGGTTAAGTTATTGAGTGATCTGTTGGTGGAACCTGCCTTGTCTGGGGTGTTTGTGGGGCATCGAAGCTCTGAAATAGCCTGTAGCTTATAAATTTGCAGCACACACTACTACAGCTTTAATCTTCAGAATCGAACATGTACATTTTATAGATTGTTTTAAAAACATATTTTCAGCTACAAGTAAGAGTAGAAATGATTTTTGAACTAAGCATGCTGAAGATGTGCATTATATATAACTGCCAACATAATTGCTGTTGAGTTTTTTGTCTTCTCAGTCCACCTGGCTAGCCAATTATGCTCTCTATTTACCTACTACATGTGTGAAGCAGCGGAGTGCATGTGCATGGAAATGTGCAATATCTTTTATTAGTACATAGCACCAAAGTTAGATTACCAAGCGCATGACCTGTCCTTGTTTGTTTATCGTCACACATATGGCCCAGGGAGCACTTGACCATAGGTAACTATTGGTCACTTGATGAGGGGGAGAGCATAAGCAGGGACCTGTAGGCAGTGGCTCAAGCCATGCCATGCCACCAAAGCCCATAATAGACAAACTAGGACAGAGGGTGAGTTGACACTGCAATATTTCTCTTGGCCTTTCTTCCTGTCTGTGTAGTTTTGGCCTCAATGGACATTCACAGACACAACCCAGGGAGGGTGGGAGGGTGGGGATAGGGTATGGCCTGCAGCTAGCTTATCGTGATTTGTATATAGTAGCCAATAAGTGGCCCAAAAGGTTGCTTTTATCAGCTTGTATATTATATTTTCTATGAGATAATTTGCACTCAATGAACTTCAAATATCTGGAATGAATTGTCATCTTCTCTACTAAGGTTTTAAACACAGTGATCAAAACTGGGCTTGTTCTTTACACTTGCTAGACTTGAACACACTGGATGTAATAGTCTCCACAGAGTAGTAATGAATATGCCTGTATAGATTGCCTGTTTGGTAATTTGTGCTCTCTTGACTGAGGAAAGAGGAATTGTGTGGGGAGTGGCCATACAGAGAATACGGAGAAGGGGCTGTGTCCCTGTCCTGGCTAGTTAGAGTGTGTTGAGTACTCAAGATGGTGGAAGGTAACCCGAGATGACTCTTGTAGTTCCTGCTCATTAGAAGCTTATTCAAGCAGAAATGAAAAGATTGCTCAACATGAATCATTTAGGGGTGCACAGGTGAATCATAAGACAAGGATATTATATCTGCCAATGTACTTCTTAACAGTTTCCATGTTTTGACCTTAGGTTCTTTTCAGTATTCACTCTATTCAAATGCAAATTCTGCTAACAAACAATTTCAATTATAACCCCCACCACCTCCTCCCCCTCCACACACACATACATGCTTGTGTGAGATGGTGGATTGAGTAAACTTCATAATGACATGAATATAGGTTTGGATATTGAAAAAAACTTAAGTTTAACTCAATTCTGTGAAACTAACTTGAAGCTCTGAAAAGCCTTTAGGAGACATGGATGTTAGAGTCTCCAACTTCAAGAGACCTAACAGATACCAACCTTGGTAATTCGCTGCCACCAGAGTCTCTCCCTAACTTCTTCTAGCTAAACCCCAACCATGATAATAGATCTTAAGTAGCTTATATTAGAACAACAGTCAAGTAGAAGAATATGAAGATAGGATGAGACTGACTAAGCCTGGACTGCAGAGGGGTTTAAATACCCTTGCAGCCAGGCTTTTACAGCTTATGGTGTTGATAACAGTGTGAGAGTAGTATGTCCCTACAGGACTTATCTAAGAGTGTGAGATGATATCATGATTGTCCTATGTGTTGATAGTCTGAAGTCACAAGTTCTGATTGTCCTATGAGTTGATAGTTTGTGGTCATGAGTTCTAGCTCTATTTTTAAATTCTATTTATAGTTTGATCTTTGCAGGGCTACTCTGCAGCCAGTCAGAGCTGAGGCCTGACAATGGAAACAAATTTAAGTGGATTTCAAGCTATGAAACAAGCTTGAAACTCTGAACACAAATTAAGGAGGGGATTTGAACCTCTGAAATGAACTTAAGGGGACAAGCCAACTTAGGGGGGACTGAGTTGAATAACCAAACAACTCCACCTTTTTTTACCAAGAAATGATCCAGTTAATTTCCTCAACATGTGTCTACCTTACATAAGCATGAGTATCTACTTCACAAGATGGTAACCATGAGTCACTTCTTGTAGATGGCTGCATGACATAGAAACAAGACAAAAATATTGACAACAAATGAATACACTTTACCTCTCACAGTCATATACGCGAGGAGCAACGGCCGCTGCCATTTACCATTCACATACAATAACTACCATGAGCATGTCCAGATGAGCATAAGGGATGTACAACTTCTGTAACTATGTTAAACGTGACGTCAATTTCACATTCTGCTTTTTGGAAAAGAAATAGTTATTCACTAAAAATAGGAAATGCTGATTGTTGCTGCCACCAGAATCTTCAATAGATAGTGTAGGGATAATACCAGGTATACCATCATTGACAACAGCTCACCTCATGGCTGCTATGGCATTACAATCAATTTCAGCGTTGCCAAGATTATACTTTCCCCCAATTGTTGATAATGGTATAGCTCGTGTTGTCTCTACACTAGCTATCTAGTGAAGATTCTGATGCAGAAACGATCAGCATAATTTGGTAGAAATAATTTGGTAGAAATAAACCCATGATAGATAGCATAAAGCCAGCATAACAGGTTGTTATATTTTTTATTGGCAATTTCTTAGAATTTCCATGAGTCCTACACATATATAGACCCACCTAGGAGGAATCCCATGTCTACACAGACCCACCCTCTGGAAATTTATCTACCTATTCGCCTATTTGTGTGTATGCATACTTCATATACACTACTACCTAACTACACACCTCTCCACTTGCCTACCTATATATACTTACCTAGCTACCTATGTACATACTTATCTCATCTATCCAGCTACTACCTATTATCTAGCTATATTAATCTCATATCTACCTATCTACCTGTCTACATTGATCTACCTACCAACCTACCAAACTTCCCACTACCAAACTACTTAACCATCACCCCATACCTACAGATAATTTGACTACCTCATGAAATGAGTCACAGTTCTTTTTTTTTATCAAAAGTCTATGTGTTCAAAAAACTTGTTTACATGGGTTATGTTCTTCCTCATGACTTGACTCTTGCATAGTGAGTGCCGGGCCTTTATACTCACAGACTATTGTGAACATGCCATGCCCAATGCTTTAAATACTGAGTTAACCAGGTATCTAGCTATATTATGCACATATTCATGTAAAGTATCTATTTTGATAGTTCTAGCCTCCACTTGTTATGTCATGGTCATGACTATCATCCTCCTGCTCAAAAGACTGTGTTTCTTTATATTTGTGTCAGGAGCTAAGATAGCACTTTCAAAGTGGGTTGGCCGACAATTTGGACTTCACCTGGGAGGAGTACATCCAACACATCCCAATTGGTCAGGTACTTGTAATAAGCCTACAGTATTTTCTGGACCTTTGTCTCAATCATTCACCCAGTGTATTTAATACTTCGGCTGTTTAGTGTTGCTAACATCAGTTGCTGCAATAACTTAATTAAAACCATGCAAGGCTTCCTTCCTTCATTTTTTAATGTGTTGTGTAAAACATTTAGACCCATAACCGAAATTAGCTAATTCACAGTTTGTCCTTGACCCATGCTTTGACCACTTCATCTTCAAAGTTCCACATTAGCATTAGTTGCTTTTGACTCAGTACAGCCTAGAAGGGCTATCACTCGCTTGATGAGCCAGAAATTGTCATGTTCTATAAACGGTTTGCTGTTTGCACTTCTCACTGATCATTCAATTGTACAATTCACTGGCTCCCAATTGTAGGTCTTGCTTGAGAAGAATATTTTGTTTTGCCTCTTTATGAGAAAGTGATTTTCGTGAGATTTAAACTTTTCTATGGCATTTTTCAAAGCGTTTGCTGTAAAAACTTTCTCTGGTGATTTGCTGATGTAAGAAATCTGTGCCTGGCAGCTTATCGACAGTAATAATAAAATACTGGGATGTCCACAGAAGCTTTTTTCCCTCTCACTCAATGATTTCAAAGTCATCTTATTATTAGGCTGAAAGACTTTCTCTTCACTGATAAAACACTATGCTGAACAACCTAATTCTTCTGGTGTAGTATTATTGCCTTCTGATAAGCTTATGACATTTGTTTCAAATGGGCTCAGACACAGTTACTGGAACTCTTCTTCAGACACTCTCCTTGGTTTGATTTAGTTCCTCTTGCTTTTGAAAAAAAGCTCAGTAGGGACCTTAGGCTGTGACTGTGTTTTTGTTATCTGATTTGATTTAGGTAGCCGTCAGGCTTCAGCCCTGACTGGCTGCAGAGCAGCCCAGCAAAGAATGAATAGAACTCAAGACCTCAGACTATCAACACATAGGACAATCAGAACTCATGATCTCAGACTATCAACCGATAAGGCAATCAGATATCATCTCACACTCTTAGATAAGTCCTGTAGGAACATACAGTAATTCTACAGTACTACACACTGTTATCAACACCATAAGCTGTGAAAGTCTGGCTGCAAGGGTTTTTAAACCCCTCTGCAGTCCAGGCTTAAGACTGATTCGCAATATGCAAAATGTTCATGAGTCGTGATGCGATGCGCTTCGCACAAAATTGCGTCGCATCGCACCACGTCTTAATGCATGAATAGAATCGAGTTCTGAGCGGCATTGCGACCTGTGATTGCATCATTCTGGTATGAGTTTTTCGTCATTCTGGTGTGCTTTATTTTGACTTTTCAGTAATAGCTGGTAATTTCAAATCTGAACTGAAGATGAAAGGCTTAAGCAGTGAGAACTTTCCCTAGTATATGGGTGCCTGAATGACATGAGCGCTGGCTTCCATTAATTAATGGGCGCAGTTCCGGTTGGGTGAAATGTTTTTTATTGTTGTTGTTGTTGTTGTTGTTGTTATTTTATTATTTTTATTGTTGTTGTTCTTCTTGTTGTTTTACCATTACTATTATTATTCTTGTTGTTGTTGTTGTTGTTATATTATTATTATTATTATTATTATTATTATTATTATTATTATTATTATTATTATTATTATTATTATTATTATTATTATTATTATTATTATTATTATTATTATTATTATTATTATTATTATTATTATTATTATTATTATTATTATTATTATTATTATTATTATTATTATTATTATTATTATTATTATTATTATTATTATTATTATTATTATATTATATTTTTATTATTATTATTATTATTATTATTATTATTATTATTATTATTATTATTATTATTATTATTATTATTATTATTATTATTATTATTATTATTATTATTATTATTATTATTATTATTATTATTATTATTATTATTATTATTATTATTATTATTATTATTATTATTATTATTATTATTATTATTATTATTATTATTATTATTATTATTATTATTATTATTATTATTATTATTATTATTATTATTATTATTATTATTATTATTATTATTATTATTATTATTATTATTATTATTATTATTATTATTATTATTATTATTATTATTATTATTATTATTATTATTATTATTATTATTATTATTATTATTATTATTATTATTATTATTATTATTATTATTATTATTATTATTATTACTACTACTATTAATCATCATCATATTGTATTCTGGGTATATACCTGTTGTAGTTTATTAAAGCGGTGAATTTCATCAATGAACAAGAGTCTGTTTCTTCGCTAATTCTTTTCCACTCTCACAGCTTCCTTCACATCATTATCATTATCATTATCATTATCATTATCATTATCATTATCATTATCATTATCATTATCATTATCATTATTATTATTATTATCATTATCATTATCATTATTATTATTATTATTATTATTATTATTATTATTATTATTATTATTATTATTATTATTATTATTATTATTATTATTATTATTATTATTATTATTACTATTATTATTATTATTATTATTATTATTATTATTATTATTATTATTATTATTATTATTATTATTATTATTATTATTATTATAATTATACTGTTATTTTTATTGTTGTTATTATTATTGTTGTAATTCTTATTATCATTATCATTATCATTACAATTATTATTATTATTATTATTATTATTATTGTTGTTGTTGTTATTATTATAATTATTGTTATTGTTATTGTTTTTATTATTATTGTTGTTGTTATTAATATTATCATTATCATTATCACATCATAATAATAATATTAATAATAATAATAATAATAATAATTATTATTATTATTATTATTATTATTATTATTATTATTATTATTATTATTATTATTATTATTATTATTATTATTATTATTATTATTATTATTATTATTATTATTATTATTATTATTATTATTATTATTATTATTATTATTATTACTATTCAACAGATTCTGTGAGGAAGGAGCCTTCTAGATCGGCTAAGAGGGCAGAACAAAATGCCTGGAGAGAGAAGGGCCTGGAGAAGATGCTTCGGGAACAAGAGAAAGAAAGCAGCAAGATGAAGACAACCCAGCTCGTCAATAAGCAGAAACCGAGGACAGTCCATTCACAGGACTATTATGGAAAAAGATCATGGATAGATTTGGTGAGCAAGTGCTGTTGTTAAATGTTCCTTTACAGAAGATGGCAACTCCTGTCAGGACACCTGGGGAGAGATCAAACTTACCGATGGTTGGCAGATGAATATATATCAATGGCAAGGTGTGTATGGTGATGTACAGAAAATGTGCCAAGCATGCAGCGAGTGTCAGATGGTTTGCATGTTGGAGGAAACAGCCGGACAACTTCACCCACTACCAGTAATAAACTTACCATTCTCGAGAATTGGGATGGATATGGTTGGACCATACCTATGTGCAGAGGGAAAACCGAAGAGCCCCACACAAATTCACTGCTTTTCCCCTTCCCAAATGCTCTATGGGAGGCAGATCAGGAGACCTCTCCAGAACCCGATGGAGCAGTGGATGGTAAAAGAGGGAATGCCAACCAATGTTGTGATTTACGTAACTACTGTGCAGGATCAATTCGAGGAATTACAGAAAGTATCTCAGGAGAGAGAGGAGCGACACAAAAATCTAAATACAAACACCAGTTCGACCAATAAGCACGAACATGGATATCCAACCAGGAGATCCAGTCTTGCTGAGGACTCCACCGAAATGACAGAGTCTCCATGCCGATTGGGATGGACCCTACCGAGTGATGGGATGATGTGATGAGACAACCTACAAACTCCATGTGCTTGAGCATCCCCGGAAAAAGGTAAAAAGGCATATTAACTTACTGAAATCTTACAATTCCCCAGCATTGTTCTGCCTGAATGCAACTGAGATCTTGGAGAGAGAGATGTCTGACTGCTTTGAAGGGGAAGAAGGAGAAGTCCTACAAGCACAGAAGCAGTGAACCAGGAGCAGGGGGACCAATAGAAACTGCAGCAGCTGATGCAGAAACACCGTGCTCACTTCAAGAAGAGACCGGGCTCTGCTGCAGGCCAAGAGATACGAATAGAAACAGGAGATGCCTACCCACTAAGTCGAACGCCCTACTGAATGCCTGCAGACAAGTAAAGTAAGCTGGAGGCAGAAGTGAAGACACTATTGGAAAACAGATTGATTCGACCATCGGGAATCCCATGGGTATCACAAGTTCTGCTAGTCACCAAGCAGAGGGAGGAGTAAGACTGTGTGTTCACTACAGGTGGCTAAATGGAATCACTAAACCGGACCCGTTCCACTACTAAGGTCGATGAACTGATTGACGAGCTGGCGAGAGCAAGATTCCTCACAACTCTGGACTTATCGAGAGGTTACCCCCACCAGGTTCCAGTACACCACTACTCGATTCTGAAAACAGCATACATCATGCCGAAAGGAAATGGGAGTACCTCTGAATGCCATTTGGGCTCAAAAACGCTCCCTCAGTATTTCAGCAAATGAATGCGGCACTGGCAGACATGGCTTCATTCGCTCAGCCTACAGTAACATTGATGATATAGTTGTTTTCAGTCTGAAGTTTGACGAACACCTCTCATTGAAAAGGAGGCACGGAAATGTAAGTTGGCAAGACCCGACTGCCAGTTTCTGGGCCACCGATTAGGTTGAAGACAGTATGACCGCTACAGGCAAACATCAAGGCCATCCAGAAGTACCCCAGACCCAAGAGAAAGAAGGAGATGAGGGCGTTCATGGGCCTGTCAAATTACTATCGAAGATTCATCCCTGGATATGGTTTGATGTCAACCCCGTACCAACAGAACACATAAGAATGCTCCAGACATGATGGAATGGATGAGTGACAGAGAATGGGCCTTCCAGGACATCAAGAAGGAGTTGCCAGGAGAATTGGTCCTCATTAGCCCAGACCCTGAGAAACTCTTCAACCTGCACACGGATGTTTTTGGAATCGGTATTTGAGCGGTACTCAGCTTCGCATAAGATGGGCCGGACCGGCCCATGGAATTTTACAGTTGCCGGCTCAAAGGAGCGGTGACTCAGTATACCGTTACCGAGCAAGAGTGTCTGGTGGTGGTGGAGGCTTTATGATACTTCCAGGTATACCTCTTGGGGGCTACCTTTCATGTGGTAATGGACCACAGCAAGATGCATGACAAAAATGGCAGGGTAGCTGGATGGGCGCTCAGCTTGCAAACATATATCTTCGAGGTGACCAGGCATGTGAATGCCTATGGCATCTCTCAACAGGCATGGCCCGCAAATCCCGAAGACAACCCCGACAGAAGGACACTAGCTGCTGTCTCGGGAGAAGTAGAGGGGGTGTCACAGGGTTACACTCTTTCCTAAGATACTGACACTTGTGGTTCAACCAAAACTCACTTAGCATATATTATAGCAGAGAGTAATAATTGTACATATCATGATATGAATATGATTAGCTTAACCTACCAAACAGTGCACACACTATGTTCTTTATAAGGGCTGTGCTGGGTTAGTCTTGTGGTGGTTCAGTTCAAGTCTATGACTTCCCTACCATTCTTGTGAGTATCACTTAGTCACTTATAAAAATTACTAATAAAGCATTTCAAGGATCCATATATTACATACCTTTTCAAATCATGCATACCAATTAGTAAAAATGCAAGGCATTGAGTGGCAACAAAGGTGCGAATGATAGACCAAAAATCCACCAATTGTTTTAGTTTGAAGTCCTAGCATTGCGCATTCCTCTTGCAATTGCCTATCCTCTTTCCCTGTCTATATACTTCCTGTCTGTATACTTCCTCTCGTTCTGTCTGTATACTTCCTCTTTATACATATAAAGCCAATTACAGTATTGATCTGTACATTATTGATGTCATCTTGATGTTGTAATGCCTAGATTGTCATCTGGGAAGAATTACATATTCTTTAGCGGTTTTGAACTGGTGCAAGTACACTATTTGTTAAACGATTTAAAAAGGTTGGTCCGAGAAAGGTAGAAAATTGTACCAAAAATTAAATGTTCAAAGCGCCTCCACATGGACCACCAAAAGATTGACACATACCTTATCTGACCATATTTACCACCAAGATTACTGGGCGCCTCAACGCACGCACTCACAATCTCATTAGATGATCCTTGCATTTCATGAAGTTAATATGTTAATAAGTTAATAACCTCTGCCTATTCTCATTTCTCTAAGCAGAAATTTGTAACTTAACTTTGAGATACACACAACTAAATCAAGAAGCTATGAAACCAAAGTTGAAATTTCATGATGATGTCACACAGGATGTCAGATGACACCACCCAGGTCAATGTCCCCAATGATAGCATCAATTTCCTTACATCATTCCCGGCTTCTTCTCTATCACCATGGTTATGACCTGTTGCACAGTGCACATGTACATGCATAATAATATGGTATAAATTTCTAGTAGAACTTCAGTCCCACTTACTCATAACATTCACTAGCAAATCCATGACATCATCCGTCAACAAGTCGACATACCCATTTACCACCCAGCACTCTTGATGGACAAAATTTTGTTACTCCTACGAGCGACATGAGAGTCCACCACACCAGTATCAGTCCCCATATCATGCTGGACTGCCAGTGACATACTGGAATTAGTAGATGGAAGGTTGGCAAAGGATAGGTTGAAGAAGAAACCGACTTTGGCGGTTGCCTCTGGATAGTCTCTGATGTTTTAATGATCTCAGATTTCAGCCTTTGAAAGTGCTTCAGCGTATTAGCATTTTCCTACATAATAATAATAATAATAATAATAATAATAATAATAATAATAATAATAATAATAATAATAATAATAATAATAATAATAATAATAATAATAATAATAATAATAATAATAAAAATAATAATAATAATAATAATAATGGTAATAATAATAATGGTAATAATAATAATGGTAATAATAATAATGGAAATAATAATAATGGTAATAATAATAATGGTAATAATAATAATGGTAATAATAATAATGGTAATAATAATAATAATGGTAATAATAATAATGGTAATAATAATAATGGTAATAATAATAATGGTATTAATAATAATAATGGTAACCCAAAGAAGCTCGAAGCCTAGGGGCCCTGCCTTGGGCTAATACGGCACTGACTACATAGCTAGACAACTCTAAATCTGTGGATATTGGGAAGTGTAGCATTATTCAGTAGATTTTCTTCTTTGGTCCTAGTCCAGACTGATGTAGCTGCTAATAGAGCTGTAGTTTGTAGCTATAGCTTTCTTGCAGTGCTCTCAAATCAAGAGTTCTAATGAAGATCACTGTTGCATAGCTCAAACTAATGTAATCTGTGCATGCTGCTAGGAAAGAGAGTAGTTAACCAGATGATATTTTTTTACACATACAAAGATTTCTCTTGTTCAGTCAGTGCAGGATGCAGTCATCATCATATCCGATATGATAGAACTAAACTGAGCATTCATGGGAAATTACTGGGTCAGCACAGTGTACACAGTGGTCAGGTTGTTATTTTGGAAAGGAATCCTGAAATGTATTCATTTACTACAATTTAAAATCTAGCAATTTCTCTTAAGATTTCATAAATTCTTTTCAGATATGAGAACATATAAAGGAAATAAACTTAAGAAAATGAGAGAGAGAGAAAAGTGAAAGAGTACTTCTAAAACAGCAGAACAAAGAGAACTAAGATTGAAAAAAGAACAACGGGTGATAGAAAAAGGCATGAGAGAAGCACTGCAGGAAAAGAGTGAGATAACATGATATAGAAAGCATTTCTATGCCAGAGAAAGGAGTGAGAACAAGGCACCAATAGAGAAAAGAGAAGACTTCAGAACATGAGACTGAAGCAAAGGGAAAGGAGATAGAATGAGACACAAGAGGAGAAAGAGAGGAGATTGCAGAGCTTGCAATTGAAAATTAGAGAGAAAGGTAGGAGAATCAAAGCCGGAGAAAGTGAGGTGACTGCAAAGCACTCAAGTGAGGGAAAGAGAAAGGAGGGTGAATGAGAACCTGAGGACACCGCAAGGGAAATGCATCTGGAAAGGATGTAGGAGGCTGCAAGAAGAAGGAGAGAAAGAGAGAGGAATGAGCATAGAGAATACTAACTTAAAGTGATGACTGAAACAGAGTTGGAAATGTCAGATTTCATCACCAATGTTCAAGTAGAAAGACCTTAAAGTAGTAACCAACAAATTACAATCAATCACAGGTAATGCATTTCAATACCTCAACTGTTTGATTTATTAAAAAAATCATCAAAAATTGGGCAACATTAATATTACCAAGTAAGATGCCTATCAGACCTCAATATATAATTATTACATCCACCTATAGATGCACAGTTTGTTCAGAGGGATTCCCAGGACTGACCTCCCAAACTTCATCAGATGTTTGTAGGTACTGCATATTGGATGAACACAATCCAAATACATATTCACAGGAAAGCAACGTGAACTAGGACCAGTACTTGCAGCACAACAGGTAAGTTTATAAAATTACATAATAAAAATGATATCTGAACTGTTTAAGGAGGACCTTGACCACATGTGTGGTAAAAACACGTAACCTTTTAATGCAATATCAATTTTGGTTTCAAAAGACAGCCCAATCTGGGTGCTTTGCAATTATATTTTATTGTGGCATTGCAATCGACTATGGATTAATTACCAAAAATAGCTTTATAAAAAATTTGAATGAGAGATGAAGAGGTTTGCAACTCAGCTGCAGCCATGGGGCAGTGAGGAGTAGTTGCTGATAT